>JBAMBL010001554.1:0-216951 GCA_037043405.1 Drosophila subquinaria
AACGTATGCGGAATGAAATACGAACAAAATTGAACATGTTCTCAATAAGTTCCCATAATCGACAGCGCAAAACAAAACTCACTATAATTAATGGTACTATTTTAGCATGTATAGCATCAAAAATTAGATTTCTAGATAATGCACAGTCGCGGTAATGTCTCTGAGCACAGCAGACCGTCGAAAATTTATTTGCACATATTGCGCAAATAACCAATCTTAGCCGAAAAATTAAATTTTTCAATACTTTTCTGCTATGGGCTTCAAGGAAACTTTTATTTATAAGATAATTTCGGATGTTTAGAATGCAAAAAAAATGGAAAGAGCCCCTGGATCCGGAAAAAAATTTCCATTACAGTAGTCTTAAGTTAGAGCCAAATAATAGGCTGAAATTGTGGGTCGCACATATAAATCGAATCGTGCGTTTGCCAAAAAATACAAAGTGAACGACAAAACGGTGAAAAAGTATTTAAAAGACATTGGAGTGATGATATGTTATAAAAAAACCGTTCCTTAAGTCACAGAAGTACAGAGAGAGACAATTAAACTTCGGCTACGTGCGCTTTCTAGAAATTTGTTTTCTGCGAGCTGTTTAAAGATTTGCATAATGGATAATCAGACGTTTTTCACATTGGAGGGTCATGAGTGGACTCCGAATTATTACTTTAGGCTTCCTAATATTTAAACACCTGAGAATGTAACTCAAATAACATAAACAAAGGTTTTATTGTGGCTGGTCATAAGCGAGCGTGGAAACAGCGATCCTGTCTTTTTTAAGGCAGGATTGGCTTTGAATTCGCAAAATTACAAGGACAATTGTCTTCCGGCGCTTAAAAAATTTATTGATAAGTATTATGAGAATGATAATACGGTGTTTTTTCCGACTTAGCGTCTGCTCATTTTGCCATAACAACTCTGAAGGCTCTTGACCACTTGATCACTGATTTCCTGCCTAAGCTGCAAAACCCTCCAAACGTGCCTCAGTTAAAGCCCATGGAAAAGTTTTGGTCAAATATGAAAAGAAATGTTTGGAGTAAGGAATATAAGCCACAAAACATCGACTGTTTGATATTAAAAATCAAAAGAGAGCTTGCTAAAATGGGTACAAAGGGAATTCAGGAGGCTATGCGCAAGGTACCCGCAAATATGAGGAAGGCAGATCGCTATGGTCATGAATATTTTTTGTAAAATAGCTTATAGTCTAATTAAAAACATATCAAAAATTGAAGTTGGTCGGACTTGAAATACATTTTTTATTTGTATTACAACAGTTGTTCGTATTTCGACGCCCATTCACAACCTGTTGAAAAGGTGTAAAATGTTGGCTGCTTCTTTGACTCGCTTTCCTTTATGTTAAGCAAACACGCTTAGGCAGCCTTATCAATCAAAGGCATCTGCTACACCCACACACATCTCTCCCTGTGCCCCTTTGCCCATACACACACAGAAAGTCATACATATGTTATTAATATGACCCATTTATAACAAACGCCATTGACGAAACCATTGGACATAAGAACGTGTCCTCGCACTTTCGGTACTAACAATTCCTCAATGAAATCTGTGCTTCTGTAGGCAAAATTGTAACTGACTAACTTTTATTACGGAGTGTACGAGATATAGTTTATATAGATGCATCTTCCCTGAGCCTAAATTAATTTGTAAAAAAAAGTAAAAAATTTGTTAAGAAAAGTAAAACAAGATTCCTATACTTCCTGAATCTATCTTTACAGCCTTCGTTCAATTTAATACTAGAAAATATTTTGAATGATTTAATATTTCCTTTTAATTATTTTTAATTAACTAAATATATTGTATAACAAATTTTTTTAAATTTTTTAAAAATATTATTTTTTTTTATGATACTTAAATTTAAAACTATTATTTACTTGGTAGTTTTTAAATAATAATTTAATAATAAGAAATATGTGTTATCTTTAGTTTTTATTGGAAAAATGAAAAATATTCCCCAAAGTATTTAATTTAAATTAAATTTTATTTTTGTGACTTAAATATATACGAGTATAATTTAAATAAATAATAAATTAATTGTTGTGTCGGCTGCTTTTAGCCTGACAATAAATAAATAAATAAACTTAATAATTTGTAGCTCCGTTTCACTAAAATAGAATTTTTAATTAATTATTACTTGTATAGTTATATACGTAATATTATCAAATATTATTTTGAAAACAATATAATAAATAAAAATAAAATAATTGTTATTTATTAATTTTTATTTTATTTTATTTACTATATAACTATTGTGTAAGGAATGCGTTACATAAACATTAATTTTAAATTAAAAAAGGAATAGAAAGAAATTGAATAGTTACATTTTTGAAAAGTTTATGTCGTAATTTTAGCATTAATAATAACAGTTAAATACAAGTTTTCATTACTTGTCATACGTAATAAAATTGAATTTTATCTTTAACTTAAACTTGAATCAAATATGATGGCGACTAATCAGTCAAACACTTGATTAATGTATGGATTACCGCAATTTGGAATGTGAACAATTGCGAGTATGCCAATAATTTGGAATCAACAAGTAATTAAAGTTTATGAGCCCCAAAGGTCCCTTATTCGATTTTCTCCCTTGGAATGCGAAATACTCGAAGTACATGTAATTAATTGATGGCCTAATGCCTGCGGAAGCGTGGGCCAGTATTCATGCCCGTGGCACTCATTAATCATTATCTGGCGCCATCTAGCGAGAGGCGGCGCTAAACATTTGCGCCTGACTTGAGCATAGCTCATTTATCTGCATCAAATCAATTAGGGAACACCTTGGGACCATTGGACCTTGGCCAATACTCGTACATGCCGTTTCCTTAGAAATCGAGGCACCTTTTTTCCTTTTTACCAATTTGTTGCTGCCGTTGTCCTGTTGTCCCGTTGTCCTGTTGTTGTCCTTGCTACGTGCCAATTTGGCTCGTTTTGCTCGCTCATTCGTAAATCTAAACAAATCATCAATTTTCACAAATTATACGCGGCGTCCCTTCGTTCTATGTGTTGTTTTTGCTCTTGTTCTTGTTCTCGTCTCCGATTTCTCATCCTTATCCTTTCCATGCTTTCAGCTGTGTCCTTGGTCCTAATTGCTTTCGTTTCATTCACCGCATTTCCTGTTGACGCTGCTGTCTGCGTCGCTGTTCATTTTACATTTCATTAATTAATGCCAATGCCGTCGAACTTTGACATATTGAGCTTAGTCTCTCCTACCAACTGAATTATTCTCAGTTCTCCATTCTCCATTAACCATTCTCAGTTCTTCAGCTCTTCAGTTATCTGGTTATCTGTCCGAGCACTCAAATAAACAACGCACGGAATTTCCCAATCAAATATGATAACCAATTCCGGAGGTATTTGTGTTTAAGATTTATGAAATATTTACTATATAACAATTTCTTTTTATTAATTTGCCCATCGATAATGCCAATAAGATAATGTTAAGTTCACATATCAGTTGGTTACTTAGTTAGCTGAGGCTATTTAAGAATGGGGCGACCTCCAGGCACTTGCTATAAGCAAAATGAAGTGCTTCTGTCTGCTATTACTCGTTGTGGCTCCCGCTGCCTGGGCTCGTGTCGCCTTCCCGTCCCTGCCCGACGTGGAGCTGCCCCCTGTGATTGAGGATGAGATCTACGAGCGGGCCGTCTATGTAGATCCCGTGGCTGAGAACCGTGCAGCCGGTGAGTAGGGAGTCTGATCCGCTTGATAGTGGTATCTTCATAGTATCTCTTTAGCCTGCCAGGTGGCCATTCGAGGTGGCATGCCCAAGCCGGAGCCCGTGGCCTTGGTGACCAACTCGGAGAGCTTTTATCCCTTCAACGATGTCGGCGTGATGGAGGTTGAAAGCGGCAAGACCCTCCAGCTGTGGTGTCCCAGTGGCTTCACCACACACTCCCAGAACCTGTTGACTGCCACCTGCGAGAGCGGCACCACCTTCAAGGTGGACGGCAGTAGCTATCAGTTCAAGGATCTCGCCTGCAAGTCCTGGCCGGGCTTCAAGGCCGTCAAAACCGGTGCTACCTGCAACGGTGGCGTGGTCATCCGCGTTGGCTTCGAGATCACCTCAACCCGGTTCGCCGAGCAGATGCAGATCTGCTTCAACGAGCAGGAGGAGGTGACCCGCTACACGCGTCACCAGCTCTTCCCGGGCAGCAACTACTACGAGACGGGCGTTGATCGCATCACCTTCCAGACCGCCGGCTACTTCAATGGCAAGAACGTCGACAAGCTCTACACTCAGGCCACCCAGCTGGAGACCATCAACAAGGATCTGGGCGGAGATGCCGACAAGTATTTCAACACGGCTACCAATATCTATCTGGCCCGTGGCCATCTCGGTGCAAAGGCCGACTTCGACTACGCCCCCGAGCAGCGTGCCACCTTCCTGTTCATCAATGCGGCTCCTCAGTGGCAGGTCTTCAATGCCGGCAACTGGCAGCGTGTCGAGGATGGTCTCCGCACCTGGGTCTCCAAGAACAAGATGAATGTCAACTGCTACACGGGTGTCTATGGCGTCACCACTCTGCCCAACAAGAATGGCGTGGAGACTCCCCTCTACTTGGCCCGCGATGGCAACAACAATGGTCTGATTCCCGTCCCGAAACTCTACTTCCGTGTGGTCATCGAGCCCTCGACCAATCGCGGCATTGTCCTTGTCGGCGTCAACAATCCCCATTTGACTGAGGCCCAGATCAAGAAGGATTATGTGATCTGCAACGATGTCAGCGACAAGGTGACCTACATCAACTGGAAGAAGACGGACATCAAGGCTGGCTGGTCCTACGCCTGTGAGGTCGCCGACTTCCTCAAGACTGTCAAGCACTTGCCAGCCCTGACTGCCAAGAATGGTCTTCTAGTCTAGGCCAATTCAATAAACTGAAAGATTATATCGAATATACCAAAACGGGGTTTTACATTGAAGAGCAACAAATGGGCAGAGACTCCTTAATCGCTTTCTGGATTTTTTCTATGATTGTTGCCATATTTAAAGAGCTTTGACAAAATAATGGTTTATTTTCATAGTTTTAGTTAAATTTTATTTCAGGAGAGTCATTTTAAATATTACAGAAGGTTAGGTTAGGGCAGTGTCGATGAGTCGATCGAGACATAGAACTCTAAAAGTCGAATATCTCCATTAGCTCGAACTTTATTCATCGGATAATGGTGATTCGAGTTCCCTAACTCGACTTTATCTATATAGTTTTCTGACACCTTTTCTAGAAATTAAAAACAAGCGGAATAGGCTATAGTCGAGCTCCCAACTATAGGTTACCCGTTACTTATTTAAAAGTACATAAAATATTTTTTATTGCGTACTTTTAGGCATTTACATTGCTTGAAAATTAAAACAGCCGTTACCACCTTTCTATTTGTCCAATCTTTTTGCGATTAAGTCGAATGATAGCTAATAATAGTAGTTATCGTTGATTACCACCCTTTTACTTAATTTTTAAGTAAAGGGTATATTTATTGGGTTAAAGATGTTTCCTTCCCCCTGTTACATACTTTTCAACGGGTATAAGAAGTACCTAAGAATATCTTTTCTCAGTCAATGTATATATTGAAAGTGTTAAAATCACAAAAAATAAAACGCTACATCTTTTAAAAACAAAGTATGAATAAACAAACTAATAAAGATGTAAGTTAATTTTTATGCCGTTGAAGTCTAAAATTCATAATGTCGACTAAGAGCAGTCGGCGAAAAATTGTTTAATCAATAATCAAAACTAAAAATATTTTTTAAAATAATTTATTTGAAAATATACACTTTTAATTTTACTTTTAAATGAATTTTATTCAAGATAAATGTTGTAGCAATATTAAGTAATATTAATCGAACAATTTAAGAACTTTTTGTAAAATTCTTTTATTAACTCAATCCTAAATTAAACTTAAGCGCATTTAGACCAGCAATCCGCTGACGGAGAACTCGGGCAGGTGGGTCACCTTCTTGCGGAAGTCGGGCACCGAGCAGGCGTAGGAGTATCCGGCGTTGATGTCCGTGCGCTTCCAGCTGATCCAGTTGATCTTGTCGCTGACATCGTCACAGAGAATGTAGTCGCGTTTGATCTCGGCAAGACTCAGATGGGGATTGTTGACACCGACAAAGACAATGCCCTTGCGGGTGGAGGGGTCGATGACCACGCGGAAGTAGAGCTTGGGAACGGGGATGAGGCCGTTGCCATTGTGATCGTAGGCCAGGTACAAGCCGGTCTGATGGCCATCCTTGTTGGGCAAGGTGGTGACACCCCAGACGCCAGTCCAGCAATCCACATGCTTCTTATTCTTCGACGCCCAGGCCCTCACTCCGTCCTCGACACGGGCCCAGTTGCCGGCATTGAAGGTCTGCCACTGAGGAGCCGCATTGATGAACAGGAAGGTGGCGCGCTGCTCCGGGGGATAGACGAAGTCGGCCTTGGCGCCCATGTGACCACGGGCAAGGAACACGTTCTTAGGGGAGTCGAAGTAGCGGGACGAGTCCATGCCCAGGGCCTTGTCGATGGTCTCCTTCTGCACAGCCTGAGTGTACAGCTTGTCCACATTTTTGCCAGCGAAGAAGCCGCCGGGCGCGAAGTTGATGCGATCCACGCCAGTGGCATAGTAGTTGCTGCCAGCGTCCAGAGTGTGGTAGACATAGCGGGTGACCTCCTCGTTCTCATTGAAGCACACCTGGTACTGCCTGGCGAACCGAGATCCGCTGAGCTCGAATCCGACGTTGATGAGGGTGGTGCCACCGTTGCAGCTGGCGCCAGACTTCTTGCCAACGAAATGCTGGCCAGGAGGTGCACTTGATGTCGGCGATGTCGTGCTCCTTGTCGCCCACCTTGAACCGCGAGCCACCCACACATTTGGCGGTCACGGACTTGCCCGAAAGGGGCGCGGCCAAGCTGCTGGTGCAGGCGAACTCGATGGTCTTGTCGTGGTCGACATCCACGTAGCCGGTGGCCGAGAAGGGATAGAACTCGGAGGTGCCTGGCTTAATCAACAGTGGCTGGGGATTCTTCATCTCCGTGCTTCGGATCTTGATGGAGCAGCCAGCTAGGAAGGAGATCAACTCAAGCCAAATAAGTATAGATTGGTAGACGAAGATGACGGGAACTTACCAGCTCTCGAGATGGACAAGTCATTGAGGTCCGCCTCGAGGGGCAACTCGATCATATCCTCTGACCAGAGCAGCTCATTTTGGATGGGCAGCAGACGGGCCTGGCTGCTGGCCAAGAAGAATAGGGCAATCAGTATTGGACTCCACATGTTTCGCTACTGACGGACATTCTGAAAAACCCAGGCGCTTATAAATCTAATGCCCTAAACTGATTAGATCAATATTTTAGTCGCAATTAGCGAGTGCTACAAAACAACTATAAGTAGGAGTATGATTATGAATCGGAGTGCGAGTGTGAGTACTCAATCGAGTACTCGCTCGAGTACTCATTGCAGATTCGCGTGCCTTGTGAACGAGTTTTGGGTTTTTGCTCTTATCATTTAATTAGTCGGGCCCGACCCATTAACGTCACCAAGTATCTGTCTATCTCTGTATCTGTATCTCTCTATCTTTTGGGCACTTGGGATGATAGCAAATATGAAATTTGGTATGAAGTCTTCGTGTACTTCAAGTTACTTCCCTCACGTGTCCCATCAAGAACGTGATTCTCATTTTTGCACAAATATCAAGTGTTTATTTTTAATTATTTCATTATATATATATTTTTGTTTTTCTTTTAGGTATATCTCTGGGTATACCTACATCAACTCACATTTAATGCGCAACTGTACTTATGTACAATAATTATAATAGTAATAATAATATTAGCGATATGATTAATGTTAGCTTCTTCTTTTTCTTCTTTTGATTATAAATATGAACCGCTTGATTGGTTTTTATTTTTTTGTTTATTTACAATTAACTAACACACTTAAACATTTAAAACGTTTATATCTAAATAAGTACTTTAAGTTTAATTTTATTTTTTTTTTTCACTTAGGACTGCTTATTGTTTCTTTTCTTCGGCTGGTTTAACTTACTGGAAAACTGTTACAGTTATGTATTTGTTATTTGTTTTTAAAGCTTTACTTGACCCAAACATTTTGATACAGAAAATTAAGACAGAGCGATCTTATCTGGTAAACGAACTAACACATTTCTGACCTTGTTCTTATCGTTACAGTAAAAGTTGTGTAAGTTTCGGTTGTGTTAAAATACTCAAAGGTCAGAAGAAAAAAGAAAAAGTTATTCATTTATAATTATGTATGTAATAGTGAAAGTTTCTTAAGGTTCGATCTCATCTTAATCTTTAAAGACCTGAATTCCTAATGTGTTCTTGTCGAAATGCTGGCCAATAACATGTTTATTGATTATAACAAATTGTTATAATCTCATTTACTTAAGATCCTCAATTGAATGAAATGAGAGGATTTAATCAGGGGTGCCACAGGAACCGCTTTCGCTCGAATTTGACATAAATTTCATACAAATTTAAGTCAAATTCAAACGAATGAGATTTCTGTGGCACCCCTGAATAATTTAAGTATTGGATTTTTGTAGTTAACCTATCCACTCTGTTATTCCTTTGATCTTTGCTAATCTTATATGGATGTGTTAATGTAATTTTTCTTTTATTATTAATATGTACACTAAACTAAATCATTATATTCAATCAATTAATAGTATGTTTTTCTTTAGATATGGCAAATTTCTGTTCAATATTCATAAAATCAATCTTCAGATAGATCAACCTTCCTGTTATTCTTTTGAAATTTTCATCAGATCATTTGCTTTTCTTAGTTCTTTTAGTTATTTATGGACTCTTGAACTATCTACAGAAATATGGCGACTTGGGCATAGATCTCCACGGCCACCAGGAGACCCATTATGGAGAGATTCACAGCGCAGTAGACGCGTCGCAGTGAACGTCGGCGCTGACGCTGATGCTGACCACAACCTTTACCAGGGAGTCGCGTTCCAGGCTGCAGACGCTCTCGTGGATCGTCGTCCTCGTTGCAGCGGATTCTGTTGCCGCTGCCATCGCTATCGTCGCTGCCGTCGCTGTCGTCGCCGCTCCCGCTGCTGTCGTCGGCTGGCGGCGCAGTGTTAATCCGGCTCCCATTTGTTGCAGCTCCATTGTGGCATGGCGGCCAATGTCAAACCGACGCCAGCGATGAGCTGCTGTCATAGGTCACCAGCAGGGAGTCGTTCTCGTCGCTGCCACTGCCCGCACTTCTCTCCGACTCATTGATGACCTCCAGCTGGGTTTGCGGTCGGCTGATCTTGTACTTGTTGTGTCGCTTGTTTATCAGCACGCTGCGTATGTTGTTGTTGGTGCGCTGCCGTTGCCGCTGACCCTTGACCTTGACAGCAGAAGTGTGGCGAGTGCGCGCCTTGGGCACCCGAGCACCTAGCATGCTGCAATCGGCATCGTCCTGCTGCTCCAGCTCCAGTTCCAGCTGCTGCTCGTCCTCATCCTCATCATAGTAGTCATAGTAATCATCATAATCGTAGCCCACGGCATCATCTCCGGCTTCGTCGTCATCATCCTCGTCGTAGTCAATGTCAAAGTCAAAGATGGCACAGCAACCACTCTCCACCTCGACACTATAGCGTCTCTGTCGCTGCTTCGTCCTCTTCCCTTCCAGGCGAGCGGGCGAGGATTTGCTGTGTGTGCTCACGCTCTTGTACATGGGCGCAAAGATGGCGGTTTTGGCCTAGTTAGACGGGCAAACGTGACAGTTATTAGAAAAAATTACTATCGTCGAATCATTAAATTAGTAAAATATTTATTAAATTTTTTTATTGTTAGCTAATTATAATTTTACATTATACTACAAACAGGAATACTGAAAATTCATGTAAATTGATTATTAGGTGGTTAACTTTTATAAGAAGCTTGCTATTTACATATTTATCCTTACTAATTTCAGACACTTCGAGGTGTCACTGAAGAGTTTGACATTTGTTAGCATAAACGTACACAAAAAAAAACATCTCAATATAAGAATGGAATTAAGTCGTAAAATTTTAATAGCTAGTAAAGATTTTTCATGAGCATTGACTAAAGTCAATTGATATTCAAGTTGAATATTTTGTATATCAATATATCCGATTCTGAATTCTTGTTGTATCATCGATAGATTAGATACAGACACATAAACCCTCGTATTTGTATGTCATCAATCGATTCCGATTATCTGTAGTGCTTCAATTTCAGGGACTGCAAAATGGATTAATCTTCTACACAAACAAATATCTTTGAGATATTTCAAACTAAGTATATCACTGCTATATCTGGTATAATATGCGTTTTTTTTCTATACATACTATAGAAACAACTTTTCCAATACTTAAACCTACCTCCGGTCCGCGCCAGGTAATGCCCGAACGTACCAAGTTGTAGAAACGCAGAACGCCCCACATGGCTAGAACCTGTTTGAATTGGATTGGAATGACAGAGTTTAAATAAATAAAACGTAAATTCATTAAAAATATAAAAAACCACTCAAACACATTCTTTTATTCACTCACAAAGGTAATTGAGTTAATTGACTGCACTTGTAACTGAAGCACTTTTAATATTCAGAATAATATTTATATGCTTTTATAGACGTTAATGGAATTTATTTGTAATTAGATTAGCTATGAAGTTTGTTGCCTGTGTTTTGGAGAGTGCTCTGAAATCGATTGATATGTTAGCGAACAAATTGTTTTGTTGTGTCAATTTGGTGGCTGGCTTTTTATGCGAAAGAAAGTTTTTTAAAAAAATCAGATGTAAGGGCTAGCGGTTTAGTGTGGTTAGTTTTACAAATATCAAGCAATATTGGAGAATTCATTTTTAAAAATTAAATGAGAATTTATATTATAAAAGTGAAATTAGAGTTTACTCCAATAATCTTTAATGAGAATTACTTTTCAAAATATGCACTCGAAATATCTGTGTTTTTCGAACATATTTTCAAAGCGACAAAAACCGTCTGCCATTAATTGTATTTCCAGTTTCAACCAAATTATTAACTTTATGTTTCGATCAAAATTTTCAATTATCTACAGGGGTGGTCAAAAGTATTTACACAACACTTAAAGTTAATTGTACTCGTAATTTGAGCTTACTTCATGTAAAGTTTGGTATCAATGGAAAGGTCTTTTGAATTCCTTTCAAATGATACCAAAACTTGTTTAATCCGTTAAGTACCCACTGATAAATTTGAGTTTTTGTAAAAGTCAATTTTTTTGACTTTTTTCCTGGGTCTCAAACAAAAAATGTTTTGATGCAAAAAGTTTCTTCAAACAATTTAAATAGTGACTGCAAAAAAAAATTTTAAAAAATCTCTTCGCTAGTATTTTTTATAATTTTTTGAAAACTGCCAAAAAGGCACTTTTTGCACGAAAATGAGGAAAATGGGCCTTTTTGGCAGTTTTCAAAAAATTATTAAAAATATTAGCAAAAAGATTTTTTAAAATTTTTTTTTGCAGTCACTATTTAAATTGTTTGAAGAAACTTTTTGCATCAAAACATTTTTTGTTTGAGACCCAGGAAAAAAGTCAAAAAAATTGACTTTTACCAAAACTTAAATTTATCAGTGGGTACTTAATGGGTTAAGGAAACTTTTATATCATTTGAAAGGAATTCAAGAGACCTTTTCATTGATACCAAACTTTACCTGAAGTAAGTTCAAATTACGAGTAGATTTAACGTTAAGTGTTGTGTAAATACTTTTGACCACCTCTGTATTTGACCTTTGAAAGCATGGTTGAAAGAGATTTGTAGAGCATACTTGATAACAAGAATCTACAAGACTTTTACAACTATTTTGTATTGGAGTTTACTATTTATTTATTTTTGTTGACTAAAAGATCGTAAGATAGTTCGGTACTTATTGAAAAATTGGTTTTTGACTTATGCACTACAAGCTTCAACACCTCAATTGTTTAAATATTCACACACACACACACACACACATACACACCTCCTTGATACTTACATTGATAAAAGCGCGAGCTATAAAAAACGCCACCTCCGCCTTGCACATGGCATCGAATTGCTGCAATATGGAAAATGCCAATAATTAATTTAGTTACTTTTGCAAATTTAAACCATATTTTATTAAAGTCAAGCGCTTTGTACTTGAAACTTGCGCGCCAGGTACTTAATGGACAGAAAATGCAGCAACAAAAACAACAACAATAGAAACAAAAAGGAAGACTAGAAAAAAAGTGTCGCCCGCTGTGAAAGTTTTTTGTGTCCCGGTGAACAGAGCGCAAAAAACATGAATTTTTACCTCTACAATTGCAATAAATTATGCATGAGGTGGCAATTTTGAAACGTTTTGGTAGAAAACAAACAAACGACAACAAAAATAACAACAATAAAAACAACAAAAGCGACAACTAGAACAGCCCCAACAATAACAACAACAACAACAACATGGTCCTCGCAGCACGTTCGCAATAGAAAAAGCCGCAAAAACAAATGTTGGAGACAAATAAAATTGATGGCATGGCGAAGGAGACGAAACAGTGGAAAGACAAAATGGCATGGAAAAAGTACAAGTCACAGTGGCTGAGTGTGAGTAAGAGTGAGATGGTAAGTGAGTGTGAGTGCATGTGTGTAATAGGCCTTTGACAGCGCTTTAAGTATGGGAGATAGACAGTTAGTGAGAGTGGGAGAGCGGTGTAGGTGGAGAGCGCAGATGAGAGAGCCAGTGAATGAACTGTGTTGTCGGCTTTGTGCTTTGCGTCGACTGCCGCTGCCGCTGCTTTACAGTCGTCGGACCCTTGAGTATTTCACTCAAACATTTGCGCTTCATTAAGCTGAGCAGGCACTTTAGTTATTTCATCTGCAACAACTCGTCTCTAGGTTTTTTTAGTACTTAGTTACATCCAGCTAACTCTTTGATCATTTTTTATTAATTACATTCAAGACCAATTATATGATATCGTATTTAGTTTCAATTCTAGACTTTCTGCTACATCACTTTATGCTTAGCCATTTAATTTATCATGAAAATTGCGATATAGTAAAAGAAACAACTATTCAACAACCTATGCATACATTTGTATATGGGCATTTCCACAGTAATGTCAACCGAGGCTAAAAACGAAAAATTGATCAAAAACTCACATCTCGTGAAATTTCCTTCCAAAAATGTATTCAAGTAATTTATTTAAGCAATATACACTAGAAGAAATTCAATAGGTTGAACATATAGATTATACATTGGAATAAATTCACTTTTTCTATATTTTTGCCCAATTCCTTAAAAATTGAGTTCCAAAATGGACCGTTTGTATTCTATCTATTACACTAAGAAGGATAGTAAGATTGTAACATAAACCATTTTAACACATAGAAATATATTGAAATTTTAATTTGCAACAAGTTTTTCGAGCGGTTTTGATATATAATTTAAAAAAAGAGAGACAGAAACAACATAAATATTCTGTGGAATATTTTGTCACGTGCGACATGTCGCGTGTGACAGTGACTCAAATCAAATTTAAAAAAAAACTACTTAATATTTTTAAATCAAACAAAATGCATATTTTAGATAAATGAATGCATTACATTTCAAAATAAATTGGATCAAAATATTCGTTCACGTTTTGCCGAAATTAGTGTAAAAGCTGGTCGCCGAAAAAACGACTTCTATCTGAGTCGCGTGCGAATGTCTTGGTTATTTTAAATTATCTTGAAAACGAACAATTTCCCAAAATCAACCTAAGCATCAATTATAGTACTAATCAAGACCTATAAGTTTCCCCTTTTGTCACAACAAAATAATGTTTTGGCATATGTTTTATTTCACTTTGAATGCGTACGCATGTCGCATTCGACATTAGAGAATTACCCATATGCATAAATATGCATCTAAACGGTTAGCATTTACTCTATTTGTACAGCACTTAAACAATTATACTTATTTACAGGCAAAACGTTTTCAGAGTAACAGTTTTTACTCAATAAACTTGTCCTAGAAGAAAAGTGAGTAACGTGAGTTGGAATTGGCATCTCTAGTGAATTATTATTATTAAGTTTATGCAGTTTATAGTTACTGTATTCCTTTAACGACAAGATGGATTAAATAGTTACTTGCTAAAATTGTTAGATTTTCCTTAAGTTCTAACAGTCTTGTTTTATTCAAATGAATGACGTTGTTTAGCTTAAATTTAAAGCCATGTATTGACTAAAGTTATTTGAAAACATAATTTTTAGAATTTGGTGAATTAGCATATACAGCTAACATTTAATATGATGTAGGTGATAATACATGTCTGATATATATATTATTTATTTATTTAAGTTGAAAAATTTAGCTACATAGCTCTGATTAATATGACAGGTGCTCTAATCATATCTCTCAACTATTTGTTATTATTCTAATCAAATTGTGGCTATTGTATTTGTCTTGCTTCGTTTTCAAATTGCAATTGAAGCAAGCTTGGATGATATGGTATAAAATATACTGATAATCTACAGTACACAAGTATATGTGCATGTATTTATTATTCTAATCAAATTGTTCACCCTCTGTGCTGTCTTGCAGCAAAAATAAATTGGTCTGATGCTCTCCAAACACTATTTCCCATTTGCGAGTACACTCGAGTGTACGAGTACTCGTATCGTCTCCATCATTCCATTTGGAGCATATGCTCGGTGCTCGATGCTCGATGTTTGTGTTTGTGTTTGCATTTCAATTTCATTGTCTGTGCTTTGCAGCGCATTCAACTGTCGTCAGCATCCGGGCATAACCTACACATATCCTTTGTTTGATTTTAGCATAAAAAAGCAACTTTTACATATGTAACGGATTCTCCCCTTGTGCGTTCTTCTTGTTGTTGTTGTTGCAGTTGTTGAACTCGTTATTGTTGTTTCCTAGCATTGGGCTTTTGTAATTTATTTGTTTGTTTTGCCAGATCTTTGTGCTTTGGTTCCAATTGATTTATGCCAACGCGGCATTCAGAGAAATCTTATTGATACCATTCCCCCTGTGACGAGGACCTGTATACTCAGAGCCTCAGGGCTGGGGTGGAATGGGGGCTTTCATTAAACAAATGGACCGACCTGGCAAAGCAACTTAAATATGCATCAAAAGCGTTTGGCTGGCGCGCTATATTCCCACACCTGTCAGTTATAGAACGAGTATGGAGCGCTTCTTCGTTACCCTCCAAGGATTCGACTTACCTTATTCACATGATCACGCAGAACATTCGAATAAACCATGGCGACAGCTTCCAAGGCCATAAACGTAATATAGCCAATTATCCAGGGTACAATTAGGCCGGGGTTCTCCTGTGGGGATCAGACAAAAAGGATGGAACATAATATTATATCGTTCTTAGAATATTTTGTGCTCTGTTACATAGGGATTGGAAGGGGGCTCAATGGAGGAAGGGAGGGGGCTGCTAACATTAGCTGCCCACAAAACCATTCACACACCTTTAGCTGAAATCAAATTGTTGGCATTGATTTCCTTTCATTATATAAAATATTTTATGTGCCATATGAGACCTTGCATCTGTGTGTGTGTTTGTGTGTTGTAATTTATCTTTCAATGGCGAAAAACCTCTGATTGGATTTTTGGCGCTTTTTCGCGTGTGGTGTTTTGCGGTTTAATATTTTTCCGCATTTGCTGCTGCTGACAGTTTTAACCGCACATTTCGCACAGCAATTCCTGAACCAAAGCGATTCCTATACTACTTGTGGTAAATTTGTTACTTTTCATTGCCAAAATATAATCACGTTCTTTATATTTTTTGCTACTTTATTTTAATGCGCGTCTTTATACCCTTTCAAAATCTAGGAATCTTTGCAATAAAGGCGAAATCTAGCGCTTTTCTCAGCAAATCAGGTTTTTCCTGCCAAATCTGTCGTATATTTAAAAGAAGTGTTCCACATTTTTCCCCCGTATTTCAACGATTTTTCTCTGATTTTCGCTTAAAAATATCATGCTCTTATTTGATATGACATTTTATTAAATAGAATTTTTCAATTTCCATACAAATTTTGTTGACTTTGTTCTCAAAGTGAGCTAAATCAATATTTGTTTACTTTTTTGTATGAAAATTAAAGCCACATAACAGATGTTTTTTACAAACATAACAAATTGAAACAAAAAGTAAATTTACTATGCTTCTTTTTATAAAGTTATTTAATTGTAAAACCATTTTTTGTTTGTTCAACAATAATTGTAATTAGCATCTATAAAAAATTGATTGTTTATTGCATAATTAAATAAAGAAAAAAGTATCCAAACATAAATAACTATAAAAATTAAGTGAGCTTGACTTTAACATAATTAACTTATTGGCCACCAACCAACAACATATTTTTTGACCTTTCCATGTGTTCTATGTTAAATTGAGTTTGCGGCATGTTTTTGTAACGCTTACTAAAACCCGACACATTCAAAATTTGAGCTTTTTAGTTGTATTGTTAACATACAAATTGTTGTTGGCAAAATACGCAGGCAGCTCTAATTAGGGCCACTTTCCAATGCAATATTTAAGCCATCAGCAGCTGGCTCCCAACCAGGCGCCTGAAAGCAAACTGCAATTAATTTGCCCAACACATACATAGCTCACACATACACATGTACATAAATATGACATACAAATAATTGTAGCATACTTTTTGGAGCCCTTTTGCAGGGCGCAGTAGCGCTGTCATCGCCTTTGTTTGGTTGTTGTTTTTATTTGCTGTTGTGTTGTAGCGTCGAAATTAAAAAATTCCACAGAAAGCACCACGCAATGTTCCGTTCCCTCTTTGACTGGCTGTAATCTTTGTCATGTGTCGCCGCCAGTCGACGGCCTCAGTTATTCGACAGATGGATCTCCATACCCAATTGTGTGACAAATTGTCTGCATTTTGCTGTTGTTGTCGCTTTTCCTTTTTTTTTGACAACCCTTCCAAATATGCCAGTCGGTCCATTTGGACTTACATATTTGAATATTTGCGAACTAAGGGCATAATGACTTCATCACAAAGTTCATCTTTGTTAAGGAGTTCAACCCATTGACAGTTTGTTTGACACATTCTTCTAGAAATGTGTATTTTTATCCTTGAGATTAAGATTTGTGACATACTCAGAAAAAAACATATATTTCTCACCTCTTTGTATGTTTTATAGCCTAAAATTTGTAAATTATAATTTGTATTCCTTTAAGCTACACTTATTTCTGGTTCAGGACCATGAACAGAAAATGTTTCTTTATCAAAGGGTTTTTTAGTAGAAATGGCTAGCCAATTAGTATATCAACTTAAGCAATGGAATGCTAAAAGGGCATTTAACTTTCGGAAAATTTGAATCGTCTCTACTTTTGCCATTGTTTGTCATACATTATTCGATGATGTGGGTGGCTAGGGGGCGTGGCAGGCATATATCTGGAATGCTTTGTAATTTACATTTGAATGCGCTTTATTTGCCTGGGTCTGCAAACAGTTCAGCCGGAGATTCGGAGTTTCAGTCACAAAATGCGCATAATTTGCGCATATGTGTCATGTGTGTGCTTGTGCGTGTATATGTGTGTGTGAAGGATTTTGTTTGCTTGTCAACCTCTTGTTGAATTTTGTAAAATGCCCAAAAAAGCTGATAACCAAACAACGAGACTTACCCGACAGATGCCAAATATCAACACAATGCTCAACAATATCATCGACATTTGTGTGCCAATTATGGCAAAATATGCAATTTGCACACCTGAAAAACAGAAACAGGCAAAAGGATACACGTTAGTAACAATTCAAAAACAATTAGAAGGATAGTATAATATTTTAGAATACGTTTAGCCATGCGCATTTTATTATTCTTTATAATAAATTTGAACTAAATTGTATTGAAAATGTTCGTACAAATTCTTCAGTCGTTGGGGAATTCTTTTGTCAGAACAAACAAATGACAAATAATTTTCGGGTGGAGTTTGCGGAACAAGTCTATCACAAAAATGTATACAATTTATATTGTATTAAAATGTGTTAAATTAAATAAAGGGTGTTTATTTTTTCCATTTCTCAGAAAGGTATTTGAATATCCATATTTTTTACTTTGAATTAAAAAAAATTACAAGAATTTAATATCAACTATAGTCAATAATTAAATAAATTCTTGCTGAATGTGAACAGATGATAAAAAGTATTTTTTCAGGTAGATTAGATAAAAAAGATTGTAGAATGAGCTTTGCCGGATGTTTATGTGTCCAGGGTATCTAGTAATCGAGCCTAGATCTCGTCTGCTATTTGCATAACAGACTGGTTTACTACGTCTTTGTCATACGACCATCTACACTTTATTTATTTATGAAAATGTCTTGTTTATTATGCAGACGTGCAGTTTATTGCTGTCTAGGGTATTTGCTTGCTTCAGTATGCGTGTGCTTAATTGCTTATAAGTATTTATGAGGCTTGTGCTTACCATAGTAGACATCCTGCAGTTCGCCAGATTTGTGCATGTTGACATTGATGCGCCACGAGTAGATCAAGACAATTAAAAGCGATATATTCTAAAATGGCAGAGAAATGTGACACAATATTATTTATTAGCACACATATCACGCATACGCAACGTGCAACTGCATGGCCCTTTAATACTTGAACGAAACAGGTTTGTACTTTTAAACAGGCATTAACTCATTGAGGAGTACAAGTAATGCTGCAACTACATAATTAAATGCAAAATTTTGTACTTTGCGAGGACATTTATTATCCCAACTCCTTGCTTCATGGGGTAAGTTCAATGTACATGGGAATCATGCAAAACACGTTGCACTCCCACTGGCTACTTACTCAAGTGTCTCTCTGCAACAATAAAACGTGGCACTAATTGCAGGCAGATATAAAAACAAATGAACAAAAAACAAAGCCAAGTTAACTCGCCAGTTGCATGCTCATAATTTGTGTGGAATATTGCACTGTAGTTGCTGTGAGTACGAATTGTTGTTCTTGTAGCCAACAGACACTCAGTGGCAGCACAAGTACAAGTACATACACCGGTAAGTATAAAAATTCTGAGCACGATTTGGCCATTAACATAAATTAAAAGCCATAATGAGCGTCATGTAATTGTAATTTATATGGAACTCAAGCTGAGTACAATGAAGTAACGATGACCCTGTAAGGATGCCAGATACAGTTCTCAACTTGAGTCTGACTAGAGTCTGTGGATTCGGTTATTAGGCAATTACTTCTCATTTGCCCAAACGCCATTAGCAAACTAATAGGTTTATGCATTTCTAAAAATTACTTTCAATTTCTGCTGCGTTGAAGAAATATGAATGATTTCGACATTATTTGACAACATTACCCAGTACATAAAATGGACCATTGTTTCTAATTTATTCTGACTAATCCGTCCAACTGTATGAGCACGTCGACGTCATAAAATTTAATTTACAAACATTAATTAAAACGCAGTTACTAATCAAATTTCAATAAAAACTAAATTTATAGTCCACAGTCAAGCAAAAAATATAAATTAATTTGATACAAATTAAATTTTAAATTTTCATCGAATTTATGATTTATGAATTTTTATTTAAGTTTATTAATTTTAATTAATTAATGAATTTTCCATTTAAGTTTTAAAATTTTGAAAGTAGAATTTGGTTCCTAATTCCTAGGCTTATATATGTATGAATATTAATTTGAAATAATTTTTTTAAAATTCAAATGTAGAAATAAGACAATAAGTCTATGTTTAAAGTCTTTAGGTCAATAAGAGATCGACAGAAATCAGATAAAAGATATTGGTTAAAATTTTGGTATATAAATAGTCCTCCATGCTTCCTATCTATACGCCCTAAATTAAAAACTTACTAAACAAACTTCTTTTCGGGTATGTTTATTTCGAGCACATAAAAATAATTACTGTTTTTAATTATTATTGACTAATTTTAAAAATTTTCAACATACTCTTTTAGATTATTTGTAAATAGATTTAACTGAGCTTTATAATATTTTATAAGTGCGAATTAATGCAATTGTTTTTCTACAAGGTAATGCAGCTAATTTATTTACTTAATAATTAGTTATAACTAGGGATGGCACGATTAATCATATGATACACAATAATCGATTATTTTGCTTCCATTGGCGATTTAATTGTATCGTAAAATGTGTTGCGATTAATTGAAACACTAATCGATTATTCGTTAAAATAATCGCGTCATTGCCAAAATTTTTTCAGGGAAGCACACATGGAGATTTTATTCCAAAAAAATAGTAGCAAAAATATATTTGAAAATTTTTGTTTGCAGTTACTCTTAGAATTGTTTAACAAAATTTTCTGCATCAAAATATTTTTTGTGAAAAATCGAGGGAAAAAGTTGAAAAAGTAGACTTTTACATAAATTTGAAATTTTCGAAGGGTACTTAATGGGTTAAAGAAAGTTTTGTGTCATTCAAACGGAATTGAAATGACTTTTCCATTGATGAAAATATGTTAACGATAACGGCTCAAATAAGCCTTAAATGTCAAAATTTGACCTGCATACTTTAAGCTGTGAGCCACTGTATTTATATTTTTTGGGCATTTTATTTTTTTTTTTCTATATTTTTTTTGCTGGACAATGGCATTGCATTACACAATATTTTAAAAAACTATAACAAAAATTAATCATTTGATTAATCGATTATTTTTATTTTTCGTCGATTAATTGCAATTAATAATCGCGTAGCTTAAATTAATCATATGATTCAATAATCGATTTATAAATTTTTTTTGCCATCCCTAGTTATAACGATGTTACAAGATAATGAGATTTACCCATTGTCATGAAAAATGAAAGGAAAAATGAAAACGCCATAAAAATGTTCGCTTTTTGTGGCACTTGTATTTAATACGACATAATGTTGTTGCTGGCACAATGGTAACAGTTTACAACGACATTGCGCATACGCCCCATGGGACGCCATTCATTGAACAAACAGTGTACAAGTTAACAACAGGAGAAGGTGGAACAGGACGAGGACTCGTCGCACTTACAATTGTGTAAATTGCACTTGTTATGGCCAAATTTTTGGCATGCAACATGCGACAACAGCGGGTGCCACCAGTTAGCGGTCCATATGGATAAAGGATGACGGACTTCATTTTTCCAGTACTCGCAGTGGCAACTGAAATGCAATTTTTGTGTTTCGTTTTCATTACGTTGACGACATGGCGAGGACGAGTTGTTATTGTTGGTGTGACAAGTTATTGTTGTTGCTGTTGTGGTTGCAGTTGATCTGGTTGTTGTTGTTGTTGTTGAGCTAGCGATTCACAACCGCCCATTAAAAGCGTATTCTCTTTCTCTCTCTCTCTCTCTGTCTTTGACTGTGGATGATGACGGCCTGCAAAAATACAAGATAAAAATCGAATTTGCGTTAAATCATTGCAGTTTAATGGGCTTCTCACTCATCTCTATTCAGTGTCTGCGTGAATGTGTGAATGCTATAACTCAACCACTTTTGATGTACCTGATTCAATCAATACTCCCACTTTCCATCCGAGCCAACAACAACTTCTTTTTGTACTCTTTACTTTCAAATGCCTTTTCAAAGCGTTGCACCTACATGTGTTCTGCATCTATCTCAGGAATTTTTGTTGTAAACGAAATGCCTGAAATCATTTGCATTTTTGCTGCATTTAAAAATTGAGCTTTTAAGCTGTTGAAGCCAACATTCAATGTTGTTCATTTTTGATGTGGAAATGCAACATATTAAATTAAGTTTTGATTGAAGAATCAATCTGATGTGTACGGCCTTAAAGACCGGTGAAGTTTTTATTAATGAAGCTTTAAATTGATGGAATTCATGCAAGAGAAACAAATTATTGAATTATCATAAAAATAAAAATGTATTTTTCAGGTGCACAGAGTAGAAAAAAAGCGAATCAGAATTGTTAAAGAATTGATTTTAATGCGTTTAAAACAATTTATGCAGCTATTTATTTCCATTTCCTCTTTTGTTAGCTTTTAAAAACACTTGGACCGGATTATGGTTCACTTCATTGGGTGAAAATCAATAAAAAATTCGCCGAGTTTGTATTGCAAAGAGTCAAAAGTCAATTAATATTTTGATCTCATAACATTTTGTTAAGTTTATTTTTAGGAAATTTATATAAATGGATAAATATAATGTTAAAAAACAAAATATGTTATGATATATAATAATTATTTATTCAATTGACATCGAAGTGGTTTTTAAATTTTTCATTGAGGGCCGTTTTTCAATGTACATATAAACTATATCTATGATATAATTTAAAATTAGACAGTAATTTCTATACATTTTACGTCAAAATATATTTGCAATAGTTATCAAACACCTTATTTAGACATTGGAAAAAAGGGCCTAAATTAGACAAGCCAGTTCTAAATAAAAGTAATTACAGTAGTAATAAGAATTTATAAGCAATCACCTTAATTCATCTTAATTAACAATGTTACTCTGTATTATTTTTATTAGATTAAATATAATAATTATTGTTAGTTGAAATTTGTTTCAATGTTAAATCCTCTATCTTTCAATTAAAATTTTAATAATTCTTCCACTCAAGCTTAAAAATAGTTGATAATCTTGCCTTTACAATATTGTTAGTGAAAGCGATGAATGTTGCACACCACAAAATATCTATTAAGAATTTTCCCTAGCTCTTAAATTTTGGTTAGCATATTCACTACCAGTATAACTATTTGGCTACTCTTTTTATACTTGGAGCTCCCATTACTTGTTGACTCACAAAAACATACATAATACATTGAAACAATTTGGACGACCCATTCCACATTCATAAATTATTTGAAGCATTTATCCAATTTGCGTACCTTTTTCTGATTCGTCATTGAAACAATTCTTTCGCCCATGTAATGCGCTTAGAAACAGGCCAACAACTCACAAAAGTCATTTCGTGATGCGATACAGAGTACAAGCATTGTCATGTATAGATTCTCTGATCAGCTTATGCCACGCCCACACCGCCCACGCCGCCCACATTCATACATGTGGCAAACACAGTCATGGAAAAGTCGTCGCTTATGGCCATCATCTAAAAAGTAAATACGCTCTAGTCGAGAGCGTTTGACTGTAAGATACCCTGTATACCAAGTTTGGTATCTCTAGCTCTTTCAGTCTCTGAGATCAAAGCAAAGAGGAACAGACGTACAGATAACAGGTCTAAGTTGACACGGGTTTTGATGTTGACTAAACCTTTGGACCTTTGTAAAAAGTGGTTATAACGAATATACAGGCATATACAGGGTATACAAAAGTGGAACGCAGAACTGATGCAAAGGCATATGAGGCGCTTATTGAATTGAATTTGTTGACTAGCAATTCGTGAATCGCTTTGATATGGCAGCTGCTCCATGTTCCATGCTCCATGTTGCTGGCTACATGTCAACGCTGCGATTGCAATTTGTGTCGACTGGCTGTGGCGCCTTTAGTTATGCAACGCTTTCGTGCCTAGCCATTCCATTGAGCTGAGGACTTGCGACTCGCGTGTGCGCCCCCAAAATCAATCATACGCCATCGTGGCCGCCAAAATCGAAATTGACACACAAAAAAAAGTATAAAATGACAGAAAAAAAAAACGAGAGAAAAAAGAGAAATGAAACCGAAAACAATGCGGACAAAGTGTGTTGTGTGTGTGAGTGTGGGAGACTGAGTGTGGAGTGTGTGTGTTGAAAGGCACATTGTATTTGAGTCCGACGGGTTGGCTGATATGAAAGCACTTGATGTTTGCAATATGCATTTGCAACTTGACTCTAAGGCCAACCCATTCAAAGGCTACACAAAAACCCTGCAAGCTGCATAACCACAAATGTATGCGATGCATTCTCTGCTGCTTTCAACAGGACTTCAACAGGATATTCTGGGGGGAGTCTTAAGACTGTTATTCAGTTTGGCATGCCAAGCTGCAGGATACATAATTATTTTAATTCATATGAATAAAAGAAAGGAATGAGTGTTTCAAATGAACATCTCAAGTGAAAAAACTTTCAATGATGCTCGGTTAGAATTTTTGTAACAAGCCAAGTTTCTCATGTACTTGAATTGCAGTTCAAAATATCGTCGACCTTAAAGTTTTAAATCCTAGTGAGAATACCCTCATCTGATCATTTTGTCGAGTAAGTTCTATCCATTTCCTTATTTGTCTTGCTTTCAGCACTTTTTATTCGTTTGTTTGTTTGTTTTGGTTTCGCATTTGCTGCTAATATTTTATGACACTGTAAACATTTTACATTGTAAAGGGGTTTCTGTGTGTGAGAGACACACTCTCTTGGCTTGTTGGCCGTTTGGTCCTTTTGAGTAAGACCATCAGAGCGTGCAAAGTAAAGGAACGTGTCCTTGCACTGTACACACATGCGGGTGGATTCTTTTAGTTGTCTCTTTATGACTATATAGACATTTCTTGCCCTTTTTTCCCTTTTCCTTCTACATGATTCCCAATTAGTTCTTAACACGGCATTGCCATCAATCATACGTCAGAAGTTTTTGCATTAGACATAATTACTTAAGCGCCAACTAATTGAAAGCATCTTAGAGATTTGTTTGGCGTTGATTAAGTGCCCACAGAGCTGGACAGCCCGTCAGGCGATATTTGTCAAAAACTGACAATTTCGTAGCTATCATTAATTACGCATACGCCCGATTGTCTACCACGCTTTAGCTCGGACATCGTTTTCCCCGAAAACCATGAAATATGTTGCTGCCTGTCAATTGAAACTCGCCTTGACAAGGAGCAACAGCATCAGAAGCACAATCAGATACCAAAGTGGCCATTGAGTGGCAAAATACTCGTAGTATTTAAATCGTTTCCTGCTCTGCTTCGTGTTAAATAACTTTAAGCATAGACAATTGAAAGTGAAAAGATAGAGAAAACAAACAAGACTATGTGAAAGTTTGCAGGTGCTTGAATTATACGTATATACAAGATGTATTTTGCTTTAGTTTACATACACACCAAATAGTGCATTGTTTTATTTCGATTATGCAAATTGAAAACAAATGTTCATTAAATTTTCATGTGTAAGCCACTTTTACAAATTTCTAAGCATAAAAGCATTTATATGTTTCATGTTAGAGATATTATGTATTTTGGGCAAAAATAAATTTAAAAATAACATCTTTCACTGATAAATGTTTTCTATGATACATTGAAGTAGTAGAAGTATATAAAATAAGCAAGTTTATGTCCAGACCTCTGCAATTCCCCCAAAAATAAAAAGCTCTGAATTTCAACCAACATTACATTCAGACAATTTTTATAACTTAAAATATATACAACACAATCTTGAACCGCATTTATGTACATGAAAATTGTATTGCCATTGAAAGTTAATATAATTGTATTGTATTGTATGTATGTGTTTGTGAAAGGGTAGAGCAAGTTATTTTGCAGTTTAATCATTTTTTTTATATATATTTTAATGTACAATCAATCGGTATTGTTCGTCTAGACTAGGACTACCTTTTAACCAATTCCAGGTTAGCTTTAACTGAGAGATACTTTGGAATTTTACATCAAAATATCATTCAATAAGTTGTTGATTCACTGAGAAGCGTGCGTTAGAATACACTATAATAAGACAACTTTAACAAGATTCGATAAGATAACTAATTTTAAAATCATAACATTAAAGCCCCTTGTTGAGATTACTAATTAAGTGAAAAAAAACTATTTTCAGATTTGTATTGTCGTTTTAAAAACCAAGCAACAATTTAACTTACCCAGTATATGTAAAAGTAAATTTAGAATCGTGAATAAACAACTCGACTCTTTAATTTGACATTTTTTGCAAATCGAATTCCCTGTAATTTACTATTTTTTGGATCTATGCAAAATCCCTTGGGCTGCCATTGGGACTGCCGGCAGCTAGTTGATTATTACACAGTCAGAGGCAGTCATCAGTCGAAAGTGGAGGCCATCATGTGTTGGGAGTCGTATTGTGAAAGCTGTGCAGCAAATTACTATTTGAAAGCTGAAGGGCAATAGATGGACAGGACGAGAGAATAAGAAAGATGAGCTCAAAGCAAATGGGCGAAATCTCATTTACAGTTCAGCTTAAAAATGGCAAAACAAACCCAAAGCCCAGAGCCCAAACCCCAATCCCGAATAGCCACAGAGCCACATATAGTTGGATAAACATTGGCCAGCTGCCAGGCAGGAAACATCATCGACATCCACAGCTTTTCACATCTCTCCTCACTCGACTATTTCCGGCTCGAGCCAACTTGACTTGATGTTATTAAATTTTTTTTATTTTTTTGGGCGCACAATTTGATAAGCTTTGATATGTATGTATGCAATAATTTTCAAAAATTAAAAGAAAAAAGTCCAGATGGGTCGACATCAACCTAAAGCAAAACAAAGTCACACTGAATTAAAGCAAAGCATTTTAAGGACATAATTCTGGGACTTTTATGCAATGAATGAGGAGGCTTAAAAAGACGAGAGATTAATAAAAAACTTAAGAAGCTGAATAGTTGGTATGGGACTTACTTGAAATACAATTGCAATTGGCTTTTGGCCTTCAGTTCAGTCATAAGCCTCAGATACTGTTATCAAAAGCTGCCGTTGGCAACCATTTGGACACAGAGTTAGAGTTTCGCCCTTAAAAGTCTGTCACACATACATATGTACATATTAATGGCATATTTTACTTCATATTCCGTTGGCCTACTCATCCTACCCCTTGGGGGCCAAAACCGCATGCCAGTTAATTGCACATTGGGCCGGGTTATGTTCAGATAATCGCCACATAAAGACATTTCATTATTGCCCTTTGTTTCGGTTATGGTTTATGCGCTTGTCGTCGTCTCTCACTCTGTGTGTATAACATTTTTATAATAATGTAACACACATAAAGCAACAGCAATAATAATAATAATAACAAGCGTGTTACGCAAGTTGTGGCAACATAACTGGGCACAAACTTCTCTTATATTTCTCTCGTCCTGCCTTCAGGGCTTGTCCTTGCCCTGACTTTGTATTTGTCTAGCAAACATTAAAGTTTTGCGTTTTGTTGTATTTGGTTTCGTTTGTTGGCCTCTTGCTTGTTTGGCTAATTTATGCTACGCTTTATTGCTTGCTTGCCAGTTGGCCTCAAGCTGCAGCTTCGAGGAAATGCCTCCAGGTTGGCTATGCGCCATACGGGGCGTATGCGTATTTTGGTTTCCCGCCTTTGTCTTTGGCCTGAAGGTGTTTTCCATGGGCGCATTATGATTCATTGCTGGTTTTGGATACAGTCAAAAGGTAGCCAATTCAAGAGATTTATTAGGCCATCCTACACACACATAATGAAGTTCTTTAGCCAAGTTAATGTTTCTGCAGTTAAACGGTGGCAGCAGCTGCTGCTGTTGTCAGCGTTTAATAATAAATGAAGAATAAGTTGGAACTCTGACTAGCAAAGGGATAAACTGAAAACGGACAGAGAAATGCTTGGAATTGTGTAAGATAATTAACCGCCAGTTGAAAGTAAATTGAGATGGAATAGACTCGGAATTGTTTAGGAAACTTGTTGGTACACAGGTAAATAGTTTTGAATCGATCTGAAAACTTTTAATGTAGCTGCTCTCTTTCTGCTAATATGCTTTGCTGAGTACCTGTTGCTGCTGCATCACATTCCATTTTGGCCCAGCCGTGTTATCCACTCAAGCAGCTCTATTCATTTCCTAGACCTTTTTGCCTGTTTGCGCACATCAGGCTCAATTTGTCAGCAAGTTCGCGTCTAACACTGCAACAAACACTTCAGAACCAAATAAGCTTAGCCCGGCTTGAACAATGCCCTTTAGGTTTTGCCTTTTACCTTCGTCTTCTCGATTAGATCCCCAATCCCAAATGCGACGGCATACGTGGCGTATGTGCAATTTACTAACTCAGACAGCTCGGCTGGCTAAATGATGGCAATGTGCTCGAATGTGTGTGTGTCTCTCTCAGCGTGTGTGCGTGTGTGTGCTTGAGTGTTTGTGTGTAAGTGAGCGCAGGCTGGCAGACAAATTATGCAAATATGCGTGGCATATGAGCAGGGAATATTACGCATACGCCGAGTGTGCCATTAAACGCCCAAGTGGGCGGCATCAATGTGGGCGGTTTGGGCCGAGCTTGAGCCTAATCAAAAGTGCTCCAAGAAATCGCATACATGTTGATTATAAGTCGTTACCGCTTGAGTTCTGATACGCGAAATTTCAACACTTTTTTGGATGTAGACATTTTTATTGAATACGAAGAACGCTTTCTTTTGTATTCTTTTGATTTATGCAAATACTATATATAATATTTTGTGAAATATGTAAGTAGGATATCTGCATTTAATCGTAAAGGTGATTAAAGTACAACAATTTAAGCAACTTAAATTTAAAAAATATTGTGCCTCTAGTATGTTTGGTTTGGAAGGTCTGGGCAAGAACAAACTCATCTAAAAGCGTGACCTATTCAAGTGTCCTAGAGTGTGTGTGTCAAAACTCAAGGCATTCCCTTTAGAATGGCTCTTGTAATTCGATTTTTTAATTTTCGCTTTCAAGTTTGATTGTGTAACAATCATGTTTTAGCTATAAGAATTATAGTTTTTCAGATCTAGGTGTTCAGACAAACAGGCATACGTATCATTTCATAGTTCAAATTTACATTTTTTGATTTTAGCATGTGGCTTTTTAGTAAGTATTCTATATACTATTGTTGAATTAACACATTATGCGAATAAAAAAATAAAATATTGAAATGTGAAAGATGGAATGGAAAAATCTAACTTCAATCACGTATTTCGTACTCGATTTTAGAAGTTTCAAGATTACCGAAAATTGTACATTGTTGGGAATTGATTACATCCCAGAATTTTCTAGGTATATGTTGTGCAACGGATGTCAAATAGTCGGGCTCTCGACATTAACGTTCATACGTGTTTAAAACTACGCATTGTCGATGGAGGCGATTCAGTTGTTTATTTTGTTTGGCTGATGCGAAAAATTTGAAAATTGTGGGATTTCCTGTTACCAACACATAACACACAAGCAAACACACATACTATACAAAAGTACACACACACACAAGTGTACACACATGCATGTTGCGTCGTCTGTCAAGTGGTTGGGGACTCAGTTGGTTTTTGGTCGGGCTCCGAATTCGTTACATTCAGTTACCACGTGACTCGTTTCCTGCGTGTTTACAAATTTAAAAATTTGTTTGTGTTTACTTGCCCTTGTCAGGGCGTTGGCGGTCCGGGGGCAGGGAGAAGGGGAGTCTGTGGCAACAGAGGATTGGGATTGGAGAGAGGTATCGTGGCATTTAACGTGCATTGTCATAAGTCTGCGTGTTCAGCTGGTGGCTTTTAAAGAAATTGTTTTATACTTGGGAATGTGGGAAAGAGGTGTCGTGGCGGCATTGTCTTTACCTACTTAATAAATGGTTTCATTTAATCACAGACTTTTATGGGGCACGCATCTAGGATTTATGCATATTTATCTAAAGCAGCAGCCAGATCAAGCCAGGTTAGGTAAACTTTGTTCTGCGGTTGACATAAATCAGCATTAAAAAAAGGCCGTCGCCGCAGTGAAAGCTGATGAAAAGCGCTTTCAGCTGAAACTCGCATACATAAATGTGAGCTGAACATTTTCATGAGTCATAAAAAGTGGTTTAATATATAATTTGTAAGGATGAGCGTTAAAAGCGCCAAAAAATGACTCGGGTTAATTGGAATATGCCGGAAATTGCCCTCAGCTCAGTGTTAATTACAATTATTTAAAAAAAATCAAATTATCGGATTCAAATCATTTTTCAGTCAACTATTATAAAATCACCTGTCGCTTTCAGGCATGCAGACGAAATTGAGCTTAGTCCTGAATTAAACCACAAATTCTGTGTACTTCAACTGTTAGGACAAAAGACCACAAAAAAGAAAACAAAAGAACGGCAAAAGAAACAACTTTGTGACAACAGAAACTTTGTCATTGCGTCTGCCTAAATCCAAATCTAAGCAGGAGCAGGAGGTTTGTGGGGCACAAAATAATTTGCCACAAAACTAAATTGCGAAAAGGCTGAGGCAAGATGGAACAAAGGGGCCCTAAAGAAAACTGCCAAGTCTCACTGTCTTGGCTTATTTCTCTGCGTCACTTTTTTTGGCTTTTGAGCAAGTTTCTCGTAGACAGGCAAATGCAAAGTTCACTTGTAGGCAACTTTTTGGTAACCGCTAAAATGTCTTGCAGCGTTTTTTATATTAAACCAAAGGGAAACGGAAGTGTGAGGGAGGGTAAGATAAGTTGCTGAATATGCCACATTAAAGTCTATTTAGTGTAATTGCAGTCGCCAAGCTGTAACTTTTGCTGTCAGCTTTAAGACAAGCAACGCAATTTCATAACACGTTCATATTATATGCCCGGTCGTCCAAGAACTAAAAGCAATTAATGCCCCTTGTCAACAGCTGCTTCCAGCGTTTTTTGCTCCTTTTCTCCTTCTCGCTTTCTCACTCTATTCTTCATTCTCTCTCTTTTTCGACTCATGACCTCACATACACTTCGCTTGGCTCACTTTGTTTTTCTTGCTTCTTCAGTTGCGCGTCGCATAAAATTTGACTGATTAAGTGCCGGGAGGAAGTCAAGTGGGTTTTGCTTGGACTTGGACTTGGACTTGAGTACCGGGAATGGAATTGGGACTGAAACTGTGATCAGGTTAAAGAAGCTGGGGAGTTTCATTGCAGCTGCAGGCAAGCTTTGTTTGCGGAAAAGTTTTCATCCTCATCTGCTTGAATATTTGGTATGTTTATCAAATACAAAATATTTAGATCTGTTGTCCCAGCTTAAAAAAAACTAACTTTAATTCTTAATAATCTCGGATTTTATCAAAAGTTTAAGACTATTTTGAGGCAATATCTTCTATTTGGATTTGAAATTGATAGAAATGCTTGAGCATTTGTTAGAACGTTTAAAATTTTTAAAATGCACACTTCAAAAATATCATAAACCTAGGTTGATCGTTTTTAAGATATTGGCTTGCAGATACATGTGTTTAGCTTAGTAATTTTTAAAATTTAATTAAGATATTTGCTTTATTTATTTTTAAATTTATATGTAAATTTTATATATTAATATGTAAAAAATTTTAGCTTAAATAAATATAAAAGTTATTAGACTAATATATTTTAAAGAAACATCTAAATATTGAATAAAAATCGTTGATATTAAGTTGAATAAAATTGTTTGAATACCGTTTTATTATTTCTATGATTTTTCTTTATTTAAATTGACTTTGAGAAAGTGTTTTAATAACAGTTTTAAATATATTTAATTATGTTTTCTATTTATTGGTCATTTGGTTAAATTAATTCGAATTGTATTTGTTTTTATCATTTTTGTATTGCGCTTCTTCGAGTAGGGTAACTCGGAGTCCATCATTTTGATAGAGCTCACTAGATTTGGTTTTATGTAGGCCACGTGATGTTCGTTTTTGTTTTAGCCTCATCTCCTTTTATGCTGGATGCTTTTGTGAGCTTCTTTCAGACAGCTGTTGAAGACATTTGACGTCGTCTTTTGATGTGGCTGTGAACAATTGCGGGTTCAATGTATTTGGTCGTGTGATTTGATGACCTTGTCCAGAACGAGCGAGCGACTTTCTCTTTTACGACTATGAAGACTGAGGCTATGGGCTTACATCTGAACTGGATGATAATGAAAGCGGATGATAATGAAATGTAAAGCTAACATATTTTCTGGATTTCACCATATGAAATGAAATTACTTTTGCATAAGTAATGAGACCTTCCACAAATGCAAATGCATATGAGTACATTTATTACGGGATTAGACCGCATTTCTTATTGTAATGAAACAATTTTTATTCTTGTATTATTTCCTCATTTCTGGAAATGCGGTTTGACTGACTGGGACTAAGGATTTCTAATGCAATCAAAGACACAAATGTTAGAGCGCTCTTTATAAATGATAATAAAAATAAGATTGATTATTTGAGAATAGCCACTTTAAAAAGACGTAGCTAGAAGATATAACCGATCATTTAAATTAGAATTTATTAACCTTAAATATAGGTGAAAAATACCTGGTTTAAATTATCTAAAATATACTTTGAAAAAGTACGCTTGTGGTCAATCTTATATCAAATGATAAGCCAAAAAATGGATTATTATAATTGGGTAGCTAAAGAAATTGATCGCTTGCAGGAATAAATGTACATATGAATGAGTATCGACAGCGGAAATACTCGTACCGTCTGTCTGAATTCATTGGAAGACAGTTGAATGGTGAATTGTAACCGGTAGTTACCGCTACTCAAGCGTCATCAGCTTCCAATTGAATGCGGACTGCCAAAAAAATTTGCATATTTTATTAAATTCCCTCACAAATATCCAATCAATAATGTAGTACGCCATTGCCGGATCTGAATCCGGCTACCCGGCGCAAGCCAAAGTCGTGCCAAATTAAGTATGCATACGAATTCAAATGGCTCAACGAGCGAGGCACTTGCAAAGTCAAAGGAAAAGGCACAGGAACAGGCACAGGCAGAGGAAAAGCGGGCTATACAAATATGTATATATATATATGGAAAGTATGCAGGATATGCGAGGATTGGGAGTGTATGCCCAGGAGAGAGATTTTTGGTTTTTTCCAGACCAGCGCCCCTTGTCTTTGTATTGGTTAAGGCGCATCCTTAAAGCATCCATCAGATCCGGATCCTCTCTCCCCTTCCAACTCTGCGTGCTTAACTGTCCTTTTGTTTTTCCGCAGCAATAATGCTGTGAAAGAAAGAAATATCACCATAGTCGAAATGGAAGCAAAAAAAGAGAAATAATAATAATAATAAAATTATGCCAAGCATAAAATAAATTAATGGCTATGCGTGTGGTGAGCAAGGACAAAACCCAGCCTAATAGACCGAATGTCCCCCGGGGACTTTAATTAGTCGAACCCCACGCCAATAATGTGTGCTATCCCCCTGTGCCCCACTTCTTGTCACTTGCAACATTCCGTTGCCACATCTATTTAGCTTTTATTATTTACTATGCGTAATTTCCTCGCCTCGCTTTTCAACGCAAATATTTAATTTCCTTTTGTATAGAATTCTATTATCATTTTTTCTACTTCTTGCACTACTTCTTCTGTATTGTTATCCATTTTTTTTTCATATTTCATTTGTATTTGATTTTTGTGTTGCTCTCAGTTTTTTTATTATTATTTGTTGTTTCTCATTTCATTGCCAAGACTTTTATGTTTATTACTTGAGTGGAGTGCGGACTGTTTTGAAGTGCTTCCAAAACTCGAGAGACCAAGCGGCATTTTTGTCTATAGTCCCCCTTTTTCGGGGGGAATGATAGAGAAGGCTCTATAGCAGTTATTATATTAGAAGAGATTGCAAGTACTTTGATAAGACTGTTTAAAGCTGTGCAAATCAAGAAATAACTTTGTCTTCAGCGCATTTTGTACCCTGTAAAAGTGTATGTAAGCGGATGGAATATTTGGTTATATGGTCTCTAAAGTAGTTATTATTCGGATTAGATAAGAATAACCAACGAGATTGGATCTGGCAAGGATAATTGACGGAATCGAAAATATTTCTATTAATTTAAAGCTACCTTTTACAGGGTATTTTCTTGGCTATCCCTCTCCCTAACACCAGCTGTAAGCATGTCGCACAGTGAAACAGTGGAAAAGTTTTTTAAGTTTGAATTTATATTGGGGCAAAAACTGCGTGTGAAGTGCAACTTGCGACGTGCAACGAGGAAAGTGCAACGTGCAACGAGCGGGGAGGTTGCATTTTGGCACAATTTGCATTGAAAAGTTTAACGCATTGGCAACAGTTCGAGGCCAATGACAGAGCGGTTTATGGCACAGGAAAAACTTAACTGAAGTAGCATTACTTGTTGGACTGTGAGTTGCTTGCCACTTGCTACTTGCCACTTAGTTGTGGCAGTCAGTCAGTCTTCGAGCCATTTGCATATTCATTTTGCGTTACTTTGTCACCACTTTCAAGTAGGCCAGGCTTCTAAGCCACTACAAACACTACAACTTGGCCAACTGCTTGGCAGCTGCGACAATTCGAGTGGAAAACTTTGGCACAAAGAGCAGCAGATATTGCTTTTCACTTTTATGATTCGTCCCCAAATCCCTATAATAATGATTCGCATTGAATGATGGCAGCGAGGCTAATGCTTTCTGTTAATAATTAAAATAAATGTCTTCATTTTGGGCTTCATCGAGACCATCAAAGGCGGGGGCCTAAGGCCAGTTTCTGGCACTTACAACTTAATTGCCAGCAAAGTTGCGAAAAACAAAAATATTATTTTATGTGTGCGCTGTCGAAATTAAGAAAACTTTGCTTAGCATTCGACATCGACATCGACATCCAGCCAGCTTACAGGTTATGGTTACAGCCTACGGCCCCGAGATGAGGCGATTCCGACAACTAATGAGCGTATTGTTTGCCAGCTAAACGTGGCCAGAAGGTAAACGGGCAGGGTAAAAAGCAGCCGGCGGAATAACAGCATAGCAGAATAGCGGAACAGCGGAAATGGCCGTTGTTGTCGACGCGGGGCTTGGGTATTTACCAAAGGGTTGAGACCTTGAAAAGTTTTGCCCAGCTAATGTGCGTGGGCTGATTTGATTCTTGCTGAAATTTATTTCAAACGGACAAAATCTGATCACAATGCGGCACTTTTGACAAGACATTTAATGGCACAGAAAACTTGAAATTAATAAGTTCAGTCAATTTTTTTTTCTTGTAGAAGAATCTTTATAGTTCTTCGAAAAATAGAAGCCTGAATAACAAATGTTCCCATTGCCTTATCTCGTGGAACGATACACTATTCTGATAAATGATACTTTTTTTAAAAACATATATTTTTTTATTCGCTACATAAAATAAATTGATTTATTTCAAGTACCAAATGCGTTTTTAGAAGAATTTTCTATGATGAGCGAATATTTTCCGAAACTCCAAGACTTATTTTCCCTATAATATTTAAGAAGACTAGAACGGCAAATACTCCCGCTTATTTTTAAAATTTTTTTCGAACAAAGATCTTTGAAAAGAGCATAGCATATTTGCACATTTTTGTACCAATTTCTCTAAAAACTTTATTTAATTTGTTTAACTACAAAAAGTTATAAGTGAAAAATGGTCATTGAGGTGGAATTGTGAATCGGTTCAATTAAAAATCTGGCGTTAACATGACCAATTTCATCTATATATCTTAATTAATTAAACTGTGGGTAAGACATTTAAATTCCTTATTATCTACATAATTTTCACTATTAAGATTTTAGCGTTTATATTAACATATATACCAATAAACAAACTACTTAAGTATTGGTGAAACCGTTCTTATGCAAATATTCTCTATCTTCATAGTTGTCTTGGATTCAGTTTATTCATAAACTGTCTTAATTGTTTTTCACTTGAAATGAAAATTAGTTGGATAAAAACTTTTGCTAGAAAGTTGGCCAAATGTTTTCTTTAAACAAAGCGGTATAAAATGGAATGTAATTAAATTTTTAGCAATTCGTTTAATTGAGTTTTAAGCCGCAACTTTTGGCTCGCCGAAATTGAAAGTTGCCGACGTTTTCGGTGCACTGTCTGTTAGTTTATTGTTCTCTTCTGTTCCAAATATGGGAGTATATATGTATGTAAGTAAGTATGTGTATACTTTTTGTGGTTTTTGTGTTTGCATCGCACATTTTATGGCCACTCCCCGCGACTGTTTGCGCTGTAATTAAGTGCGTCTAATTTGTGTTAAGCGCCGCGCCACTTGAGCATTGCCATTTTTTGTAGCTGCTCGTCCTTAAGTTAAGCCTGGTCGAGTCACCATTTAACGTGCAGGCTTTAAAGGATTCGCCTGCCGTTGGCAAAGCCAAAGTGCCGTAAAATTGCCGTCTCCGTGATGCTCCGTGGGGAATTTCAGTCAACATTTTTGTGAGTGATTTCTGTACAGGCACCGTTGATTTACCGTTGACATCTTCTTCAAACACAGCAAACAGTGGGACTAACCAAGTCGATATAATGTTTATTTTTTGATTGAGCCCCATTCCCAAATCAAGTGTACGAAAATTCCACGAATTGTTAAGAGCAAATGTAAGTTATACAGACTTTTAATATAATTAGGCATTTTCAATCAAGCTCGTATATAAATTTCAATTTAAAATTCAATTTCTTTTATTTATATAATTAGAAAACCCGTAGAAAACTTTTTCGTGTTTTTTTATTTTCTCAACACTTTTATAGCTTCGTTCTGTTTAATTATCTTAATCCCGAGCACTAATTAACGCTTAAGCAAAAGAAACTTACCCAAGTGTTCAGTACTTGAATTTAAAATTTAATTTCCCTCACTATGCAGTACTCTTTCACCTTTCACCGTGTGGTTCACTTTTTGTATCATCAAATTTTCGTAAAAATTTTAAAAATACTTTAAAACTTGCTTTCCGCACGTATTGCATGCACATTCATGTACCTTGCCGGCACCTTTGATGCTTCACCGTTAGATCGACGCTTTTACTTCGCGCTCAAAAGTAGGCAACGGTTTTTGTATCTTGCTTTCTTTCTCTCTTTAACTCTCACACCGATAGCTGCTTCTGTTGCTGCTGCTGCTGCGTTGGCAACGCGGACGAAACGGCAACTGTTTTGAGTTTTATCAACACGGCTGTTTATAAGGCAAGCGGCAAAAGCTTTCGGCACGGAGCTTTTACGAGAGAGCATTCGGTAGTTTTCGACCTATTTTATCATCCGTTTCGACCAGTTTGTCATTGGCCATTTGCTTGTTGTTTACCGCCAATTGTTTTGAGTGCAACATATCGAAAGCAAAGTCAACCCCACACATGTTTTATGCTTTGCTCCTGCAGCCAGGACTCTCCTGCCATTCTGTACTATTTTTTGTTTGTTTTTGCATTGGTGTACGTGGTCGGTATACGAAAAAGGTGTAAGAAAAAGTGCATGCAAATCATTTGGTGCTCATAAATTATGGTCCACAACCAGTAGAGCAAATAAACTTCAATTTATCTTGACTAAATTTTTGGCTCGAATGGTCGAGGTTCCTTGGTAACCTGATTTGGAAACGTTCCGATTAGCTGACATTTTCCTTAGGGTATGAGAATGTATTTAACTTAGAAAGTATACATATTTTTATATTCTTTTTATATATATTTTATATTATTTTATTAAATAATAATATTTTATAATATTAATATTAATATTTTTTTAACAAATGGTTTCATTTTAAAACTAGAAAGAATAACAGTAATTTTTTAAATTTGATGCTTTAAATTTGAATAATAAAAAACAATGCCAGTCGAATATTTACTTCGGTTTTTATTCTATAATTGCACAAACTATTTGTTTGGCTTTAAAACAATCATGAAATTCGTTCAGCAAGAGCATTTAGATGGCCACACTAAAGTCAACATTTAACTTTTAACGTTTTTTGCATTTTGTGCGTTTGAAACGGAAACGGAAATGCCATCAGTAGCTCTGGTAAAAAAGAAAAGCCGACATGGCTGCTGGGCATTTGGAGGATTCGAACATGAACACGAGCTCGGACCATGTTCAACGGAGCAGTGTTTGCGTTGCTTTTGATGAATGCAAACTCGGAACCCTTCTTCACAAAGAGCAAATATAAATATCGATTAGACAACATCAAACTACTTGACAGGCTGACAAGGACTTGGAGTCGGCATTGAACTTGTATGCACACTTGTAGAACAGACCTCCCCTCCAAGTGGCTCTCATCAAGCAGCTTGCATGTCGTGTTCATAAAGTTGTGATAACCTTTGCATGATTTAATTATTTGTAGCATACTTTTGTGTGCCGACCAAAAACTTCACACCTGAATGCACAACAGCGCTACGAAACTTTTGCCACTTTTGCATTCACAGTTTTGTGTGCGAGGGCCGAAGTGCTAGTTGTTGGAAAAGTTTGCAAGGGTTTTCTGCTTGTGGTTTTTTTGTATTTCTTTTTCTCTTTATATTTTTTTTTGGGTTCGAAATGAATGTCTCAATTCATTTTACGCTACACTGCGTTTCAAGTGGAGCGAGCCATGCAAAAAGGACTGCGGGCTTGGGTTCACATTCGGGACCTGAAGAGTTTGGGGGGTAGGCGAAAAGTGCAAGCGTCGCAGAACAGACTTCTCTGTTTGGCATCATTACAATTTGTTGATTTGCTTCGTTAAACAGCAAACAACAGAAGCAGCAGCCGACGAAGAGCAGAAGAATAAAGCGGAAAGAAACGAAAGTGAAACGGCATGAGAAAGGATAAAGTTGAAATGAAGACGACAACACCGTTGACGTCTTAGGAAAAGACAAAGATGGAAATATACCATAGATGGAAATGGAGGAGAAAAAGATTCGGGTTCAGTCAGCCCGAGGCAATGCCAGCACTGCGGACAGTTTATACGTACTCTTTGTAGTTATTGCTCTTTGCGTTCGCATTCGCGGTTTTTGTTTTTGCAATTTAAAAAGCAATGCATTGCTTTTTATTTGAAGAAATGCGCAAAATGCGAAAAAAGAGCAAACGAAAAGTGACATGGGGTCGGGGAACGGTGGACGGGTACGGGTACGGGGACTGGCAAGGCGTTGATGGCAGCGACGTTGACGACGGCAGCATCAAAGGCAGCGCCGCAAGCGCCCTAAATCCGCGACGGTCTACAAAGCGATGAAAGTTGATTTAGCCACCGGCTGTGTGCGAAGAACAGTGACTGCAGAGGAAGAAATGGAGAAGAGAGAAGTGAAAAGAACAGATTGCTGGCGCCTGCAAAACAATCATGACTAACTGACAGACTGACGACAACCGTAGCATTAGAAATGTGAGTTGATGTGGCTGCGGTTGCAGTGATAGGGCAGTTGGAATGTTCTCTAAAGAAGACTTAATATATAAATATATCTGTATTGAAAAAAAAAGATGCATACATATTTAAATAAAAAAGATCAGTTGAGTTTATTCTTATTATTAAATAGGAAAAATGCTAATAAATCAAATAAGTTTTCAAATTTAGTTATTTTAAGATACTTTTTAAGACCACCTGTTAATTTAGTACATGAAAATGTTACCTGTATTAAATCCCTTGAGGTCAGAATTTGGTTCATTTTGTTTCACATTTCAGGGCAATTGTTATCAACTTTCTTCTTTATCTGCAGTTCTTTCGATGTTGACCCTCTTCTTAAGACAATTAGATTTATTTGCAAATTATAACTTAAATTGCCACATGACCATCTCCTCGACGAAACTTTCTGCCTTCTGACCCTAATTGTGAATGGCGCCGAAGAGTATGCAATAAAAACGCTTTAAGTTGTCCGTTTTATTTGAACATAATTTATTGCACACTTTTTGGGCGGCCAGTTAAGTAACCACAATTTAATTAGCATTTAATTTTTCAGCTCGTTTCGTTTTCGTTGTTGTTTATCAAAAGTAAAATAATGATAAAAAAGGCTCATCGGGCTCATTAAATTAATAAGCGGATATACGGTTGATCATAATGATTATAATTATAAGTTGATGGTATTTTTTTTTATGATATTCGGGCCCATGTTTTTGGGTCTGGTTTAAACACCTTCAATTAAAAACATATAAATTGCTCGATATATATGTTTATGTATGTGTGTTGATATCGAAGACATCAGATACCAGAAAACCAATTATTCTTTTCTCTTACAGTTCCCAGTTGAAGCAATTAGAAATTACATTCCATGCTTATAAATGTCACGAGCATGATTACTGGTTCGAGTATGTTACAGGTAAGTGATATACCTTGTGTACGGTGATGGGGTGGTTTACCCGGGCATCGTTCACCAGACCGTCAATTATAACTTAAGTGTGGCACATGTGCATTTTGGGACATGTACTATTATTAGTTTGTCAGTAATCAACAGCTATTAATACAGTTAACTACTCCTAAATACCTTAGGAAAACTTTGCTCAAGTGAGTTTTTCGATTAGCACATCGTACCCCTCGCGTATAGTTTTAAAAAAGTCAATCATTATAGCGAAATGAACGAGTAAATCTTTCGTTTTTAAAAATCAAAGGACGCTCATCGATTAGAAATAAGTACTTTCAATCAGTTTAAGTCGAGTGTCAGCTAAAGTCGTTACGCATTAGCGAGCACTTGATGAGCATTGTTGCTCTTTGATTTTGATAGACTAGACTAACTAGACTAACAGATAATAATATTGTGTTGCTTGCTCGCCGGCGATGATGATACCGACTTTCTCTAGTAAAATATTTTTTCCAATTTCAATATTGAAGAGTTAAAATTGAAGCTTGCTTCCCTTGAGCAGGCTTCCCCAGAATAATATTGATCCAATTCCGACCTTATCAGTGACTTGAGCCTGTGATATTGTGTCACTTTCCTCGATACCCTTTAGTTAACTTTGCATAACAAATTTGTAGTTAAATGTGAAACATATTGCATAAAAATTGATTTTAAAAAATTCTCATATCGGTGGATGTCACAAAGTGGAAAGGTCGCCAGCAAAAAAATAAAAAAACAATTTAAAATGGTATACAATTATGTTGCATTCTAAACAAATTTCATCAAAATCGACAGACTACTCGTATGTTGGAGATAGTTACTATAGGGTATTCAATCGTCGCCTGTGCTTCTTATGTTTACTTACAAAGATTAAACGGGAAGACAACGCGTCATTTAGATTTCCTTAGCATCGTTTTCAGAAATGCAAATGATTGGAAATCTGTAAATTTGGGATTGCCCATTGTTGACATTCTCACATCACGGTCGTGAGCCTAGCATTAATGATCTGTGACTTTTCACAGCTTAAAGTAAATACAAGACTTGGGATGCTGTAAGCAGAAATAGTTGCACTGCAAATAGACGAATACTTGCATGCAAGACTGTATTCGCACCCGCTTTTCAGCTTCCGCATGTGAAGATCAAAATATTCAATGGCAACAGTTTTTCCCAGACGACGAGGCGATATTGTAAAATGAAGTGCGATTAGCACATTTTTGTTTCTCTTGTTTTTTGCGACAATTTGGCAATTCGCTCAATTCACCAGTTTACCAATTCCCCCATTCCCCAATTCGCCATTTCGCCATTTCGTCAGTTGACCATTTCGGTGCTGTAACAACGTCAGCGGCAAATACAATAATTGTTGTCGTTGTTGCTGTTTTTGTAGTTGTTGTTGTAGTTGTTATTGCTGTTGCTGTTGCTGTTTTGGCCGGGCGCATAATATTTTCGTTCGTGATCGGCATTGGGCTGAGCAATGAGCAAATCTTGAGTTCAGTTTGTGAGCAGCGCGCGAGCGAAACAGACACGGCGCGGATCGGCGAGTGTTAGAGCGAGCCAGCGATAGAAAGTGAGAGTGAGAGCGAGAGGCTTATTCGAAAATGACAGTTTTGAAACCAATTTGAATTCGAGTACAAAGTATTATACTTCAATACGAGGGGTGACAGGGGTTAAAAGATAGCGCGAAGGGCATCGCGGAGTGTCATCAAACAAACCATTTACACATTTGCACTATTTGACAGGCATTAATTGAATGTTTTCGAATCGAAAACAATTTGTTTTAAACAATTAAATATACGTAGCAACAACAACAACTCTCTCTATTTGAGCTAATAATCAAAATTAATTAAAATGTGCAATGCATATGACTTTAATCAAAAGCCCAACAGCTTTTACATAATATTTAAATACTTTAACAAACTATTTAAGCATTCGCCAACAACGGACGTGGTCTATTCGGGTCTTCTCTTTTGCTGTTTTGATGGTCAAGGTCGCCATGGCAATGGAAATTTAATTCGAGTACTCTTTAAAATGTTTGTCACTGGACTTTAATGATTTACGAGTACGAGTATGTGATTTATGAGTATAGAAGCAGTTGAGATGTCTAATTGAGCAGTTGAGCTTCAATTGGAGATAATCTATTGAATGAGATGAAATGAATTTGCAATTTGTATTCTTAGAACAATTATACTTAATTCAATGTATTGATTACTAAGAACATAGAAAGATATTTAATTCACTATCTGAGTTTATAAATAGAAATGTTTATACTAAACTCACTTGATTTTGAGGTATATTTTCAAATAAAATATTTTAGAATTGTTTATATTTAGTAATTGCCTGTGCAAGTGAAAGTTCTTTGTGTTGCGTGGATATATGTATATTGTGCCAGTTAACATGAATTTTTTATCAAAATTTTTTGCAAGCACCTCTGCTATCCTTTCTCCTTTATTTTTTTTTTGTACTATCTCAATTTTCTATTCAGTCTAGACTTGATAGTCTGTGTATCTTGAAAGCCCAGTAATATTCATTTTAATTGGACTGCATTGAGCACAGCTTAAAGTCGTTTTCTATATGTGAACGGAATGAAAATATTTCTGCTAAATTAAGTACAATAATTTTGCAGTAACAATAGAAATCAATTTCAAATTCAGAATTGCACCATAATTAAATACATTCAGTCACGCTTTTAAATTGCACGACCTGCTTAAAAATATATTTATTTCTATAGGTGTGGTATTATTTTTATTAAGAAATAATTTATATGTTAAAGGATTAAAACGTAAAATTTATTTTCCTTTCCTATCACATTTCCATTGGGATGAAAAACGATGATAAAACTTTTTAATAGAGAGAACTGATGATTTTTGTGTGCTTGGTGTGGGATTTCTAAGGAATATACTGGGTAGGTATACTCGTAGTCGTTCACTATTTATTTAGTTTAAGTTTAAATTCTTTATAGAAATTGCTCGCATATTGCAAATGGATGAGTGAATAATTGAATGAGATTATCGGCGTTCGATTTTGTGGGGGGTCTGAACAAATTTTTCGTATGTGTTTTCGATTGCTACTTGAAAATAGATTTGATTCAAGTTCGAAGCAAATTGCTACACATTTTACTTGTGTTTGAGAATTCGTCTCTATAATTTTATTTCTTTTAAGTTTTCACAATTTCTTTGAACGTTTTTGCATTTGGTAAGGTCATTTCTCAATTCGCTTTGCCTCGTTTTTTGTCTTTACTCTCATCGTGTGTGTGATATTTGAAATATTTGTTAACCACAAGCCAAAAGCAAAAGACTTGACAAATGTCGAGAGCATCAGCCGCAGCCAGGGACAACCTTTCGACTTGTGTTCAACTGATGGAGACGATGACGAAGACTCGCCATGGGGTTTTTCTGCAGAAGACACAGTAACCGAAAGATACGTGTATTTCAACTAACGTGGTTGCAACAACAAACCAAATAATAGTTCATACTTAAAAGTATTACAACTTGTTGGCTTATTTCTTTTAATTTTTGTTGCCTGTTAAATGGGCCACAAGCGCATTGCCAAATTGTTGTCGTATTGGCTAATAATAATGCCTTAAAAATATTTCAGTTATTGTTTTCTCGTATTCTCTCTTATTTAATTGAATTTAACCAAAGCTCAGTACGATTTCCAACCGGATGAGCAAAATTTGACGCAGCTTTAACCGATTTGAGGTAGCAGCTTTAAACCGGCTCATAACTGAAAAGTTCTTAGATACTCAGATTTTGACAGATCTTTTATGATTCTTCATATGAAATAACTAATGTTTCACTCCTTTTTGGGATACAGTTTGAACAAGATTTCCTTAAATTTATTGATAGTTTGTGAGTGGATATATAGTAAAGAAGAGATCATCTGTCTAAGTATTACAGACTTTAACAAAACACAAATTTACCTTCAAGCTTAGTACCATTTCTTTGATTAAATTTCAGGAAAAAATCTGTTATCTTCAGTACTTTGGTATTTTTGTCATATAGTGATGTGGGTTCCCAATTGTAATCAGCATCTGTTGTTATTTTTTAATTAATGTTGTTGCAGCGTGTGTAAACGATTTGCGAGCTGTGAAAAAATGAGCATCAAAATGTCAAATTGATTTTATGACTTTTATTTGGGACGCTTCGTTTACGCACTAAAAAATGTGCTAAGTGACACATTTGGATTCTGTGCTAATTGTGGAAACAATAAAAAAATCATATCAAATCAAATAAATACTTTATGGGAGTTTTGTAAATGAAATATAGACAAATGATTAGCGATTGTGATGAAATAAATATTCCATTTCTGGACACTTAGAAGAAGATCAGAGGGATTACAGCTGCACAGTTTGGCATTGAAGTGGATCAGAATCTGTGGCACATTTTTGCTGCACTCCGAAGGTCGCAGAATGAGAGAGAAAATTACACATTTTAGTTGGGCAAAAATGTTAATGGTTATTGGGGTACTCCAACAGTTGGTTGCTTCAATTACGTTGACTGACTTGAAGACCGGTTTGCAAGCGGAAAACAAAACAACAACAATTACTTACATAACATACACAACACGGCAAATACATATACATATACATATTTACAATAAACGTATTTTAGTATGCCCGGTCGCTTGTTGATTATGTTTGGAAACCAGTTTGTGTTTTTAGGGTGCCACGGAAAGTCGAATATTATACTATAGTATTGTAGACAGTCTCTTTCTCTTTCTCTTGCCCAATTGTGAGTTGCTCTTTGGTGAGTCGCCCTAGGACAAGTCACGTGCCTTCTTATGCCCGGGTTTGTTAAAAGCGGCTTAGCAGCCTCAGCTTCGGTTATGATTTGCATTTTTGCACCAAAATTGTTTGAGGTATTATGAATATGATTATGGCTTCGTAACGCTTATTATGTCCATACTTGGCTGGACAATAAAGAGCACCAATAATCGGAGCATATCAAGTGGAATGCACATGTTGCAATATTACAGTTGTTGGCAAACTGACGAAATTTTTGTCAACATTATTTTTTTTAAATATATAAACAAGCTAAAGTTAAGTTTTGATACTGATTCATTCATAATTACTCGCATATCAATATTACTTTTATCACTGACATGATAAATTTCTTCCACCTTTCAGTAAAATTATATCTTTTGTCGACTTGCCGTAAACGATAATCAATTAAATACACAAATAAAATGTTAAGTTGAAAATTCTTATAACAATAGTAGCATAGTAAATCTTTTGAACAAATAACAATGTAGTTTAAAAACGATTTTTGTTATATTTTTAATATCTTGTTAATTTAAAAAATAGTTTGTTAAATATTTCTCTGAATACATAGAGTATTTGTTAGTCGATAAGATCAATGTCAACGGACGCTTAAGTCGAAATGAATTATTCATTTCTCATTCATAGATCGTCTGAAATTTGTCTGCGTTGTCTGCTTTTGCCAACCTGTTGCAGTCTCTCAGTTCAAGTCAATGAATGGTTTGCGGCTCCAAATTATGCGTACTCATTCCCGCCATCCCTCTCTCTTTCTTTCTCTTGCGCTATATTTATAGCCATTGAACAGATCACATGACAAATATAAAAACAAGCTAAAACGCGTGCCAGTTTCTTAGTTTTGTTAAATAATTCGCATTGATTGGACGACAATCGCCAGATGTGATCAATCGAAGGTCAGGATTAAAAGGATTCTGTGAGACTTGGCTAAAAGAGCCTCATCTTCTGTGGAGTTTTCTCACTAATGAATAAATAAAATAAAAGTGATCTGACTGAATAAACAAAGATGCAGCGTAATCATTGATGATTTAATCAGGTCCTTTTCATATTTTTTTGGATTATGCTACAGTTAAATTTTAGTGTAGAAGATCATGTATCTGATCTGATTTAATTCTCTTCAGATTCCATGTGGCATTTTAATTATTTCATTGAGCTTCCTCGATTTGCCTCTGAGTTTATTAGCCTGACTGTCTAGACTTTTAGTTAGCAATATTTGTTGAAACTAAACGAATAATTCATTGCCAAGTATTTGCAAACCTTGACTCACGTTTGTCACGTGAGTAGCAAATCTGTCAACAATTATAGCTAATGTTTCAGTTGATTCATGGAGCTGTACATTTTGACACTTTCTCCACTCTAGAGTTAGCTCTGGAACTCAGTGAACACGACACGAGAGTGTGACAAATTATGCAAACTATCTCAACGATGTACACATTCTTATGAGTGCTAACAAAAAAGTAAACAACCAAACAACTAAGCATAACCAGCGCATCTGTTAGCTCGCTCTGTTTGTGCAGTGATAAAATGTGAAGTGCGACGAGCTTAAGTGAAACGAAGCAAAAACAAAACTTAACAACAACTCCAGCTTAAAACTTGCCCTACTTCGAATTTATCATAAGTCCACAACAACACACAAAGTACACACATATACAACATGAGCTCTCGAGAGGATTACGAGCGCCTGCGGCTGCAGGAGCAGCAGGACCAAGTGGAGTTGGAGCTGGAGCTTCAGCGGAATCACACAATCAGCATCCACAGTTTTCCAAAACTTTCCGAGTATTATACACGTGAGTAATGCTGAGTTTTCTCCCAAAAACAAATGAATGTTGCATACTTTCAAAAGCTTCCTAAAAAACTATTGCAGTTCAACTAAGCTTATGGTTTTATTTTAAAGTTGCGCCAAAAAGTATGAAACATTTTGCTTATGCAAACTTTATATTGCCTTTGAAAAGTAAAAATGTATATAAAAGTGTTTTTCTTTATATGAATGTATATCTTTGTAAAAAGACTGTCAAAAGCCCGTTGGCAATTCAGAAGTGTTTTTGTATTGTAAAAAAAATTAAGCATAAAATTAATTTCTAAGAAGTTTGTAAGGAATTTTCAAATTTATTTTTTTTACTTTGTGCATTTCGCAAATATTCCGGGGTGCCACAGAAATCGCTTTCGATTGAATTTCACTTAAATTTGTATGAAATTTGTATGAAATTTAAAAATTCAAGAGAAAGCGATTTCTGTGGCAAATTTAAATGAAGGTTTAAGCATTTTAAATGTCTTGTTTACCATCTTAGACTGTAATTTAATTAATAATAAAGTCAATATACGCAGAATATGTGTCTGAAAGTGAACTTTAACTAGTGGTTATATTTTAATATATATTTTTTTTTTATTTATTTAGTGGTAATTGAATATTGTCGTTAATTTTCAAATAAGTCAAGTAAGTTGTAGGAAAAAAGATTACTATGTAAGTCTGCTTCAGAAATGTGCTGAAAATGCTTTTTTTACGTTTTATGAATAAAGTCTTACAGCGAGTTGTTTCTTTCTTTTATGATATATTCTATTATTTCATGCATATTTTTTTTACTATTCGTAGACATGACGGCCTTTGTCTCGTTGGCCATCTTCATAGCCACATTGCTGACCATACTGAACATTTCCATATATCTGACGACTGTGATGCGACTGCGTCGTCATCTCGATAAGCCCCTGAGGATACCTTCCATACTGATGGTCAGCCTGTATCCGGTGATATCGGTGGCTGCCCTGGTGACGATACTGGTGCCATCGTCCTGGTTTCTTTGCCACACGGTCATGCATGCCATGTTCATGGTGGGTGGCCCCATTTTCCGGACTCTGCTCTTTCGCTACGTGATCTCGGAGCAGAACTATCTGAAGGAGACATCCGCGGAGGCGGTCTCACTGAACACACCGCCCGTCTGCTGCTGTTGTGGCTGCCTGCCCACAGTGGTGCCGACGAAGGCGAAGCTCTGCATCTCCCGCTATATGGTCTGGCAGATGCCCTTCTGGCAGGGCTCCATTATGCTGGTCATGAATATTCTGTATTATCGCGATCGTCAGCTGTACCAAGAGGTTATGCTCTTCTTCATACCATTCATCATTGGATCCATTATAATGGGAGTTTGGTCGCTGCAGATCACAGTGCGAATGATCACCAAGATTAGGGGCGACTATCAGCTGAGAAAGAAGATGTTCTGCCTGCAGCTTGTGGTCTTGCTCTGCAAGCTGCAATACCTCATCCTCTACCAGCAGCTAAACAATATTAAGCTGGGCGGCGAGTATCCCATCAATCACACCATTTACAAGCAGAGTAAGTTCGGGTCTTTTATTCGACTCTTCATTCCATTGATATGAATTCTATTCTATTTTTATTGGCAGCCATCATCAACATTCTGATACTTGTCGAAATGGTTCTGGTCTCCATGTTGGCTCAAAGTGCCTACCGCACACCCATTCAGGTGCAAATAGATCAAATGAATGTCCACTGAAAGGCAAATTGTAGATGTGGACATCAGTTGATTAGTTGCAAAAGTTAAAGCAAAGTATTGTGATAATTTAATAAAGACAAACTAGCCAAAATCAATTGATATGTAGACTGTATTTTGCATTAAAGCTGGTTAAATTTACTTAAAGCTATCTTTCCCCCAGGCGAGGGGATCAATATACAGCCTTCAACCAATGAGTTTAAAGATATTTGTAAAGATAGAAACATAGAGTAAAAGAATACAAAAAAAATACCCTATTTATCCCAGCTGCCAGCCAAGTGGTCTACATTTAAATTTCAATAATAAAGTTAACCTTAACATTAATTTTATTAAATTTAGGTAAGCATAAGCATCTGACCCTAGTTGATTGTAGTTGCATTTTTGTTAGCCGACTTCAGAACTTCCCGCAGTGAGTCGACTTTTTCGAGTGCTGTAAATCAAATGAAACTGGACAAATCTCACTTGGCTTGTTGGCCAAATGGCCGACCACAAATCATGTGTTGTCCTGTCCTGTGTCTTGCCAGGCTGGACAGCTCCTCGGTCCTCGGTCCGAAGTGAGCCCTAAGGGCTCCCAGGACACGCGTGTCGCGTTTAGCTCATAATTCTCAATAGACCCAAGGGGGCGGTGTGCTTTACATTTTCAACAAAATTGTATGCGGCTTAGGCCAAGCGCCTAGGCGTCATAAAAATACAATAAATATATTTTTCCTGCCGGATAGCCTTTTTCAGATAACTCAATTGCCGACTCAGCTTGGGCATAGGCTAGTCGCTAGGAGGAGACCACGAGCCAAGAACCGAGTTCGTGTATCAGAGACAAAGACACGAGACCAAAGACTCGAGACCCGAGTTCCGAACTTCGAGCTCCGAGACCGACCAGCCTTGGCAGTAACAGCAATTGCGTGTTGTTGCGGCAGTGCGATGAAATTTATGATTTATTTGAAAAGAAAGTACATTGTGTGCTGCCAAAATAAATCACACTAAAGACGCTCTGTAGTCCAAAGGAGGAGCGCAAAGCGAAGACGAAGAACGTCAGCCAACGAAAATCAAATAAATAATATGAAACAGACCCCAAAGTTGGCTCAAAGCTGAACCCAGAATACCCTTAATATACCTTTATATCAGATTTATCTTAATAATATGCATATTTTATTTGATATTTATTTTTATTTTGTTTGTTGTTGATTTTCCTGCCATTGTAGGTACATAGCTCTTCTTTGGTCCGTAATCCATTCAAGTGTTGCAAACTGTTTAGGCAAAGTACTATTCCCGGCGAGAGAGCATTCATCGGGTGTCTGGCGGATGGGCAGGAATAGGGCCACGACTGTCGAGTGCCTTGGTCGGTCGCCCTTATCTTATCGTTCTTTTATGATGTACACAGCTATGAGAAGCATTTTTCCCAGTGAGCGTCTCCCTCTCTCCTAACCTTTTCTCTCCCCTCTGTCTGTACACCTCCTTGGGATGGGACTGCGGCTGTCGGTTTTTATGAAGACGCTTGTTTACTTGGTTTCTGCCAAAGGATCCGTCGAGCTGCCAGCCTTACTCGTTGCCCTGGCAAGGGAAGGCAAGGCAAGGCAAGTAAATCAGATTAAGTATCCGCTGCTCATTTTGATGAGACCGATGTCGGCGAGTTGCCGGCACGTATCCAGCTCAGAAGGCGCTGAGACTGAGACTGTGCAACCCTGTGTGGCTTTTTGATTTCAAATTGGATTTTCGCAATGGATATATGCCGCATCCTACACACATATGTGTGCAAAAAAATTTAATTAAAAATGCCAAAAGCGTTGAAATGTAAGCTTCTAACATTGAAAAATTCTATAAATAAAATGTAATTGTGCACAAAGTAAAACGATCTATTGCCGACATCAACAAACAACGGAAAGTGCAAAGCAAATGGAAAATTTCAATGCATCTTTTTAACTAGCATTTTTTGTTATACTCGTATTGATTAACCAACAAAACACAGTTCTTATAGCATAACCTCGTAAATCAATTCAATATTTTTGTTGAATTCGTTCAATGTCTATTTTATATGTGCGCCTGAAATTATGCAGAACATTTTGACAATTTTTAGACTGCGCCATTTTAAAACTTTTACTGGCATTAATAAAATATCGTAGCATACTTTAACGCACCGTGAAAAATGTACAAAGCTTTTTCAGATGCTGGCACGCAAAATGTTAGAAAAATGTTGACGCCCACTTGACGGCAACAACGACGACGATGGCGATGTCATAGCCAAGATTTTCTGCTGCTTTTGCCTCTGCTTCTGCCATTGTCTACGCTGCTTAGCCATGTCCGAACACGTTAGGCCATCAACTGACACAAAAACAACAACAACAAATGGAGTGGCTGTCAGACACTGTCTTATGTCACTGTCCATTAGACGCCATTGGGTTCCCAGGCTTTAAGCTGTCCAATGAATTGTTTACGGTGGCTCTGTTGATACTGGAATACGGGAATATTCATTCAATTGCCATAGGCCTGAGGCTATTCCGAGGCATTTGGCCAAGACGACTTGGATAAATTTCACGGCTACTTGAACGCGAAAACACTTAGAGAAATTAAATAATGCGCATACGCCATGTTGTGCGGCTGTTTAATTCCACTAATAGAAATTATAACACAATATTTGTCATTCGCAGACAATTTAACAGATTCTGAGATGATTCGCAACTCCTCAGAGCGTTTTATTATTATTGACTTGACTTGCGCTTTTTATGGTTTCTTCTTTTTGGTTTTTGCTTTTCTTTTGTTTTCTTCATAGCATTATTTATGCCCGCCATTTGTTTAAGTCGTTCGCTTCCGCCAGCTGTTCATTCATTTCACTGGTGCTAAGTAAATAAGTTTTATGACTTTTTTCGCCTGTGCTGTTTGCTGCCAGCCTCGTAAAATTGCAAACGTCTGTGCCCTATGCTTGATTGATTTCATGATCAACTTTTACTTGTTTTTCCATGGCTTTGATTTTTTTGACTTTCCCACCGACTAAGCGACACGCTAGAAGAATTCGATTTCTATAGTTGGTACTTATTCTAGGTTTTATAAGTTGTTAATTCTTTTTTTTGCTGAAGTGATTCAATATTTCAGGCTTAACTGTTTTTAAGAATGTTTGATAAATATTAGGTAGGTAGACAACTTTGCTTGGCGGCTTCTGAATAATTAAACCATTTTCAGATCATTTTTCTAGAGCTTGTAATTTTACATTTGGTATAGGCAAAATTATTGAAGGAAGCTCATCTGTTGTTTTCAAAAAATTGCGAAGAAGACTAATTTTTTATAATTTTGTCGCATTCGGCTAAAATTACTTTAGAGATTTTACTCATTTGCTGACTGAAAGTGTCTTCATTAAGGGCATGGATTTCCAGAGACAGATAACTTTACAGAAGTTGATCAATTTCCATCAAATTCTTAACAATGCTAACATTTAATTGAGATACCTTACAAAAAAAGTAATAATAATAATAATATAATAATTAATAAGACATCAAATGCAAACTTTATATTATTTAATTTTTTTTTATTTTTTTTATTTTTTAATTAAATTTCTTATAAAAGTTATGACCTTTTTCCGGGCAGTTGATTGCAGAAATTTCGAGAGAGAAATTTACAGTTTTGGTCGCATTTGCATTATTTTTATTGAATCTCTTTTGGTTCTGTTTCTTTTATGAAATTAGGCAAACACTCTTTGTATAATTTAATTAAAAACTTTTCAGTGCTGCGACTTTATTGGCCAAAAGTCAGAGCAGGCCACATATTTGAGCCACTTGAGCCGCGTTGGCGCCTTAAATTAATTAATGCGCCGCTTCGAAAAGTAACCAAGCATAAGAAAATATTTGTGCATGTTTTGGCATAATTAAAAGGGTTTTTTGCACACTCCAGTAAAAAGTGAACCAAAAAGAAAACAATATCAAAGCAAATAAAAAACTCTTCAATCTCTCTGCTTTCATTTTCATGTCCTCTTAAGGCGGTTATATAAATTGCGAGGGTAATCAAACATACCACTTTAGGAAAATAATCTTTTTAGATTACGAGAAAGTTTGATCAATTCTGTTTTATATAAAAAGCCTTACACATCAGATTTTTATATTTTTGAAGAATATTTGAGTTGATAAAGCTTCATGCTCGTTTTTCAGTACGAGAAATCGAGATGATATTATAGGGTATACAAGTTCCGACTACTGCTCTGCGTTGCATGCCGTTTACCTTTTAAGCCCGCTGCCCGGTGAATCATCCTGCGAGTTAGAGAATCAGGTTCGGTGGTCCGCCCGTCCGCCGTTTTGTCGGTTCGTCCCTGGGCCTGGTCTGATGCTCAGCACTCAGTTTAACAATGGCAAACAAGAAAAGCGCCGCCAAATCCGCTTAAAGAGCATTTGTATGTAACAGCAGCAGGAACAAAACCAAATCTGACTAAGCAACGTCGGCATCTGCCTCGGCTCAGCTTCAGCTCTTGCTTTTTTGCTGTTGTCGTATTTTTTACACCTCGCCATTCCTCCATTAGGGGATTTTGTATAAGTGACAAGCAGTCGGGTCTGGGCTTGGTCCACAGCCTCATCGTCATCCACATCCAGTTCCCCATATGCTCGTTCTCGTCTGCGTTGTTATCCTCTTCCACATTCCCATCCACATCAAGGGCATGTGTGAGTGGCTCGACTAAAGCTCCGGGCTAATGCAACACACAGAGGGAGACAGTCATAAGGCGCTGGTAAGGCGAAACGCTTGTCAAACGCTCCCCAGTGTAGTTCGAGACTACCAGACAGAAGACGGCAGCGGATGAGCGGAATCTGGAGACGGATAAATGTTAGTTAGAAGGTGGGTAGTCAAAAACCAAGATCCAACTCTGCTGGCTGATGCCTGATGCAAAGCAATGTCGCAGCCTCAGCACAACTTGTTTAATTGAATGGGGCTTCCCTTATCCCATTTCCCATTTCCCATTTCCCAGCTGCCCTTCAGGGGCATTGTTCGTATTCTGTTTGATTGGATAAATGATTAAGTAGTTTGCAATTACAATGGGCCCGATGAAAGCTCGCAAGCTCTAAAGCTGGCAGTAATAACTTTTCAAATATTTCATTCTGTTTAAGTGCGCGTAAATCTTCAGAGGGGAAATGCAAGAACTCACCAGAGAATTAATTAATTGATAACTTATTATTTTTATTGATTTAGCAATCATTAATTAATATTCCAAATAATAAAATGTATATATTTTTAAGCCATTTTGAGGCACGATTTAATTAATTTTCATACGAATGTAAATAAATGATTGCCATTTTACGCGTAAATTTACTTTTTAAAATACAATCAATTATATTGTTTCGTTATTAAAATATTAATTAATTCATAATAATAAATTACAATAATTACTACACCCAAATCGTACTTCGCTAATTAAATGTACCCTTTTAGCCAATAAAAAAAGGCTGCATAAAAAACTATTTAGATGTTCACTGTGTTAATCAAATTAAATTTAATTGTTTTGTTTTCTTATTTTTGTGAGAATATCATAAATAATTTACATCATACCAATATCCATTAATTAACTTTAAAGCTAGTTATTTACTATTTCATTGACTCGCCCACTGAGAAACCTTAATACATTAGGAACCTAGTTGGCAGTCCAGCGACGAGAGAAGACTAAGGTATAACAAATCAGGCGAAGAGCCACATAAACAATCAGTCAGCTGACATGCAGGGAACACCAGGAAAAGCAGCAAATAAAGCCGTGGAATAAATAAATATAAGTGGAACAGGTAGCCACAACACAGGCAACAATTTCACCCCACTCGTTGCCCGGCTATCAACGTGTTGCTTTGCTCCACGCCGTCGTCCATGTGTGTGGGCGTAGGTAATCAATTTAATTTCACAAAAGCAATTTATTACAATATCGAATGCGGGGTGTGGCCAAAAGGCTATTGACCGGACACAACTGACAAACAAGCCGAAGGTGAAAAGTGCTTGTGGTAGACACCTCTGCGTATACTTGATATGCTTACATTCCCCCTATTTAAGCAGTCACAGCGGACAGTAGATCATGGATAAACTATTATATTTCTGACCTTTAAAATTCAATATCTGTGGCATAAATTGATTTAAATCTTCAGATGAATCATTGATGAGAACGCTAATTACAGATCACGTATACGAGTAAAACGATAGCTAATTTACGTCATTGAATTACAATTTATGAAGGGTGTCGATTGTTCATTACAATTAGCTTTGTCTCTGAATTCAACTCCGACAGCCGACTTGTTGATTACATAAATTCAATGTTTTTTGAATACTTATATATATTTTTAGCTACGGGTATTTGCAGATTAAAATGCAAGCTACTAAACGTTTATATCCTAATAAGCAGACAGATTTAATTTATGACGTAAGATGTTTAAAAACTTATGTAATTTAATTTAATATTAGCTCTCAGATTATATTAAAGTTGATAGATCAAATTGGCCATAGGTCATTCTTTGTTCAACTTTATATGGTTTTCTTTTCAGATTCGTAAATTTTAGGACCTTTGTACAACTGCGTATATTTGATAGTTAAAACATTACATATGTAGTGCAATTTTTATTATATAAATCCTATATTTTGCTAGATGATATCGGTTAAATGATTTGACTTTCTTTAGGACTTTGTTATTCCAGTAAAAGTTTTCAAGTGCGTAAATTAAAATATTTGGTAGATATTAGGACTGTCAACTTTGATATTTTCAAGTCAATCCCTTGTCTCCAACTTGGCCAAACTATTGGGATACTTCAGCTCCGACAGTTGAGATTCTGCCGGTGTTTAACTTTTATGTGACCACAAAACTGTGCAACTGGGCAACATCTGGGGGATGCAGACTGCGAGAACTTGAAGTATGCAACTATGGCTATACAATTTTTAAACCCTCGACTTAAAAGGAAGCGAGAGAGAGAGAGAGTGGGAGAGAGAGAGACAGAGACAAATGCCATTAAAGCACTTGACGCTGTCAAGCGTGTGCAGAGAGATCAGCATCATTAACACTATTTTCCCTAGGTGGTGCTTCAGAATGATGACGACTGCCAAGAGGCAGAGGGACAGAGGGACGGCTGGGGGCTGAGGGCTGAGGGGTAGACAGCTGACAGTTGGCAGAGTGAGTTGAGTTGAGTTGAGTCAAGTTTAGTTTGTTTGCCACAATCATTACGCACACTTAAGACTTCGCCTGACAGTCACATACTGACATCACTGTCGCTGACACAGAGCCACAGGGTCACAAGGGGGGAGGGGGGAGGGCCAGGGGTGGTAGGTGGTTCAGGCTGTAGAGTGGAGTGTAGAGGGTACTGGGCCACTCGAAAAAAGGGACATTTCTGTGGGCGCCTGTTGGTCGTCATATACACTTCAACGCACTTTTGTACACTTACCGGAGAGCATGTCAAGTGGTTGCTTGGCCTGAATGCCACTGAAGCCAAATAGAAATCCATTTAATTTTCAAATAGTGGAATGTTTGCACACATACACACAAAACACAAAACACACACACATACACATGAGAGAATATCCTAGGGCCTGCCCATTATTTCCATTTCCATTTCCCTATTTGTGTTCGCGTGAGTTACAAACGTTTTCCAGAAATTATATTCCACATTTTCCATTTTCTGATGCGTACGAATTGTTTGGGTTCTTAAAACCAAGTCCGAACAATTCGCAAACTGGACACTGCTTCTAGTTCGTTGACATTTGTTCTGTTTTTCGAATATAATATGAGTATGTAAATGTTTTATATAACTTTCTTATCTGAATGGAAACCGATGGAATGCTTATCCAACAGTTAATTAAAGTTATATGGATATTATTATAATTTATAAGTTAAATTTTACTGGAGTATTGTTAAACTTATAGAAATAAAATCATAAAGAAAAAAATCATTGCTGACCAATAAATAAAAATAGTTTTTAATATATATTTCACTCCCCTGTTAGAATTGATTGGGATACTTAGTTATACACTTTATTGCAATACTTGGGAACAGGGTATACAAATCCGAACCACAATTGTAAGGCTCATTAACTATGCGCCCTTATGCGCTGTTAATTCAAATGCCAAACAGTCAGTCCGACTGTTGGCCAGATTGTCAGATAACTGGAAGAGTGGCACGCACCCAGAATTGCCTTCAAATTGCATTATAGGCGCGTCAATTTGCAGACTCATTTTTGGGCCGTACATTTGAGGTCGCAAATGAGCTGCGACCCTACAAATACATATGTAGAAGCATCGAGTATCGAGTAACGACAACCGAGTACCAAGTACTGGGTACTGAGCATTGTAGTGTGAGTGTTGGTTGTGTGCGTGCATTGATGTGCTTGTTTTGCATAATTGACTGTAATTGGTAGCCAAAAGTATGGGCCAGTCTGTTGCGGCTGTGTAATTAACATTCTTGAATCAACACACTGCGTATACGTAACAATTTGTGGTTTTAAACAACGCTAATAACACTTCCAGATCAAGTGGCAGAAGAAGCCACGTAGAGCGCAGAAGTGTGTGATAAAATAATGACCAGATACTTGAAATTAAAACCCAAAAGCTTTTGTGAAATTAATAAAAAAAAAAAAGCTGAAAATTATTATATTAAACTAATTTAGTGGGTAATTAATGTATTATTACAAGAATATAAAACTCAATTTATATGTACAACTTTCTAAACACGCAGTTAATCGCTTTTTTAAATCCATACGATTTTCATTCATTCTTGTCAATGGCCGCGTTCACCAGAACTAATCAATCAGTAATCATGTATTTTGTTTGCTCGATAACAAAGCATCACAATCAGAAAATTTTAGCGTACTATTTTGGTGATGAATTTTCAGTCATCATAATCACAAAATTTGAAGTCATGATTGCTAATCACTGCATTTCACCAGAATAATCATGCAAATTTCATCGATTTTGTGTTGTCGATTTGTTCTGGTGAACACGGCCAATGGCTTTAATAAGCTTTGATTTGGTCAGATACCTTCAGGATTTCTAAGAGGAATGAATTCCAAAGGAGTTTTCCCTAGGGCACTGATGAGTTGGTTTAGGAATAAACTTAAAAATCCATAAAACATATTTTTATTCACACACTTGTATACCTGAAGTACTTATGTATTGAATGTTGACTCTGGTGCAATCGCATCCCTTAGCATCACGTGCTGTGTTGTAGTGATCTTTTGATCTCTGATCTTTTGGGCTTCTAAGCATTCAGGTTAAAGTGTTTATAGTTCATTTTCGAAAGCTGCTTAAGTTTCGTTATTGCTGTTGAACAAAGCAAAAACAAACACAAACACATAACAAATGAAATGTTTGCCATACAATACGATAGTAAATACACACACACACACACATTCAGTATACATGGATACAACACACCGTAACAACTTAGGGGCAAAGGTCAGCGTGTTTGGGTGTTTTGCTTGCGCGTTGTTGTGTTTCAGGCTTTCGGCTTAGGCTAAGAGTTAGAGTTAGAGGACGCCTGCTTCGCCGTGGGGTGCCAATGATGGCCAGGACTTCTGGGGCACTGTGTGTGTTTAGGATGAAACAACAAGGGGAAGGGGATGGAATGGGCTGTGCTCGACGGGGCAAACACGTAAAGCATACGTGTCGGTCTGATTGCACATAAATTCGTGTATGTATTTGTGTTGCCGTTGCTGTTATTGCTAGAGAAGGAGTGTAGGTATTTTTCGGGCTCCAAATATGTGTACATATATTCGGAAAAGCGTTGCGCGGAGGCGGACAGGCGTTAATACGACGCATTTTGTGCACAACTTTTCACTTTCAGATTTTGGCTTTCAGTTTTTATTTGCTTTTCAGCTTGTGGCACTCTTGGCGTATTTGGCATCTGTTTTTGCACGTTCGTCGCTTGCTATTTATTTATTTATTTGTTTGTTTGTTTATTTGTAGTTGTTAGCATTTATTTGTTAAACTGTTTGGATATTCATTTGAAAATCGCAAAAATATAAAAGGCTTCGTCCACCACATGTTGATTGCTTTGCATACAAATCAATTCTCATTCACAACAGAGAACCCAATAAGTTCTTATTCTATACTTCTTTTTAAAACATCTTCTCAAAACTCTTTTGAAGTATATGCAGTATCGGAAATCATAGGATTTTACCGTAGTGGAGCGATTGGGCCCTCAGCTAATCATCCTTCATATGTGTGCGAAGGTAATAAGCCTGGTTAAGCCCACTTTGGTATGGGCCCAAAGCCTCATTAGGACAGTTTGTGCAATTTGGGGCTAATTTGCGGTTTTGGCATATCGGATTAATTGAACGAATTTAAGCAGGTACACAAATGACTGTTTACAAATATTTAAATATTAGTGTATATTTAAATATAAACGTTGTGTAATTTTGTAAGTAAATTTTAAAATTTAATTCTACCAGTCTATTTTCATTAAAAATCAGAGCTTGCAAATAACAGTCGACCGTTTTTTGTTGTTCAAAAATAACTGTTATTTACTGACTCTTTGCTTAAGTGTCATAAATGAACCGTTCACACAGTTTTTGAACAAATCGGTCATTCTCAAACCACAATCAATTTTTAAAAAGCAAAGGGCTCGGGTTGTAAACTGTCAATTTAAAATTGAGCGAATTAAATAAAAGTACCGTATGCGGCGTAAAACTTGCAGGATCGCACTCAACAAATTTAAAACGGCATTTAAATGCAAAACATGCTGAATTAGTGGAAGAAGTTAAGAGCAACGATTACATTGAAGTGGAACCCATGAAGCTTAACACAGAATAAATAATTATAATATATGTATGTGAATTTATTATGTTTACAGGGCGTAAATAGGGTATTCATACTATTTTTGGGGGCAAGATGCCACTAATTATGGTATACTTTTCAAAATTTTAAGAAGTATAACATAAAATAACGTGGAACATAAGAAAAAAATGAATGAACGTTTGAACTGAGCTTTTCATTTTTTGTTCACCTAGTGACTCTCATATTTTGAGTACTCAATCGGTTTTTCTCAATAATTTGTTATTCAACCGAAAAGAAAAAAAGAAAAACCGAATTGATCTGCTCAGACAAAGAGCAAGCGTGTGTGTTTTTTTCGGTTATTTTCGTGAGTAGATCGCAAAAAAAAAACGGTCGACTGTTATTTGCAAGCTCTGTTAAAAATGTATCTGCAATAATTTAGGGCTCGTTGTAAATCAACGGAGCTAGAAACATAAAGAAAACATAAACACCTTGATTTATAGAGCGCAATTTCTAATTACGTGGCAACGAGACCTTAATATTGTGTCGCATATATCAAGTGCACACCGTAACGTCAGCTGGATTGCAATTAATTTATGCCAAACGGCATGCAAAGTAATTGTACTAAATTAACATGACCGCAAATGGCAGAGAGACAGAGAGAGGGAGAGGGCGAGGGCGAGATGTGAGAGTGAAAGGAAAAATGGGGATAGGCAGTCAGTGGGTCAGGTGGCAGGATTTATGCATGACTTGGTCACATGCTAAGCAGCCTGGCAATGCATCAATATTGAAACGGAGAAGGAGGCAAACCGAAGGCAGGAGGTGGGCGGTGGGCGGTGAAAGGGGGTTGCATCTGAGCCCCATTACGTTGCACGGAGTGCAGCACATGACCCGGGCGAAGAGTTGAGCCAGTGTCATGTGATCGATGCCGAGTAAGTACATGGGGCAGGCACTCAGCCAGAGGCTTCTTGCCACACTGCCACACAGAAACACACGCACACTCCTCAATGTCTGCTTAGCTTGGCAGCCACTGTCAAACTTGAATTACAAATGAGCCCAAGTCGAGGACCAAAATGGGAGCTGCTCTTCCCTCTCCACTCACCATCCTATTGACTTTCGTCTCGATGCTGATGGGTTTTCACAAGTGAAAGCTTCGGAGGTTTATCATTGTTTGGCTGCTGATATTGTGCCTGGCAGTTGAGTAGTTGTTCCATCACAACCCAAACTTGCTACACCCAATTGTGCAACTTGAACACAGTAAAAACTCACTTGTGAAATCTCTTAGTCCATCTGCTTGTGTGACTTTGTCGTTGCTTGAAAAGTGGCTACCATTGAAAGTTGTGACATTTCTGGGTCTGTGCAATTTTTATTAATTATATAATAAATTTTTTAAATTAATTAATTTTTAAAATGCAACTATCAATGGTGCACAACGCCTCGATGTATGTGACATGCTGCAGTTCCTTTGTTTGCGCTTCCTTTTGTTTCCTATGTCCTGCGAGTCGGCCAATCAATAGGAATGCCACAAGGCCACAAGTGGTGAGCTTAAAGTAAGGTTCTGCAATTGGAAATCAACTGGAGTTCGACTTATTTTTAGTACGAATATGTGTTTGTTATTAAATAAATAAATAATTTATTAACAATAAGTCTTGCTTAAATTATAGCAATAATAACAATCATTATAATAATTATAAATATACTATATGGCCACAAGTGCTGAGCTTAAAGTAATGTTCAGCAAACGGAATTCAAATGAAGTTCGACTCATTTTTAATACGAATATGTTTATTTTTTTTGCTAGCTTATTAATAATAGTATACTAGTTATATATATAATCAATATAAAATTAGCAAATTCTACAGTTACAAAAGTTTCACACTTTGCATTCCATTTGTTGTGTTTTTAATGACGATTTGCTTGTGAAAATGATTTCCAACATCTGCTTGTTCGTTCACATAAATACTGAAAGCTGACAACAAAAGCGCGACGCAGGTGCCACGTCCCCCAAAGCCGTTCCGTTGTGTGCCACCGATTGTCACCCGTTTCCGCCATTCAGAGAATATTTTCAATAAAATGTTCAGAAATTTGCATATTTATTCGAGTTGTTTTCTGTTTTGCCGTTGCCCTCGCTGGTCGTTTCGTAACTCAAAACGGAAAAACCAAATTAAAAAGTAATTTAAAACCTTTAAACGTAAAACGCAAGACGCAAGTAAATTATGCAAACATTATGGTTGGCCCTCGCAGCGAAAAGAACAATCTCCATCTCTCTCACTCTTTCGCTTTCTGAGCGAAGCTGTGCATAAAGAAACTTAGCCAAGGTCATATACGCCTTCCCGCCTCTTCGCCTCTTTCTTCCACCTAAAGGCAATTTTATGAGAATTTAAACAAAATTTGTATTTTTTTGTTTTGGTGGAGGTCCTGGGGCGGTGGCTACAAATGACACTAATAATTTCCATTTAAATGAAGCCATGAATAAAAAGAAATTGCAAGTATATATATAGATGTGTATAGTATGTCCTCCTCATTGGTCTATTTCATAGCGAGAAGACGTTCTGCCAAATGAAATGTCTGTGGGCCAATGAGAAAAACGTTATAGCAACAGGACTTTCGTTCAGGTCTAAAAAAGTCCTTGCTAAAGGAGACCAAGGTAAACTGATTCCAGTGATGTAAAAATATATCAAAACATCGATTGTTGCCTATATATTATATAAATGTGAAGCAAATATTTAAAAAGGTTCTTAAAGTTGCTTTCAATTTAATATAACTTTATATTAAACTCAATGCACAGTTCGGTTTACAGCAGTAACTGAATCGTAATCTGGTTAAGGCTAGAAATAAAATATTTGTAGACGCTGCTTTTAAATTCTGCGAAGCAAATATTATGTTTCTACATATTCTAATTTGCTCCAAATGCGCTCAATGTTTTTTCCGTAAGTTTTATTGAAGTCGCACAAGTGCTAAAAGTAATTACGAAGAAAGTTTTAACTAATTTAATGGACATGAATTGAACAAATTTTTGTTCATGATCCGCTTCAGAAGTTCAAAAATGTGACTAAAATGACAAATTGGGAAACTATTAAGACGAACGTAGTTTATCTTGATTATCAAGTTGCATATATTTGCATAATAAGATTTGAAAGTAGACATACATATCCTTTAAAATTCAAATTAAAATAATGAAATTATCTAATGATATAATAATTAGATTTGAATCAAAACTTAACTTTCTCATTAGCTGTTTTGGAGCCAATTACATCTTAAAGCTCTACAGATTTTGTGAATTACTCTGTTCCCGATTGCTTTACTTGTGTGTGTAAATATTGAGAGCTTATTCCACACTATAAGTATTACAAATAGTTTAAAAGCGACATTTTGGTCACACACTTACTCGTATACACACACATATATATAAAGATAAACACGGACGCTTAGTCAGACTTCTCCCCTGGCATGTCATCAAAATGTGAAAATGTGTTAAATGGAAACTTTCTAACCAAAATCACGAACATAAATCAGTTAACTTGTAAAGAACACACACCTACGCACACACACACACATACACACACACACCTCATAGACACCTACAACTGCCTGCCACATACCTGAGCATTTTGGCCTTTCGGTGTTCCGTGTCTTGTCTCTTGTCTCCTGTGTCTTTTGTCGTGTGTCTGCTATCGCAAACTTTGCACATGTCTTCAGCACCTCATTTGCAAAATTGAAAGTCAAAACTTGTCCATAGTTGTCGCCTGGTTTATCTCTATGGTAAATGGCATTCGTCTATGGCTGGCAAAAATTCACTTGGGATGAGACTTGCTCTCTGATGCGTTGTAAAATAAATTGACATTTAGTTGCCAATGCTTTCACTATCTCTCTCTCTCTCTGATATGACTGTCTTTGACAATCTCAGCTTCAGCTGCAAATGTCATAACATGTTAATAGATAGTCAACGTGTTCGAGTCGCTGAAAGTTCTTGCATATTTAAATTTTCATTTAAGCTGCCTGGCAAGCAGCTCCTAGAGCATATACTACAACCCAGAGAAGGCGAAGAAGAAGAAGATGTCGCTGGCTTGTCAGTTTGACACCTCGCCAGATTGACACATTTTAGGGCAATGGTTTTGGTCCTCCGTTCCGTGTGATGAATTTGCCGCACATGTCGCAATCCCCAGGCGGTTTGTTACTCTACATGACCTCGTCGCTTCTAGACGCTGTGATTGCATAATCGAAGATTGTGGCTCCTCGACTTATCAATACCCTGCACGAATTTCTGATGTTGGCCGAGTGATCTTTTATATAAGTTTATAAATGAATGATTTTACTCTTGTATTGTTACAATTTATGTAATTTTTCTTTTATCAAGTTAGTTTCTTATTCAAAGTAGAGCTTTTGAGCCTAGTGCTTTGAGCTGCCAATAAAATTTTAAAGTTGCTACTTGTTTTTGCTAACTATGCTGTTACTCTTGATTAAGCCAGAAAAAAAGAAAATCAGCTGGAAAAACATGAAGGTTCAAAGATATTGCATCATATTATGTATCACACTGAGGATCAGAGCGAAGAACAACAGATAAGTCTTAAATGTATTCCTAAATAATAATGTCAATAAGTAACACAATTTCGTTCTGACCAATGAAACTGTCTTAAGTAGTTTCAAACTTTCGCCTCTAGAAGAGATATTCTTAGATACTAACAGACTCTTGATTCTTGATCATTGAATATCTTAGTAGCTGGGTTATTCACTTTAAGACACACATACACTCATATTCCGAGCATTTGTGCAGAGTGAATATTCGCTAAGCAGAGTATATCCCATGAATACCCAACTAACTGGCAAGTAAATGCAATTAGGGCCAATCCAATTTGTATTTTTTCATCAACTTAACGCCAAACTATCTCGCTCTCACCATCTCTCCCTCTCTCTCTGTCTCTTTTCCCATGCTCTGGCTTAATCCCAGTGTTCTCATATTTTTGATGCCCTTTTCTAATTCCATTATGAAAAACTGCAAGCTTGTTAATATCACCTGCTGGTCTGCCCCCTGCCCCTGCATTTACCGCTTACCCCTTAGCCAGCATTTACCCCTTGGCCTTGTTTGGGCCAACCTTTACCTTTGTGCCTGCTTTCACACTTTGCTGTTGTTGCTAAGCTCCAACAGTTTGGCCAACAACTTTTGTCCTAATAACCCGAACAGCTCATATAGAAGGTGCCCTAATGTGTTTCTGTTTAGCATAAGTAGTTGTTCCCCCCTCTTGCCACTCTGCCCCATGCAACACGACACATAACATACCTCATGCCTCATGTGCCTTTAGATTTCTATGAATAGCATCAAAGTGCGAGTACTTTCAACGCACTTAACATAATGGCAAAGCTGAAGTCGAGACACCTTCGACAATAAATTGGTCGAAAACTGAGTTCTCTTAATTCCGACTTGCCAAGAGAATAAAGAGAAAAGCTTAAGAGCGAAAGCTCTCGCAACGTGCAACAGGCCGTCGCGATTCGTCCTTTGCCTGCTTTTGGGGTGTTTGGATCCTTTTGGGTCTTGGTTTTGACAAACGTGTTTTGATTTCGCGGCACAAAACTTCGCCAAATGCTGAAATAGTGCGAGGAAAGTGTGAAACAAAGAAACTCAAATTTACTTTAATGCGACAACAATTTAGGGCGAAAATTTACGATAATTGCGACAATTACACTTGGCAAATGATGGTGCAAACAAGTTGAGCGAACCCGCATCGGAATCAGTCCGTGTCCTCGCTATGTTCGCTGACAAATAGTTTCCCCCTTCCATTCCCCCCTCCCCTATAGGACTATAAAAGCAAATTGAAGCCATTGACTTGAGCAAATCTTGGGTGCCATTGCATTGCATTAGCTTGGCTTGGTTTGTTTTGGCCGTTGCTTCCCGTGTCTTGTCTTGTTTTGTCTCTCAAGGTTGTTGGATCTGGCACTTTTATAAATTTCAATTTGTTAAATGTTTAGCATACTTTAAGGCGGGAATGGGGCGCTGCTAACATAATCAGCGACATTAGTTGGCCCCGTCTAAGATGTGGCTTAGAGCATACATAATTAAATGGCACCGTGTTGTACTTTCCACAAACTCCAAGTGTGGCATGAACTCTTCAAGTTTCTGTTATGGAAACAAATTAGTCGAGAGTGATCGACTTTGAAATAATAACATTTGTATGATATATAATATTATAAGATCGTTATAAATTGTGTAGGGTAGATAAAATACTCGAAATACTTAAGAAGCATTAAAAATAAGTAGTATGGAGATGCTTTTTTCTGATCATTGTATATTTGTTCAGAAGTATGAATAGAAATATAGATAAATTAAACTATTCAAAGTTATATTATATATATTTTATATTTTATAATTCTATTAAAAATAATTTGATAAGTAGAATAAAAACATATCTATAAAGATATTCGACTGTTAGTTTTATACAATTAATATGCTCTTAAAGAACAAAGTTGTTCAGAGCCAGACTAATTTGGCTCAACTACCTTTAATTTTCATCATGTTTATAGCACAACCGAATGCTTATTATATTGTTGGGAAATTCAATTAACGCACACTTCCACACGTAAACACAGACACTAGCATAGGACACACTGATAACGTGCAATTAATGCGTGTCATTTTTATTGCTCATACGATGTGTTGCGCACACAAATAATTCCCCCTACGAATTCGTAAATAATTCAATTTGGCACATTGACTTTTTGCTAATTATTAAGCTTGACTGAATGCTCACAGTCATTCGCTTCATCATCATCATTATTATCATTATGATTATTGTAATTTGCTTATCATTGTTCATATATCAATTTGAATTCGAACACAACAAACACGAATCCCAATTTGCTGAGTTGCTGTTTGTCTGCGTTTACCCAAAGCATCGAAGCTACCAAAATTAACATTTTATTAAATTACAACCAACAAATCGAAACGGATTTTACCATTTTTGCAAATATCGCAACAATTTCGTTGTGGTCGTTGTTTTTTAGTTTATTCGTGTTCGATTTTGTTGCGGTTGGAAGTGCAAACTGTCAAGCCGCAGCAATTTATCAGCCATACCGACAATTGCATTATTAATGACAGTTTAGACCACACTGCAGTGGACAGCACCAATGGTCCACAACAGATTTAGGAGCTTACCAGCAGCTCCTTTCCCTCCTCCCTCCTCGGGGCGTCTCAGACAATGGCAGCAGGAGCACAGCAGGAGGAACAACAATAAACCAATTTAAAGAAACCTTATGTAAACAGCTTTATAATGGATTATATATGTATGTGTGGATTATAATGGCTAGTGGCACTCGTGTGTCTCACAGTGAGTGTAGAAGATGCATTCAGAAAATCAATAAGCAACAGTGAAATACATTGTACAAAGATTTCAATGCCTTTTTCGAGCAATAAATCTTATTTTTAAAAATTAATTGAACTCCATTTAACAATAATATATTGCTTAATTCATCTATATCTATATTTACATATAAAGTATTTAAGCTCATTTTCTTATAGATTAAAAATAAATTGGAAAACCTCTTAGACGTTTATAATTTCATTTAATATTTCTTATACTACATTTCTTTTTAATTGCTGGTAAAGAGTATAATCCGTTGCCATGGTAAGCCATGTTCTGAGCTTAGACTTAGCCAGGGACTGACAGCAGGCACTGTGCAATGTGCTGCGAAGGAAAATGTTAAATGTACCATTTGTTTGTCGAGCACAATGCGTCGAGAACTGAGCCAAGCTCAAGCGTTGCCACATGTATCGCAAATGGGGTATAGCCACCACACACACACACACACACACACAAACATACATACATAAGAGTAGGAGCACAAATGTCTGTTGATGTCATTGTACAACTAAATACAAGCAAAGTCCGTTTATTCATTAGCCCAGCATGCCGTGGCCATCAAATTGCTGGCCTCCTCTGGCGCAATAAACGGTAGCACAATTTGCAATGCCACCAAGCCATTATTTCCCACCTCTCCCCCCTCTTTTGCTGTCCTTTCTTCTCTCCGATTCTGTTTTCCGCTCTACTGTCGCAATTGGCTGCCATTGTCCATCGGATTTGCTGACCACACAGCAGCAGCTCAATAGAATCCTTGGTGAAAACACATTCGGTTTACTTTCCGACTGTTTCGTAGATAAATTTAGAAATGGTTCCAAATATTGCTTAAGCCAGATTCTGATAAGCACTTTACACTGATTTTCATTATAATATTGACAGCAATTAACTTAATAACTAATAATGAAATAAATGATTACTGTCCTTAAAGTTATTATTGATTTATATAAATAAGTATAGAGAATGGAATAACTTTCTGTTAAATTGACGACTCGTGTCTTTATCGTGTTTAGCTAAATATAGTCATGAAAACCATTGCATACTTTTTAGGTCTCTGGAGACGTCAGTACTTAAGTTGCTGCAACCAAGTCGCTGGCCTGCATTCCCCAGTTCCACTTCCACTTCCATTTTCCCTTCCTCTTACTATGATTATTGCGATTGCTATTTCAATTTAAAAGATTTATCCCCCGGGAGCAATGGTCCAGCTTCTCAGTTGATGAATTTAAAGCTAAAAGCTGTTGAATGTCAAAAATGTTGAAAATTTCCGTGCTTTCCTTTGCATAAAATTAGCATTAAAGAGCGCGCAATATTGTTTATGCTTTCTCTTTATAATTTTCTTCACAAAATCCACTACAGAACAAAATTAGAATTTAATACAGAGCACAGAAAGAAGGAGAGCGGGAGAATAGTATAGATTTACATGGGAGTATTAATTCAAAGCTAAGCTGCGAGCTATGTCAGCAGCCTTGGAGATGCACAGGACATGTATGTATGTATGTATGCACTGTGTGATGGGAATAATAAATGTGAACCTTAATGAAATTATGTCTAGGCAGCTTCAACGCACTGTCATATCGACTGTCACAGCGCACATGAAAATCACGCATACGCCGAGTATGCATATCAATATTTTCTGCTGCTGTTTTTGCTGCTTTTGCCTTTGTTTCTGTTAAATTTTTTATCTGTAAAACAGACATCTGTCAACGCTGCTCGTATCTTGATTTGTCTGTCTGTCAATCAATTTCAGCTGTCACTGCAGTATCAATTAAAATTGTTGTCTGGCTGCAAAAAACAGCGAAAAATTAACAGCAAATGGAGATGAAAATTGGTTTTCAAACCTGCGCTTGTGCATTTGCCGATGTCAGGAATATTTCCATTCTTACCCGAAAACTTAATTTCCCCTTTGATAAATCTTTCAATTTGGTAAACAATCACTTTGGTGTGTACTCAACTTTTTTAAATTTTAACGAATCTGCTTGCAACATATGCAGCATCTGTGGTATGTGGCATTGTTTGTCCACGATTCAGGTGCCACTTCCACTGCTGCTTTAAGTGATTTCCGTTGGGTAAGCCCTCGCAGGCGTTGCTTTCTCACATACCAATGAGGCGGGCTTTCAGCTAACAGCTTTCAGCTAACTGGGCTATTTTCTCTGTCTGTCTGCCAACACGCAATGCGCATTTTAAGTATAATTTAAGCACATTTTCAATGTGGCCAGGAGATACTCGTAACTTGCCCCATATGGCTGACTAAAAGCCATCAAGTGAGCGGAAAATGTGTCATTAAAAATGTGAAACTGAAAAGTTGCATGTACAACAATTACCATGTTTATTGATAAAAGTTAACAATATAATAAATCAACTGAAATATATGTTTAAAATAGAATTTTTACATTATTTTAAAGTCAAATCCCATTTTTACATATTTAATAAAGACATGCAATATAATATTGAATTTATCGCTAGAACTAAAAGGTTACAACGGCCTAAAACCTATGTTGAAATGATTGTGAAAGGCAGAAAGAGGCAAATTCGACAGTCGAGTTGTTCTCGTTTTTTGAAACCAGTACATAAAGCAAACAAAAGTTTTTTGTGGATATTGGATATTGTAGTCAGTAGTGTTGAGTCTTAATTATTTGCACCTTTGTTTTCCTGCTACAACTGGTACACAACTTGTTGTATCGTGTATCAACCAGTCCGAGGCTATCCGTCAAGCTGTACACTTGAAACCAATTAAAATTGTATATCCTTCGGAATTGGCAGCTCTTTTAAGTCAGTTGCCGTGTAAAATTTTAATTGAGCTGGCTGCCTTGATTAATTGACAAATATAAGCCATTCACCCGTTCAACTCTCTCTCTGTCTCTCTTTCTCTCTATTTACTTTTAATGACAGCCACAGGTGCGATGTTTACCAGGCGAATTAAGTAACAGTTCCCTCTGCTCCTGTTCCTAATCCCTACATATTTTACCTTTCTGTGTGCTGCAGTCGTTTAATGACCAGTTTCCAAATTAGCAACCCATTCAAAAGGCAGCGGGCAGCTGGCTTAAAAACACTTTCATGTTATGCTTGAGTAATGCCCATAAATAAGCCAAAGGGTCGCATTCGCATAAATTTATCGAAACCCCTTTTGCAGCAAATGTGGGTTATCACATTTGCTTCGATTGGGTTTACTTCTACTGTAAATAGCTGTCGATGTTGTAGATGCGAAAATATTCTTGAAATGCTCTCAAATAAACCTAAATTTGTTCGTCTCTCTTCTCGCTTAGCTGAAAACAAAAGGCGCAATAGTTGCTGAATTCGAATGCTCTGCAAACTCTGAATTGACTACGGATTCAATGAATTTATTCATTAGTTCGCTTTGATATGCACTTTGGCAAACCCTCCCCTGGCCTTGCCTCTGCCACGCCTCAGAGTTACACACCACAGTAAACAAACAAAGTTAAATACTATTTGCCACATGGCAACACTTTACACTGAACCAAATACGAGCATATTTCAATGTAAATTCAAGAGACTCTTCGCAGCATCTTCGACTTAGATTCTTCTGCTTCTGAGCATATAAGTTAAATATACAATTTGATTTTATCTTTAGTAAACAAATATGCAACATATATTAAGTCCGGTATATTGATAAGTTTCTACTAAAAATATTTATAAGGATGTGTAGATGTTGTTCTAATCATGCAGTCTGTCTGCAAATTCTTTTCACAAAGTGTTGCCAACTATTAACCCAGTGTGCAACTGACAGAAATAGAATGTATGCATATGTGTGTGTGTTTGAAAAGAGATATACAAGTTGCATTCACACACCCACACCCACTTCACATGAGTTACACACATGAGTTGCCAACTTAAAGGTTTAAAGGTGTGTGAGCCTCGTCTCGGTCCAGCTCAACTAATGCGATTTATTTTTATGGCCAATTTGCTTGATTAGGTTTCGATTTTCATGCGCTCGTTGCACTCGCCACAGTTTTGCAGCTGAGTTCATTAAAGTTGCCCAGCAACAGAAAAGTTTGGTTGAAAAACGGCAGCTGCTAAACGACCGAACTTTCCACTCATTCAACTTTCCCTTGCTGTTAATAATGCTCCAAATGGAAAATTAATTAATATTTGCCTAGGCCAAAGCAACAAACAACAACTGGTTTGGCTTGAACTGAATTGATGTCTTTGCCAGTGCCGCAGTTTGTTGTATATACATACGTACATGCTACATACATACAAATATACTCGACTTTGCTGTTGCACGAAAGTATGCAACAAAATTGTTGAGTGACTAGATGGCAAACCTATAAACTAAAGCAGTCATAATACGGCTAAATAATACCCTGATATCAGCTGAAAGAATGTTATCAGTTATGTTTTTAAAGACAAATATTTAAAAACAAGAATTATAAGCCAAGCTACATAAACCATTTAAAATAATATACAATTTTGTTTTTTTCTCATTTTAAAGTTTCAAAAAATATTTATAGTAAAAATTAGAAAATTTGCAAAGATACCAAAATATCAGAAATAGTAAAATCTTATACGAACTTTAAATTATTGATGCTATGATTTGTGAAAATATTTATTTAAGGTAGCAAAATATAAGAAAAACTATACAGGCATATATATAATCTGGAAAATAATCCATAAATTATCTATAGATTCGTGCTATGTTTACTTAAGTGTTTGACATTTTGTAGAAAATGGGAATGAATAAAAGAAATCAATACTTTTATATCTTTTAAATTACATTTCGCAGGCTTGACAGTATAGATGTTTTTTCTATCATACAAGCTCTTAAAATAAACATGTAATTTTTTATTAATTAGATAAAGTCTTTCTAGATCATAAGTGCAGAGTGTAAAAATGTCACTTTGGCGACTCTCCGAACGACTTTGGGGCGTTGGAAGTGCGCGGGAGGGGAAATACCGCATGGCATTATGACATTTATGTGCCATAAAAATATGCTGTTCACTTTTGTGGTCCATCGTGCGTGTGTCTTTGTCGTTTGCCTCCGCAAGGCAGGAACTAAAAAAGTGTCACACAGCAGCATTATGGGAATGTGTGCGTAAGGATGTGTATTTGAAAGTGTATCTGTGGAATGCAAGTGTATTTGTGTTCGTGTAAAACATTCTATGGCATATAAAAAATTCCGCTGTGTCACCCACAACCCAGGAGAGATAGACCCTGGTTCTTCCCCAGAATTAGGTGTATGTTCGAACCGAACCCTTCAACGAGATCCAGGAAATGTTGTCAGCATTTTCTCCATTTTTTACTCTTCACTTTTTATTATTTTTTTATTTCTATGCATAAATTGTGGAGAACGCTGCAATGCTTTTCATATTACGCATACGCCGTGGGGGACACTGCAGAAGAGAAACCGGTGGCGTTGGCATGTGCAATTTCTCCGGCTTAATTAAAATAGCTTCGATATACAAACTATACATACAGAGTCCATGGAGCATAAACTAAAAGTGAACAAATTTTCTATGGCAACTTGTTAGCTGCTGAGCACAAAGTAATCACGATAAAGGCAATAGCAATAGCGATAGCAATAGCAAGGGCATCGCCATCGGAAACGTGACTAAATCAGTTTTGCCAATAAGACACGGAGCCAGCCAAGGAGTCAGCAGGATGCCAGGAGCGATTTCTTGGCTGGATGCGTGTGGCCAGCAAAGATGAAGATACTATAAATATAAAGTATAAGAGCACGACGCTTCTACGACGGCATTGAACTGTGAAATGACTTCATTAGTGAAAATATTGTTGCCTTGTTGCCCTGATGCGGAGATGAGAGGACACTTTTGCTCTGGAGTAACTTGAAGCAGCCATGATTTATTGCGTGTGTCCACACACGCACACACACAGATACACACACATATGTATGTATTAAAATATTGTATATGACAGAGGGTAGAAACACGCCTCCTAAAAGCGACCCCACACAATTTCACACATTTCCTCAGTTTGTATGCGAAATTTTATGTAAATTTAACAAGGCCATAACCGAAAGGCAAAAAGTTGGTCATACGAGTATAAAACATAAAGCGCAAATTAATTGAGGCAAAAAAGGAAAACGGGATTGCAACGACATGTGGGTAATGGAAAATTGGGGGCCCCTCTGTTGCCATTGGGCAAATTTTATCCTCTTTTCTTTTTATGGTGACTGGGCAAAGGGTCGGAAGTGGCAGGAAGTAGCTTGGCAAAGGCAAAAGGAGAAGCTACACGATGCTTGATTCCGGTGTTTGCTTAGGTGCTGTAATTATCTTATGATATGGCTAAAATTAACTGTAACTGGGTCTCAAATCCAGCATATAACATAAAGCTTTTATATAACCAAATAGCACACATTAGCTATAATGCTATGTTTAAATACTCAGGAGCTAACTAATATATAGTAAACATCGCTGTGGTCCTTATATATCTTTTACATTTTCTATTCAATAAGATATTATTTTCAATAAATTTTTACTATAGAAGCTATGCTTTATTCTCGCTCTTTAATATACTTATTCTTGTAATTGATTATTTGTTTCGGACTTTTATGAGTAACCTAAAATAGGTTTTATTGAATTGTATTTTAATTTCGGGCACTGTTCATGACACTTGGTCTCTGACCTCACATTGAACTACATATCGCTCATTTACTACAACATTGTCAAAAGATGTTTAAAGTTTTCAGTTTATTAACGCCTAAAATTAAATAAAAGAATTCTTTCGACAGTTACATGGAGTGTAAATGTGAAAATTTACACAATATAGTACAAAACACAACTAATATTTCTGCATCATTATGACATTCTTGAAGAAAATAAACGATAGCGATATATCGCTATGATTTTTTGGACGCAACTTTCGTAGGCAAAGCTATTATTCTTTATTTCCTTTTTTTATTTTTATTTTTGAATCTTGCATATATTTGCGTCGCGTCCTTGTTGTCCTTGAAAGAAAGAGAATGAGTTCTGAATTCGATACCCATTTCGTTATTTTTTTGTGCACCCTGTTCATTTCGCTTATTAAATCACCCTCGTCAATCAAATGCGTTGACATGCAACGGACACGCAGCTTGGGCTCAGGGCCAGCTTCAGATTATTGTGCTTAATAAAAAATTAAGTGCAGGGTTCAAAGTTGAAACATTCGCCATCTGCTTAAAGTAAAAAAACAGAGCACCAAAAATCGCTCATACGCCACATTTATCGCGTTGCCCATGCACATCACGTTTCAATTGTTTCACTGTGCGCGTGAACAAACATGTAGGAAAAAAATATTAAGATATAGAATAAAATACCATATATATTACACATGTGTGCGGAGAAGTCAGAGGGCGGCAGAGGACGGTCATGGCAAGGACAAATGCCAACAAGTGCGAGGACATAAACATTATCATTACATGACTAGCCATTGTTACACTCGTAACACCAGATCGACAAGAAATGAGGGACGATTGCTGACCTAAAGAATGGCAAAATTAAACATAAATTGTCCGTTGGATGCTAAGCAAAGACAAAAATAGAATTAGATCAGCTTTAAAGCTATTGTGTTATAATTGTAGACCTTGGCGATTCCTGATTCCTCATCGAGTTTTTGGATTTCGCACTGAAGAGAATGTTAATACATAAATGCAAAATCATATATGCAGTTAAAACTTAGCTTATTCTATTAATAGTAGCATTTTTTTTTTCAGAGCCATGCTTGCTTATGAAATTGATAGGTCAATATGATTTAAATTGTATATTTTTCAGACAAGGAACTAGAAAGTATACTAGCCAAATTATACCCAATTCGCATTACTAAATAAAACATACTTTTAAGGCTAGCTGCAAGTTTTTAGCAAAATTAGATTCCTGAAATACTGGACATTTTAAAAGTTAATTCATAGCTTCAGAGTGAAGAAATGTCCTAATTGAAAGGCTTACTCGACGAAATTCCTTAAACGTTCGTGCAATGTGTTACACATTTTATTACAAAATTAAAATACCCTCTGCAAGGGTATATATGAAGTACAGTAAGGAGCGCACAAGTGTAAAAAGTTTTATGTCCGGCGTAAACTTAATTATTGAATGGGCGACGCTTTTGCCTGCACCATCAATGAAGAAAGCGGAAAAACTGGAAACTGGAGAACAGGTGTGCACAGCAGCCGAAGCCACATTTTGTATATTAAATATCAGACTTGGAGAAATTTTAAATTGAAAAACTTTGACCAACACACAAATTAAAAAAGCCCACATCCAATCTTGCCCCTCGGTTGCCATTCAGAATAAAATTCAACAATAAATCCGTTGGGCTTTAAGAGTTTAAAAAGTAGAGAGTGCAAAAGGAAGCAAGGCCAATAGGTATAAAGTGGTAAAAAGTGAGGGAGAGGGAGAATGAACGATTGCCAATAACTATACCTGTCACATGCAGCAACATGTTCGATTCCACTTCCATTTGTTGCACAAACTTTAAAAAGTCACGTGCCGCAAAACTGATTGCGTCGATTACAAAGCACGTAGTCGAGACAGCACGACTAGTAGATACCCTGTTGCTGCACTCTGTTATATAGTACATATTAATAATACATTTCGGTTTCGACCACAAGTAAATCAAATATATACCCATCATCAATGAATGCAAGTTATTACATTAAGTAAATAAATATAGTGTACACAAATATTTTTGCGATATTTTCTGCTCTTATTTGAATTGTGGAGATTTAATTTAAGCAAACATGCCAGTAACTTGACTTAATCGAGCTGTAAATCATGCAAATAAATTTATTAATTTATGTCAGCTCTGAAATGCAAATGAGGGAATTTAATTACGAATAATTGGCGGCATGCGTCATTATTATTTTCCAAAGGAATAAAATAGATATAAATTCCGTGGGATAGACTTGGGAAATAAGGATCACGCATTCAGTTTAGATATTCAAATGCGAGAAAATGTGTAATTCATTGGAAAATTTTATAAATCTATCCTTTAACTGACTGATATTTGATGTTTACCTGCTGAAATTTGATAGTTAATGAAAGACAGTTCGTAAGAGTCGAAAGGAAAGTGATCTTTATTTATTTCAGTGCATGAACTACGCAAGTTAGTGACATAAAACAAATCTTAAATGAAGCATTCGCTTTCAGGCATGTGCTGCGATAAGAATTAGAGTAGAGTTCTAGAATAATAGTACCAATAAAGTAAGAATTTAGTTAAAATAAAAACATATTAGATTTGATAGAGTAGAGTTGGAAAACTTTCGAATATATTGTACTATTGATAATGATTATTATTTTGGTTCAACGATCTTCGACTCGCAATCCATCGGATCTATATCCTGCTCAATGACCAAAGTATTCTTTGAAATAATGTTCGCCAACTTAGTAACAGACTCCGATTGGGGCTGATTTATAAAACATCTGGTCGTGGAACGCTTGCGAATATCCGCTTCTTGCTGTTGCTTCCTATGTATATCACTAAGTCTAAAGGCCTCCAGGAACTCGTTGAGCTCCACCTTGCCATCTCCGTTGAGATCCATCATTCGGCATTTTTCCAGCATTTCGGCTTTTGAGTAAACACCAGGCATATGGGCGACCAGGAGATCAATGGCCTTCTCGAACTCGTCCAGGGTTATTTCACCTAAAGGTAAAATGGTCCAACTCATTACTCATTCTGAATGCAACTAAAGATGGTCAAACCTGAGTTGTCGGCATCTATTATATTGAAAATGGTCTCCAAACTGGACTTGTTGGCATACAAAGCATCCATAACCGATGTTCCATCCGCCTCAGCTTCCATCTGTGTAAAAGAAGGGAATCTATAGTTCGAGCTACAGGTGATTGAGGACTGACTGACAATAACATCTGTGTCCAGAAGATCCAATGTTCGGAAGTAGTTCACGTTTTGGCTATCGGTGCCCGGCGCCAGTTTGTCGCGAAGCAGACGCCAGGGTAGCCCCAACTTGGTCACATTTTCCATGACATGGCACCACTTTGAGATGGTTATACATCCTTTGTCATCGGGATCGTACTTCTTAAACTCCGTCTCCAGCTCGTCCCGATGCTCGCGCATTCGCACCGCCAGCTCCTTTAGGGCGGCACTCTCCACAATCCCGACGCGCTGCTTGAATGTGAGTCTCTTGGCCTGAGAGGCAGCGGACACGTACTGGACGAATCGGGGCACAAGTTGGCTATTGAGCCGCATATAGGCACCCTTGTTGGACCCCATGGCATAGTAGTTTGAAGCAGAGAATATGGTAACGACCTAAGCAAATAATGAGATACATAAATATCTATATCTGTTCAATGAATATGAATACAATTCACCTTGTTGTCGTGTGTGAACTCGTGTCCATTTGGCTTGCACTCGTGCGACCTTATCACGTAGCTCAGACGATGACGCTCCAAGAATTTATCGGTTGTGTCCGGACCAAACCAGACACCAGCTCCTCGCAGCGTATTCGGTATACAGCCCGGCACAGTCTGTGGATCGCTCCACATTATGTCGAAAATCTGTGCAAAGAACAAACTTGTATGAGGTAATAGTTATACATACAATTAATCGACTTCACCTGTTGCCACTCGGCCTTGTCCAGCGGCTGGGCCTCTGTGAGAGGCGGACGTAGAATTGATACATACTGCGAATGAAAGTGATATTTGAAAAAATTAACAAAACTAATCAAATTATTGTAACTCCAGTAAAGGCTTACCTTTCCTCTATCAAGGCTCTTAATTAGATCCAGATCGGTGTTGTCTGAGAATCCGCCATGCACAATGAGCACGCGATTGTTTAGAATTGATCCCAGCGGAAGCCAGCGATAAACCTCGTCGATAAGCCGCAGCAAACGTTTGTAATTGCGCTGTGAAGAGTTTTTGATAGAGCTAATGATAGAGCGATGATAAATGGACATACTCACTGGATACTTGCGCTCAACCTCGCGACTAAATCCGTACCGAGCATTCATAACACTGTCCTCGTGGTTGCCTCGATTAAGGAAAACGGCATTTGGAAACGCCAGATGGAGGGACAATAGCAAAAGCAGCACCTCTAGTCCCTTTTTGCCTCTATCCACAAAGTCACCGTTGAAGACATATGGATTACCTTTGGATGGTAGACCATTCTGCAAAGCATTTACTTCAAATATGTAAGGAATCGCTTTCGAATATCCGCCTTCGTCCTCACCTTACAAAGAACCACCAGCAGGTCATCTAGTTTTCCGTGCAGATCCCCGCAAACAGTCACCTGCTGGGAGACCGCAGTCGATACCATCGATAGGTTCGGCATCTGTTTGAGGGACTTTGCCGCTTCTCGGAGTATCAGAGCCACATACTTGGGATGCAAACGGTTGCCCTGTAATGAATCAATTCAATCACTTTCCGCTCTCATTTATAGATATTTACCATCGACCTACCCGTTTCTTGCGGAATACATCAATCAGAAGGTCTATGTGACTCCTCATTATGGGTAGTTCTATTCTGGTAGACACGATATCGCCAACTTCCTCCGCTAGGGCATCTTTTTCTTCCAAAACAGAAGCTGCATCGGGTCATTTTAAATATTAAATACAAATATTTTTTCACATCAATATGTATAACTGATCTTACTGGATTTAGAGGTTGGACTTTTGTTCCCCGTTTCAACAGCCTGTGGCATGTGCTTGATAAGCTCATTGAAAAACTTGTACAACTAAAATTAATTACAAATACGGTAGTAATACTTTAGCCAAGAGTTTACAATAAAAAAGTGCGCTCAATATAAAAGTGAAGATATCTTAAGAGAGAATACAAGCGGTTGACAAGGGTTATACATTAAATCTGCTTTACATTTAAATTATATTGATTTTGAGGCCCTAATTTTATTGAGTTGAAAGTTCTATCAAAAGCAAATTAAGTTAGGCTGATGTCAGAGTGCGCGCGAGAAGCGATGCGATAATATTGGGCGACATCGCGCGATAAAGCTCTGCAAGCTTTTTTAAATGCAATCGCTTAAAAGGTGTCAGAGTGAGAACGGAGCGAGATGCGAGTTCAAGCGACAAATCGAGAGCGAGGCGAGAAAGCAGTTTACAACCTGCTTTATCGCTTGATCTCGCTCGGACAGCAAGTTTTTTTTGTTGCATTCTGAGCTTTTATTACCGTTTAGTTTCAAATCCTGCATATTTGTAAACCTTTTCGGAAAACTTTTCTGCTGCATTCTTATCTTAATTCACAGTTTGACATTATTGAATAATGCGTATTTAGTACATACTGCATTCGCTATTACTTTTTGAGTGAATACTTTGAGTAAAAACTTTTTGAGTGGGTGGACACAGAACAGAAATATTCTTTGTCTGAATCCATCAGCTCACACTAATAACTAAAATAGAGCAATGCCACTCGCTTCACGCAAAGCCTTTACTCTGACGTCTTGTCGCATTGCTCATCGCAAGCAATATTATCGCTTCTCGCATCGCATCGCATCTCGCGCGCACTCTGACATCAGCCTTAGACTTTTACAGTTCTGACCAATTTCCTAAATCGATCTCACTTACACAAAGTATATAGCCTAGAAGTTAATCACAATCAATAAATTAACTCGATAATTTGTTTGACTATTAATCGAGTTAAATCAATAGATTGTCAAAAATCGACAGCTCACTGTAGATTCTTCATCGTAGCTCAAGTGCAGAATTAAGTTCAGCTTATTTCGGCAGGAGTTGATTTAATGTAAATACTTGAGATTTTAAATTTTGAATTTTTGAATAAATAAGAATCCTCCTTTATAAAAATCGATATCTTTAGACACTAAATTGTTTAAGGGAATTTAATTAATACGCATTATCAAGACGACATTCCTCTTGGAAATTGGAAAACTCAGAGTGTTGTTTCGTACTAACTATGACACAAGAAGTTGATTTCAAGTTAAAACTTGAGATTGAATTTTTAATTTTTGAAATGCACAAGGGGGTGCCTTTTGAGCTAAAAATCGATATATTGTTACTATTTGGAGATACTTGGCCATTTCGATTAATTTCTTGTCGATTTTTACATTTTGATATGAAGCTCGATTCCCTGATTCATCACTTAAGCTAAGATTAAATAATCTGATAATAATCTTACCTCGGCTTGGTCCTGTTCGCTGGCGTACTCCAGGTTCTGGAATATCTGCCAGTTACAACGCTTTCTCATTTCTTGTTGAGCCTGATGCTGGCGATACCATTTCTGGATAAATATTGCCGCTCTGATTGCTGAAAAATTAAGACGTTTAATAAGCAATAAGAAAAATTTAAATAAGTCGAATATGTTAATGCAAACGTCATATTGCGATCATACATTTGACACAATTTAAAAGCTTATCGACGACTAAAAGAAAGAAATATAATTCTCTTTGCAATTTTAATCAGTTAAATAATTTAGTGATAGTAATCGTACATGAGTAGGAAATGTCCCCATCTTCTATTTCTTAGATAAGATTAAAGTGAATATATAGAACATATATGTACATGATTAATTGCTCAAATCATGTTAGGCAATTTCCCAGCTTAAATGCTCATAAAGTTAGTTATGTAATTACTTGCCGTTGTCATCCATTATTACGTAATATCCGCTAGAGTAGTAATAACTATGTTTAGTAAACTCTCAAATCGATGTTATGTAGTAAAGAAAAAGTCCTTGTGTCATTTATTATGCTTATCACAATGTTCACTAGTTTCCTCTGTTTGAAAAGCGTGTACTTTAAGAGGTTGACCTCGTTTCGGTTTAAATTCCACGGACTGCGTTTAAGTATATCGATTTCTGCTTGGACTTTAACTGCTTTGCTTTATTTTGCTTTTTAATGAAATTGGGCAAGTTGGTTATTCGCACTGAGTTTCGGCCAATAAAATGTGGGCCAAGCTGTTTAATGGTTAGCTTGTAACTACCAAGTCTTATATTTATGTATATAAGTTGTATATAGAATTATGGAAAACACTTTCTTTGTTGTACACGCGAGATCCAACGCAAGACTGGGACTTGAACGGGTAGGTTCTGAGTTCTGTACTCAGTGCTCTTAGTTCTTAGCTCTGCTTTCAGTTTTCTGTTTTGTGCGTTGCTCGTGGTTTTCTATTTTGCCACCGCATAGTCGTAATACTACAAACTTGTGCTTGTGTCCGTGTCAGAATGTGTGCTTTTATTTGACCATGCAAACAAACACAGACATACTTTGTGACTGTGTGTATATGTATTAAAAGGGCAGGACGGTCGATATGGCCAGTGGCCAGTGGCCACCCTTTGGTCAGCCAGGGCTGTGGCTGTCTTGGTCTTGTAAACTAGCTGGTGCCACAAATTGTGGTGCAAACACACACACACACATTTTACAACCACACAATAGTTGAAAGTGACTAATGTGGAAATAAGGTCGATACTAGATTCTTTACTTTTCACATTTCTTTCGCATCGCGAAAGCAAAAATCGCAGGCAAAGAAAAAAGAGCATAAGTAGTTCACTTGACGCCTGCTCTTAGACTTACGAATGCGTCAAGAGCCTTCAACTTTTTGGCAAGTAGATATCGATCCATTTTCGCGAGAAAACTTGAAGAAATTCAACGAGTATGTGTATGATGACATTTTGGTTTGTTAACTCGCTTTAAACGTGTTTTAAAATTTATTCATTTCCCATCACCATACTCACATCTCTCGGCCTGCATTGGGCTCTTGGGTCGCTGCGGTTTGCGGAAGCACTTTGGACCTTTCCTGTGGAACAACTGCAGCAGACTGGAGGTCCGTGTGGTTGCCTCTGGGTGAGGCTGTCCCTTGGACGCCAGGTCCGACATCCGACTCGACGAGGCGTCTTCCACGGAGGAGCTGCGTCGCTTTCCACCGCCTGCCTTTTGCAGACAGCCACAACTACACAGCATGTTTTGTTTTAGCTTTGGCTATAGCTATGGCTATGGCTATGGCTTTGGCGGGATAAGCTCGGGCAGGCGGCAACCTCCGACCAACGCGGTCAATTTGGTGACGTTATGCAAATACAAACCGCACTTATGGGTCTACTGGGCTCACCTGGTCACAGTACATCTACTGTGCCCACCTTTGTCATTGGCGTCACGGTCTGCGTTAATTGCAGCTCCACACACACACACACACAACTCACTGGATAGGTTCGGACTTATGTCACTCATGCATGAGTCTACCTTGAGGTTTACTTTAGTACTGACTGTGCATGCTTCTTCGCCTCACAACGTAACATGATACGCCCGGACTTGCCCCGAAAACACATTGTCCGTCCTTCACCCAGTGCCGGGCTCTTTGTTATGCCTTATACCGGGTGTTCTCTGTGTTGTGTGCTCTGTGTTAACGCTGAGAGTGTATGCTGGCTGTGGGTCCATAAGGGTGGAAAATGTGTGGAAAACTGTTGCATGAAACTTTTTTGTTGTTGTTGTCTTTGTTTGGCCTTTCATTCAACCGGCATCGAACTCATTTTAATCAACGTGTTTATCGCCGATTTCGGATGAGCACCCAGCTGGGTGGAAATTGGGGGGTCCAAGGTTGTGTATGTGCCAAAGTTTAATTTTCGAGCTATCTGCTCATTTATAAAGTCCCTCAATAACTAACTAAGAATGTCTCGAAATATTACCACGAACTTTGTGTTAATGGGAATTGGGAATCATATTTTGGCAGTTCATACTTTCTCTGATCCGTCCTAGATTGCAGAATCTATTTATTTCTTTTCATATATTATTATTAGATACAATATAATATATCATGCCTAATATAACTTATGGCATACAAGCTGCTATGGCTTTATTTTAAATAAATAGTTGTTGTTCTTTCAACTACAACATAGACATGAACATGTAGGGTATCTGTTAGTCTAACACCTTTGTTTCATTTATGGCTTCCGAAAATGTTGACAATGCCCGTCACGGTGCTAAAACAAGGCAGAAAACAAAGTTTGCTTAAGGCGTTTACCCCACATTCGTACACAGAATCGATTCAGGGCTAAATTCGCTCATAACCGCAAGACATTTTTCTCTCAGTGTACTCGTAAAAGTGATGCCGTGTCAGCAGAGGCAGCGACAGAGGCAGCGACAGCGGCAGAGGCAGAGACAGAGCAATTATAGCACATACACGAACGCCACAGCCAGAATTTCGAAATAGCACGACAAGCTGCGTGCAACGGCAACAGAAACAGCAACAGCAACGGCAACAGCAACGACAACAGCAACAGCAACCGAAACAGCAGCAATGCCAATGTTACGTATACGTAATTCTCGTACATACATGTATACGAATGCGAGTGCGAATACGTATAATTACGTATCACGTATACGTATTACCCCCAACGCGTTTGGCGCTCGCGTTCCGTCTTGTATGAAATTCCGATACAAACTGAAAGCACGGAAGTCGCTGTGGCGACATTGCAAAAACAAAAGCATGAAGCAGAAGCAGAAGCAGAAGCGTTAGCAAAATCAGCTGTGGAGCAAATCGTTGAAAAAAGAAATGTCCGAATTGAGTCAAAAAATCGATATCATCTGCGAGCGAAATAGGGTAAATCAGCTCTTTCTATTTGCCGAGCCGAGCGGAGCGTGGAGAGGGAAATTGCTCTTGCTTAAAGCGTTTCTTGTTGTTTAAAGAGCTTTTGCGACTTCGCTTTACATAACAATCAGACTTGGCTGAGAAATGCCTTTCAGGCACAGATGCTGCTAAGCTTTAGAAGCAATTGTCGCTCGGATTATATTTTGGTGCTCATCAAACACTATAATTGTCTACTCGCAGTTGTGGCTTGAGGGAAGAAACCCGCTGTCTGCTTATTTAGGATGCCAAACACTTGCTTGCTTATTTAGGACTCGCATCCGCGCAAGTCAATGCCAAGTCGGAACTAACTGCCGTCCCTTGGAGCGAATCTGTTGATGGCCCTAAAGTCAAGGCCATTTGATGCTGTTGCCCAGACAACGCCTTACATTAGCACTTGGCTGTGGATGTGTTGTCTGATGTCATTAAAGTTTTCATTGCTTGATTTGACATGGACCAAGGACTAAACCAAGCATGCAGCATTTGTGTGGCTGCCCCAGCAATTTAACTGCGCAATTCTCTTATTACTCGATGTTGCTGCCGAATGCGATGGGTGTTGAATCGCCTATCTGTTTACGACTAACTTGTCTTTCACTTTTTATGGCCTTAAAAAAGTTCAGCGCCCATTTGGGAGCATCACCATGGCTTGTTTAACATGGCCAACGACGAAGCTCTTTATGAGCCCTAAATCTGAACTTGTCAACATGATAATCAAGCTGTAACCGTACAATAGCTTTGCCAAATTATGCAGAAAAGAACAACTCGAAAAGCAAAACTCATTTTCTGCGCTTGCTGCATATAAATTATCTGAGTATTTAAATTTGCGGCTCAGTTTGATCAGAGTATTTCGAGAAATTCTGGCCTCAAGGCCTCCTCGTATTCCAGCACTTTTGGCCAAAAGTATTAAAACTTTTTTTGGCCTTCCGCATCCTTTGATCCGAGCGATGCTGCAGAGACGTGCCAGATATGCGCTGAGTTTGAGTTCTTTAACGGCTCGCCGTTCGCCTTTTAGCCATGTCCCGCTTAACTGCCGCGAAAATGCTGAAATTCTATGGCATTAATTTTTAAATAGTTTTCTGGCGCCGCCAGTGAGAATAACCAAGTGCTGCGGAGGGGGGGATTGAGTAAAGAGGGCGTAAGTAAACGAGGAAAGCGTGTGGCAGCATCTGCAGCCATGTGGCCATGTGGGAGGCATGCCAGAGCTCGTGTGCGGCGTGCCACAGCTGTTGCACGGCCTTGCATGCCACGTCGAGGATTAAGACCCAAATTAAAAGCTTTTTAAAAGTAAATTGCAACGGGCAATGGGACACGCCCCGAAACTGTCCTGAGCTGTTTACCTGGCCAAAGTGGCATTAACCCATTGACTGGCAGGCATATTTATTGCCCCTTTTTATTTTAACGCTTACCTTTCATGCAGTCCGATTAACTAGTTAACTAATGTAAAGAATAAAATCTTGTTTTGGTTTCGTTTCAAAACATCTTTAAATGTAAAAATAAAAAATATGCTGAAATAGCAACGAATTCCGGTTTATATATAACTTAGTCTATGTCGGTAATCGCTCAGCTGTTTCCGTGGTGTAGCGGTTATCACATCTGCCTAACACGCAGAAGGCCCCCGGTTCGATCCCGGGCGGAAACAGATTCCATTTTTTTTATTTTTTAACGGAAAATACATACATTTTCATATGAATTTAAAATTTTTTTAATAAAGCAATAGTTTTTTAAATCTGTTAAAATAAATAAATTGAATGAATAAAATCCATTTTTTACCGCACTTTTTTTGTTACATGGTCAAACATTCTCTGAAGAATGCTTTGGACTGAAAATAATTTATGTCTGCTTACCTAAAATCTTTTCAATAAGAAAAGATTTCTACAAAACTCTTGACTCAGCAAACTTAATACATATATCGAGACTATGATCTGTAAATACCCTAAATATAATTAAATACTATCTTAAACTCTTTTATACCCTTTGCGGGTATACATATTAAGGGAAAATTGTGCAAATGTCCGTCCGTTCGTCTGTCTGCCCGTCTAAGCGAAAAGATCTCAGAGATCTATGAGCTATTAGCACCAAACTTTGTATGTAAGTCCATATTATTAAAAAATATTTAAGTCATGCTTCTTTCGTCCGCAAATTAAAAATATAAGTGGTTCGAAACTGAACTTAAACTTAAACTTAGCTAAGCAAAATTTTTTAAATATGTTGCTCCTTAACTGTGGTCACTAATCCTGTGTTTAAGTATATAGTTAAAATAGTTAAACTTAGACTTGGTGAGCTAATTTACAGCCGCAGGTAACGACTGGGCCAACTCAATTGGCCTAAGCGTTTGCCTGAATGACATTTAAAGAAACGTTTTGCTTCTTGGCCATTTTTATTGCCTGCCATTTTACAAAATGGTGCAAACATAAAAAATGGCTGGCACGCAATGCGGCAACTTGTTGGCTCTCAGATTTAAGCCGCTTCGCTGAGGGTCTCTTTGAATTGCGGCACAAGTTATTAGGGCCCTAAGGCGACTTTTGTGGGCTGGACTAAAGGGACTAAACGAGTGAGTTGTGGGGTTAACTTGTCCTCTATCCCATTTGTATGCACGCTCACGCAACATCAACCCCAAGCAAACTTGTAAGCTAAGGTTTCCTAAGTTTAGTTTAATAGTTGTTTGACCGGGCAACTTTCTCCCTCTCTTTACCTCTCCACGCTGCATTCCTTGCCTTTCGCTTTGACAGCTCGCGACTCGATTTAATGCAAATTAAAATGTTGCAGACGCCACAAATTTGCCACGTCAAAGATTAAATTGAGCTCGTCGACTGCCCAAAGTTGAAACTCAAGCCCAATCTTAACCTCTTCTGTTAACTGAAGTAGCTGCTGTCTGATTGCATTACCAAGAAACCGCTGCCAAATTGGTGTTTGCATTTGTTTGTTGTACTTCAAGAGTCCTCAATTCCGTGAAGCACCATTTGTCAATTGTTTTTTGTTGTTAACACGGGTCTTGAGAGCAGACCTTTTGCCTAGTCCAAGTCCTTTGAGGGTTGTCAATTAACGTGACAAGCTCCAAGATCTTATTTGCGCTTTCTAAAGACGGTTAATGACTGAATACACCAACAACTAAGTAAACTCATTTTTAACCATTATAGAAACGGGAAAAGCATAAAAGAATTTCGTAACTGATTTGACTCGCGTAGAGAAAACCATTCAAATATGCAACTAAGTATAGTAAGTAGGGCTGTTATTAAAGTTTCAAGCAACAAATCATTTAAGAAAACCAAAATAAAGTATATCACAGTGGACAAGGTAGACGTTCAAAAATTCAACATGTAAATCTATCTGTCCATTTAAACCAAACCGATTTGCATTTTGCAATACTAGTATATTATAGTAATTATTATCAATCATTAGTATTAGTTGCTTGTCCAAATCAACAATTTATTGTCTTGCATTATTTTTACTGTTCCCTTAAATATTCTACATTTAACTTGTAATGCTTTGTTAATAAATATTTCACATTTTATTCTTACAGCAATTATATGACGTCAAATACAGAATGTTATTAAAAGTTCTAAGCACTTTTTGTCCGGTTTTCTGCTTACATTCCAATTAAATCGGATTTTAAACCGAAGAATAGTATTAATAATTAGTTTCGATTAGAAAAAAAGTAGTTACATACATATCCTCATTTTCTAATATCGCGCAGATATCTTTGAATTGGATCAAGAATTATATTATAGAATATTAATTCACATTTAAATCATATAATTAGATAAAATATAATCAATATTTGATTTTTTAGCTTTTATAATTAATTGTTTTCAAACTTTAAGGTAGAATAAAAGCAGTACAAATATTATTTTAAAATCTAACCAAAACTTTAGGCTCAGAGATGTACATAAACCGGTTTCCGAACCGAACCTTAAGCGTTCTCTATTGCTCAAACCCCCGAGCAGAGCCTTTACCAAAATTTAAGTGGTTTGCAGCCTTGTCTATAACTTAATCAGGTTAATCTTTTGCCTTATTTCCGCCCTCTACTGTCCTAGGTATTTTGTGTCTCAAGTTTGAGTTTGAGTCTGCGTTTGGAGTTGGTATCTGGTATTTGCGGTTATTTGGTAGAATGTGCTCTTATTTGCATTAGCTTTCTCTAGTATTTGCTTCGACACGGTGGTTTTCAGGGATTAGACATTGGCTTGTGGTTCCTGTCTGCGGCTTGTCTTATTGCCAACTGTTGTCTGTTTTTCCTCTCTTGTTTTCCTTGTTGTTCATTTGTGCCTGCTGTTCGTGAGCAATTTAATTGAATTATTTGTGCGCTGGATACTTTACTCCGCCTGTGACAGCTCCTCTAATTAGTTGTTGGGCAAAGGAGCCAAAGGAGTCCAAGGCTCAGGTAAATGCGTTTAATTAGTCCGCCTGCTGCCTGGGAATGAAGCTGAACCGCAGTAGGGTTAAGCTGCTTAACGTTGGCTAACTGTCATTAGGCCAACAGGCAAAGCGATGCCATTCATTATCCTCAAATGCTGAGCCATAATCCAATTGATTCTCCCTTCTGGCCTTCGCACAAAATCAGAACATTTAAATTAATTTCACGAGTCTTTTAGCAACTTCAACTTCGAATACCGACGAATCAGCGAATTGTATTATCAATGATAAGGGCGCATAATTTGCTTTTTGCTATTCACTCCACATATTGACAAGACATTCTCCCTTTCTCCCACTTCATTCTGGGCAGATTGCTTGTTCTAGCAAATGGTGACATTTTTTTGTGTTGTCTACCAGGGATGGGCTTATCTTTGACTTTAATAAAGAATAAATTTTTGGGATGTACTTACTCTACTTTAATAATAAATACATTTTGATAAATATTATTACTGGGAAAATTTTAGAGTGAAGTAGAGAAACATTTACAATAAAAAAAGGAAGATGGAAATTGTAGGGCTATATTTTTTAGCCAAATTATTCTACTTTTGAATATTAAATGATTAATAGAAAACCTACAAAAAATGATGATTATTTTACCAATTAGATGACTTTGTGTTCATCCTGCAAATAGTTTAAATTAGTTTAAAAACTTCACTGGAAAATAATACTGTTTAAATAATTTAATTTTAATATTACACAGATTTGTATTCCTTTGTTTTTGGAATTGTTAACTAAATGATCATTGATAATACTTACCTTGTGACTATTAGCAAACACAACAACTTGAGTTCAGAAATAAAAAAAATTTAATTGCGCTTAATTGAACGTAGAGTAATTAAAAAATTCTTATAAACTTATACAAAGTTCTCAAACATTTGATAAAAAAAAATTAATGATTTGAATTAAATTTATATATTTTCTAAATGAAGAAAATAATAATTGTTATTTTACTAGCAAAGTATAGCAGATAATAAACTCACATTTGTTGTGTGTTGATATGTAAGTTATTATACACAGTTTAAGCAAAAAACTTCGAAATATTACAAATGTATAATCACTCCATCCCTAGCAATTACTTGTACTCACGGAGAATTCTGTGTGTCAGCTTGTTAGCTTGTCTGCGACTTGTTCGCATGTCTGTTTATTGACTTTGACTAGGCTTGTTGGACTGGTTGTCATGTCATTTGGGCCAAGCAGACTGCCATAAACACGTCGCACACGTATGCGTCATTTTAAAAATGGCGTCAGCATCACTTCCGCTGTTATTGGTAGTAAAATTTCGGGGGAATGCATTTAAATTGAATTCAAATGGAAATGGAAATGGAAATTAGAACGATGGCAACGATGCTTATGAAGTCGTTAACGCGACTGCTGCTGCTGCTCCGCCTCCTCCTTCTCCTGATTCTCCTTCTGCTTCCCATGACTCCGATGGATGCCGTTAGCAATATTGGCACATCGTCCAAAATAATTGCCGGAAATACAAAAGGAAGACGGCACGAGCTGTGAAACTGGCAATGGCAATGGCAATGGCACAAATGAAATCAAATAGCTAGGAAAAGGAAGAGGCATCGGAAAAGATTTCCAATTTTCTCATCAAGCTGCTGCTGGTGATGCTGAGAATGAGAATGAGAGATGTTGAGAAGCACCACAAGTATTCCGAGCTCATGTCATTGTTGTTGTCATTGTCATTGTCATTGTACCATAGTTGCCTGGCGGCTTACGGGGCGTATACTCGACCATAATTAATTACGGCTATTGTATGATTGTGATTATGCATGTGTGTGTGTGTGTGTGTGTGTGATTGGTCCAAGTTCTTAAATGGCTTCTTTTCAATCTAAATCTCAATTGTGAACTTGGCGCCCGGGGTTCATTGACTGTCCAGCTGAGCTAACTCCCAGCAATCGCAGCAATGCAACGAGCTATAAAAGCTCAAATCCTTTGCCTGGCAAGCAGCATTCCTGCACCGAGCAGCAGACGGACCACAGTAGAGATTAGCAGCTGCAACCAATAGCCAAAGCAAATCCAAGACCAAGACCAGGAGCAGAAGCAGAAGTCGCATCATCTCCTCCAGCAGCTGCACTAGCATGGCCTCATTGCAGCTCCTGCTCTGCTGTGCTGCAACTCTTCTGATTGCCAACGCCTTGGAGCTGACCCCTCAGCTGCTCAGCGCCGCCTCCGCCGTGAACGAGCAGGCGAGCAACAAGGTGAAGACGCAGTATACTCCGTTTCCCCTGGTGGATGATGATGTTGATGTGGAGACCGTTGAACTGCCCCTAGATGTGGAGCAGGAGGAGAATGCCGAGCAGTTGCCGCATCCAACGCGTTCGCATCATTCGCTTCCGCCTGCGTGGCTGCAGTTCGCCGAGGATCCCGTCCCGAAGCCCAGGGTCAACAACAAGGGATCCTTCTTGAAGCTGTCACTGATCGGGCAACAAGACAAGCATCCGCATGGACATGGACATGGAAATGGACATGGAAATGGACATGGAAATGGTCATGGACATGGGGCGTGCACGATTGAGATAACCAGCAAAGTGCCCGGCGTCTGTGAGCCCATGGGCATGGGAGTGGGAAGTGCCTGCATCTCGGGTGAACTAATGGAGGTCTACAGTGCATCCCATTGCTCAAACTTCTAAACAGCAAAGAGTATTCTCTCCCACTCTCTCTCTCTGTCTCTCTTTTTCTCTGCCACCGACACGCTCCATTTGAAATGTTGTTGGAGGATCAAATGGAGCATTACGACTACCTGGTGTTCTCTTTTTGCAAATAATGTGCACCAATTAAATTAACAACATTTGTATAAATAAAGTTTATTTAATAAACATTTTCGAAACATTCTTTTCATACTGAGATCGATCTTTAAATCTAGCTTAGCATTAAGTACAGTTGCTTTTAAATACGAATTCGAATACATGTTAAATTCATACGTGCTAAATTTCGATTAGAATTACTAATCAATTAGATTATTTTTGGAAATAATCGTAGTGACTATATACATAATTCACTGTTGAAAAATTTGTGAATATTTAATGATTACGATTACAAAAAATCAGAAATAATCTAAAATTATTACAATTATTCAAAAATAATCAGAAAAAATCAAGAATAATATTTTTGAATATTCGGATTTTTATTGATTTTTTCTGATTATTTCTGATTACTTATGGCTATTTAGCAAATATAAAATTATTTAAAATTTTCACAATCAGAGTAGCCAAAGATTTTAATTTTAATCAGGAATAATCAGAAAAAAAATCAAGAATAATAATTTTAAATTATAAAATTTGATTTTTTGTAATCGCAATTTTTAAATAATTGGGCAAATCCGAAAATAATCGTAATTTAATCATTAGTTCGACCTTTAAGCAAAAATAATCTAATTACTAATGATTATGATTACTAATCGTTATTTAACAGGAATTATACTAATTTTCATACAATTTATTTGCCCCAAGCCTAACTTCATTTTTGTTTATTTTATAGCCCTTTTTCTATAAATAAATTTTAGTTTAATTATAAAATAACTTAATTGTGCTTAAATAAAAGTTATTTATTATTGTGAAATTAATTGATTATTGATCGTTAACAAAATATGTATCTACACGACGAAGGTAGAGTTGTTTAAATAGAAATTCGTTTATTAAAATTTAATTACAAAAAAGCAGCTCAATTCTATAGAATAATCTGGACTAGTTGTGTAAGTATCGATACGTAATTTTTTTGAAAAACTTTCTAGCTTAACTGAGAAGAAAAAATATGGTAGAATAGGATATTTAATGGGTAAATACAAAATTAGTAGTGGTAGTAGTAGTACTACTTTCGCAAAAACTTCTCTCTCTTTTGCTATTTTATTTTAAGTAGTTTTAGACTGCAGTGTATTATAAAGAAAACGATTAAAGTCTGGTTATAAAAAGAAACTAAGAACCATTATAAATATCTTTGATGACTTGGGTTTACCCTTAAATTCTAGAAGATCAATTAAAAATTTGTTTTGTCTTATACAGGCATGCCACAGAAATCTCTTTCACTTGACTTTCACGTCAATTTCATTTCTCCGTGCCACAGTCCAATCACCTGAACAATTTTGAGTGAGATGAAATCATCGCTCAATTCACTGGCGTCCGATGCCATGAGAATAATGTCACATTTTTTGTCCGAATTTTTGAATTTAGAGTTGTCGAGAAACTTTTATTATAACTTTTAAATTTTTTTAAGCTATACAATATCAATAATTATATAAATAAATTGAATTATATAAATTAAATAAGAATTAAAATGAAAATTTTATATTCTGCAATGATAAACTTTAAAAAGTTGCTAAACAAACCCTTGGGAAATTTAATCTGAGAAGGGGCCAACCCTAGCAGCCTAGTTCGAAAAGGTTGGTGAACATGCTAAAAACTATAAATTACTCGAAGTTCTGTGGCACGGAGAAAATTTTGAAGTGGAATTGCTTTTCTCTGAAATCGCTTTCACTAGTGATTTCTGTGGCATGCCTGATAATGTCTTATTATAATCTAATCTAAAAAAAACAAATCAAATAGCTTTATGCATCTAAGTAATTAAATTCACAGTTAATCAATACGTTTGATACTTAAACTATTTGTTAATTGCGTTTGCTAATGAATTCATTTTGAAGATTACATTTCATTTAAATTTGTAAAAATTAAGTCAATATTAATAATTTAATATGCCCGGATATGTTTAATAATTAATTCAAAAGTAACTAATAATTTTACTACACATTAACTAATTAACTTAAGTGAGCACTTGAATTTCCCAATTTGTCAGATAAATCGAGTTAAAAAAACAACAATATATGTTATAAATACTCACAACTGTCCAAATAAAATTGGCAATCGGACTACCTCATTTTGGGCCAGATGGTTGGCTTGGTCGGCCTGGCTCCTGGCGCCGTTGTCGAGTTGCCAATGGCGACGCATTGGCCTCCGAAAACCTCCAGCAGTTGGGGCGCTTGGAAGAAGGGAGCCCGCTTCCACTGGGCGGGGCCGACGCGCTCGATGTGGTCGTAGATTAGGCCAGTCACGTCGTAGGCTCGGAACTGCTCCAGGAGCTGCTCGTTGCGCAGATCGCTGCCCCAGAGGAAGACGACTTGCCGCAGATCCAGGCCGAGATCGACCAGCTGCGGATTGTCCTGAAAGTTCTGGACATGCGGCGCTGTTCCAAGAATCTCGGCGCTCTCGGCAAAGTTGATGGCTTGGAGGAAGCTCTGAGTTCTCAGGTCCATGTAGGCATCCCAGATGTCCGTTCGGCCCGTGGTCATGAGCACGACTGGGAAGGCAGTTTGCTTGAGCCGCATCATGGTGCAGATGTCGGCATCGAAGCTGGCGAAGATCAGGGGACGACCGCAGCCGTGTCTGGCCGTGCTCTCCATAATCCTGTCCACATAGACGTTCTTGTTGTGCGTCTGCGTGGACTCCAGGACGCCGGCTGCCATCAGCTGGGGCCACTTGACCTCCACAATCAGGCCCAGGCTCCTGGGAAGGGCGTCGTACACCTCGGACAGCCTGGGGAAGATGCGCTGCATCTGGCTGGCATTGCGCACATTGAGGTGGGTGTACTCCTGCAGGGTCCAGCGATGGGCCAGGATGAAGACTCGGCTGGCCTTGAGCTCGGCATAGCTCAGCTGCCTGATGAGCACGTAGCGCAGGTCGAATCGGTCCACAATGGGCTGGGTGGTTGCCCGGCTCGTGGTGTAGAAGCCAAAGCCCCGCCACACGATGGGCACATGATCCCTGGTCAGCTGCACGTCCAGCTGGACCATGTCGCCCTTGGCCTTGACCACGGCCAGATAGCTCTCGATGGTGTTCTCCACGAGACTCGTGCTCGTCTGATGATAGCTGGCGCCCAATCCCCGACTGCCCACGTCCAAGGTGGGCCAGTTGTTGGGCCAGTATCGCTGGAAACTGGCACAGAGATTCATTGCCGCGGCATTGGGCATGGGACGCACCACCAAATAGGGCAATGTGAGCTGACCTATGACCTGCTGGCCGACCTGGCGCTGTATGGGCAGCTGGAGAATCCCGCGACTGCCCCGCAGCTGCTCCGGCATTATGTACACCTCTCCCAGTGGGAACTGCGAGTTGTCCAGCTCGAAGATGGACAGTCGAAAGGCATTGGCCACATCCAGGGGCTGGCTGAGGCGAAAGACGACAATGGATCCCTCGTGGTACCTGATGCCCTGACGATTTTGCACCCGGAAGGAGGATCGGTTGTAGCCATAGCGGGAAACCTCGATTCTCGTATTGTCCAGCAGGCTGAGTGGCTTCAGCTTGAGCCTTAGCTTGTCCAGACCGACCTGGCCCGGAAGAGTAAACTGCAGATGCTGCTGCCAGACGAACTTCAACTCAACCACGTACTCCTGAAACAGCCAGCCCCGCTCCAGGCCAGGGCCACCGCCCACGGAGCGGGCATATGCCTCGCCGAAGGTGTCCACTCCCGGGGAGCGGTGGATCTCGTAGGTCTGCAGCATGCGGGGCACCTGTTGCGCCTCCCAGCGACGCAGGACCCGTTGCCCGGCCGCATCCGGCGAGTAGATGAGGTAGCGATAGTAGACACGCCGGCTGGCGCAGATCCACTGCCGGAGGTACCACTTGCTCCTCTGCTTGTCCAGGGCCCGCAGCGGCAGCGCCTTGGCAATGCTCCAGGCCCCCAGGGCCTGGTGATCCCCGCTGACGGCGACTACCTCGTCGACAGACAGTTGGATTCCCGCCGGCAGCTCCACGTTGAAGACGCGAAAGAAGGGCACACAGAGAAAACTGCGTCCGATTATCTCAGTGGGTCGTTCGTCATCGAAGACTTTGAAGGCCTGCAGCTGCGCGGAACTGAAGACAGAGCTTCCATTCAGAATCGATTGGAAGTCGTCGGCTGCTTGGCAAAACAATGGGAAGAACAAAGCGAGCTTAAAGAGTATGCTAATTGATTTTAGCACTCGATACATCTTCGTTGTCCAAATCGACCAGCAGCGTCATCTCGCACCAAGCCAACAAACTTGTTTTACCAACAAAAACCACCAAAGAAGACGAAGATGAAGGCGGAGGCGAAAGAATTCGGTGTCGAAACCGAAACCGAGACCGAAATCCGACCGAACCCGATGTCTACTTTCTTCGATTGAGATCTTAACCCGGCAATAACAGACGATCGAATGAAAGAATTTCCTATGGCTCAGCATAGTTTTGTGGCTCCAAGTCAGCTGTGTGTGCACTGAGAGAAATACTAGGAGACTAGAGAAATAGATAAATAAATATATAGATAGATATATATACAAATCATACCTGTTAAATAATGATTAGTAATCATAATCCTTTGTAATTAGATTACTTTTGTTTAAAAGTCGAACTAATGGTTAAATTACGATTATTTTCGGTTTTCCCAATTATTTAATGATTACGATTACAAAAAATCAGAAATAATATAAAATTATTTTACTTATTCAAAAATAATCAGAAAAAATCAAAAATAATCAAAAATTATCTTTTTGAGTAGTCGGACTGTTTTTGATTTTTTTCTGATTATTTCTGATTATAATCAAAATCTTTGGCTACTCAGATATTTCAATTATTCAAAAATTATTAGAAATAATCAAAAATAATCAGAAAAAATCAATAACAATCCGAATACTCAAAAAGATTATTTTTGATTATTTTTTTTTTTATTTCTGATTGTTTTTAAATAATTGTAATAATTTTAGATTATTTCTGATTTTTTTGTAATCGTAATCATTAAATAATCACAAATTTTTCAACTGTGAATTTTATACACACTACGATTGTTTCCAAAAATAATCTCATTGATTAGTAATTTTAATTAAAAGTTAACAGGTATGATACAAATAAACAGACACTTGAAATATAACTAAAGACATTAATTATATTATAATTTTTTTTACTTGAAAAATAATAATATTTTATTAACTGCTAATATTTTCATTCTAAAGCGAACCATTTTTATAAATACGTTACTTTTCGATGAACCATACAATTTAATTTTAACATTATCTTAAATATACATATGTAAGTAGAAAACAATTTCATTACAACTTTTATTTTTTTCCTTATTTATCGATGCTAAAGTATGAATCAATTGGTCTTCTTTTTATGATTTGTCTCCGATTCATTCTCTCAGTGTGCGTTAATTTTCTTCTCTGATACTGATTAATAAGTCGCCAAGAGCTAATCAGGTTGGCCCCGAAATATTGGCATACTATACTCATATGCAAATGTCGCGGATGCCGAAGAAAGTTTGAGAGAGTCGTCGCTCAGATATTCAGATATTTTCGTCAATTACCAAAGGTTTCACATAGTGTGGATTATAATCGAGATGCATATACTTGGACAGATGCCAGCGCTGCAGAGGCTCTTTGGACTGATTACTACAGCTCTGCTTGTCGACCAGATGAAAATCGTGGCTGGATAGGCGCACACTCTTCAGATACTCTTCCACCTGGTCGATTACCTGATCGCTGGGCTTCTCCAGCCGCGTATAAATGGCCATTTGATGACGGAACCAGGGCAGTGTGCAGTCCAGCTCCACGGCAAAGTTGTCGTAGTCTGTTTGGGTGATGCGGGTCCAGTAGAGATCCACTGCAACAGGTTGCGATCAGAGAGTGAGACTTGAATCTCCCAGTAAACCGTTCACTTACAATCCTCAAAGAAACATCTGTCTGTTGGCTCGGGACTTGTGCCATAGATCCACCAGGTGCCCTTTATCTGCGGAGCACTTGTAGCATAAACGTTACATTAATTTGCATATCTGGCTCAAGATCAATTCTCATTCACCCTTTGAGCGTCCACTGGAAACTCTTTATAGAGGCACTTCCAGCCATCGACCGCGTCGAATTCCAAAAGTGACACAACACCGAACAGCAACCACAAAAATAGATCCAATTTCGACCCGAGGCGTCGATAGGCTGTCAATGTTGTCTTCATCATCTTCATCTTCTCATGCAAATGAGACAATCCCATCTAGCCATAATTGAGCATAGACCATTAAACTGTAGACAACTTGGCTTATTTTATTTGACTCGGCTTTGCTACGGCCTTAAAAATTCGACAGGGTCTATTAAATAATGTGAAAAATGGCTGTGAGGTATTTCTCTCTTTCTCTCTCTCTCTCTCTCTCTTTCTCTCCCTATCTTCAAATATATTTATCTTTATGTAAATATATTGTATTATTTTGATTTAATTGATTGTTTGAAGCCTACACATTAATCAAATTTATGTCAACGAAATTACATATTTTCAATTCTTTTTTTAATTTTTTTTGTTTTTTATATTCGAAAATATTGAATCTTTATTTCAAGTTTAAATCGTAATAGATAACAAATATTAATGAGCATTTTTAAAAATGCGAAATGTTGTATAACTTTTGTGTCTTTTTGGAGTTTTGCTTTTGACATTTCTTTAGTTAATCCAAGAACTGTTTAATTTATTAATTTTTCGTTATTTTGTACCACTAAAAATTTTTTTCTTTTTAAATAAATTTTATTCTTCTTATGGTCCAGTTGAACTTCTCATTTAATTTAAAATTTATATTTTCATAACGTTGTTATGAATTCTAGAACGAACATATTCTTTATCCAAGAATTGAACTATTTAATTCAATATTAAGTTTTGTTGTTGTTCAAAAGTATTCATTGTAACATATTATTTATTTGTCTTCATAAATTTTTTATTTTTTTAATTTTATAAATTTTTTACTATAGAGAAGCTTAACTTTAACACAAATTTGTAGTAGTAAATCCCATTTGATATTGTGTAGAAGCATAAAGAAGCTTGAAGAGGTATTCTTTTGTATATTTTTTTAGTTTTAATTTTAAGTAATTAGCAAGCTTTTTGTGTTGCTTTCTTCTCAACGTCTTTCTCTTTCGTTTCCGCTGAAATTTCCCAATCTGGCTCTTAGCTATAAACTGTAACAACATAAGCAATTGTTGTTGGTATCAAAAATATCTTTTTTGGTTTTAATTATCGTTTATTAAGTGGTTGAACTGAGCATAGATATGAATTTAAAGCGAAAAATAGTTAACAATGTGTATTTGTAGTTTGTAAAGAACAATTATAGTAAATAGATTTTCTGGATCTTGGAGTGAATTTCTACTCTGTATCTATGCCCACTTCCCCTCCCTGAGCTCGCCCACGAAACTCACCGAAGCGAGTCTCAAAGGTTTACAATGGTTTGCTTAGTTTGCTTATCAATAAATATAAAAACAATTTACAAGCTTAAATCATTAGGTTATTATAGCATCGATTGGACTTGGGATTCGTTCACACTCTTCCCGTGATTACAAAAAAATATAGTATTTGTTTCAGATATTTACAATTTATACAGACTCGTCTCAGCAGAAACGCATCTATCTACACAGGTGAACTAAGTCTACCCTCCCCTCTGATCCTCTGATCCGCTGATCCCCCGATCCGCATCCCTAGATCCTGCACTGGCCCTCGAACTCGGCGAGCAGGGCGCTGGAATTGAAGAAGGCCCGCTGCTTGGACTCGGGCATGTTGAGGTCGCTGCGATCGTAGCAGGTGGCGGTGGCTCCGATCCGTGTGAAGTACTTGACGCGCTCCCTCGAGTTGCAGTCGTCGCCCCAGATGACGGCGATCTGGCCCTGATCCCGAGCCTGCTTCAGCATCTGGGCGGCGTTCTCGCCCAGGAAGTCCTCCGCGTGCGGTGCCGTTCCAGCCAGCTCAAAGGCCTGGGCGTTGTTGACGGCGGCCAGGAAGTTGCGGGTGCGGAGGTCACTGAAGGCCTGCCACTTCTTGGTCTCGCCCTGGGTGAGGAACATGACCGGGAAGAGGTTCTGCTTGAAGCGCAGCATGGTGCACATGTCGGCGTCGAAGCTGGAGAAGATCAGGGGTCGGCCGCAGCCGTATTGGATGACCTCGTGGAGCACGCGATCGGCAAAGAAGTTCTTGTCTATGGTCTGCTCCGCCTCGGAGCCGCCTCCCTGGCGACGCTGCGGCCACTTGATCTCCACATCGATGCCCAGGGACCTGGGCAGCTGCTGGAGCACCTCCACCAGCCTGGGGAAGATGCGGTGCTCGGGGCGTGGCTCGGCATTGTGCGACGGATACTCGATCACCTTGCCGTTGATCACAGAGAAGATGCGCAGCCGCTTGAGCAGCTCGTAGTTGATGTCCTTGATGAGCACGTACTCCAGCTGATCGGGCTTCTCGATCTGCTTGCCCGGCGGCGCGGTGCGCAGGCCGAAGTCGTGGTAGATCACGGGAATCCCGTCGGCGGTCAGGTGCACGTCCAGCTCGATCATGTCCGCATGGTGGCCATGGGCACTCAGGAAGGAGGCGATCGTGTTCTCCCGCTCCTGAGGCGCCTCGGCAATGTAGCTCTTGCCATTGCCGCGGTGTCCCACATCCAGGTTGGGCCAGCTGCTGGGCCAGTAGTGGGCGTAGGTGTTCCTGAAGTCCAGTGGAGAGTACTGATACGGCTGGATCAGCACGTAGGGCAGCCTCAGCCTGGCCAGCGTCTCGCCAGGCCGACTTGACGACTTGATGTGCAGCTGGAGCAATCCCTCGCTGCCCGTCAGCTGGGAGGCACTCAAGGTGGCGCTGCCCAGCAGCTCGTCCGAGTCCAGGTCCGAACTGTAGCACTCGAGCCGGAAGCTCTGCAGCATCATCTGCTCCAGCGGCAGGGTGATGTGGAAGATGACAATGTCGCCCTTGGTATAGGACACACCATGTGCTGGCTGGACCTGCAGCTGACTCCGGCCGTACAGCTGCTTGGAGTACTCCACGTGGAGGCCCCTTGTCTGCTCCACAGGCACAATCTTGAGCCGCACGTGCTGCGGGTCAAAGGTCTCGATGTCGTGCACCTGGAACATCTTCTCGCCGTTGAACTTGAGCTGCACAATGGCCTCGTGGTTCAGCCAGCCACGGTGCACCTGGGCCGTGGCATCGTCCGGATTGGCCACCCCAAAGATATCCAGTTGGGTGGACTCCTGCTCGGGGCTGGGCAGCAGCAGGCGGGGCTTGAAGTTCGTTTCCCAGCGCCGGATCTGCTTGTGGCCCGCCGCGTCCTCCACGTACACGAAGTAACGGTACTCGATCTGACGACAGGATTGGAGACGAACCGTCGTCTGCCAGCTGAGCTCGTCCAGCCGGTCCAGAGGCACGCAGCGCGACAGCTGCCACTCGCCCAGGGCCTTGACGTCGCCAGTGAGACCCAGTTGCTCCTCGGCGGCCAGAGACGTCTGCAGTCGCACGTTGAACTGGCGCAGCGTGGGCTTGCAGCCCGCCGAGGGAGACGCCTCCAGCAGCTCATTGCCAGTCCCGTAGTTGGCGGTACTTATCGCAGTCGCTTCCACATACGAGGCACACTGCAAGAAACAAGGGATGACAAAGCCAAAGATTAGCGAACAGCGGAACATGGCGATGGCTTTGAAATTCACACAGCAACTGACTTTGTCCAGCTTTCGTCAGTGGCTCAAATAAGCCGACGACCTGTTCCCCATCTCTCTCTATCTCTCTCTCTCTCTCTCTGATAACGCTATTAGACTCAGTTTTATTCACAGAAATTAGATCGCAGCTTATCAAGCGCGATTTTAGTCGCGCTCGCTGTTTAAACAGCTCGTGTGACTTTGGCGCAAGTGCAAACAGCAAACAAGATCACGTGTTGTCCCCCTCTCCAGATCAGCGGGTTATAGATTAGACTTATACTTATATTTCTACAACCAAAATTACGCTTTTATCAGCTCGTCTAAACAATCCGTTTTTTGTGCTTTAAAAGCGAGTTATTAGAACAAAACAAGCTGTTTACTATAATTGAAATAGTGCAAAAGTTGTTGAAATTCTACCAGACTCTTATCAGTTTCTACATTGTAAACTGATTATTATAATATTCTTAAACCCATAAAAAACCTCTTTACGAGGTAAAAGTCTAGTGACGAAAACATTTTCATGCCCCAAAATTTCTGATATCCAATTTTGTGACGAATAATATTAAGTTTTACACATAAATTATTTTAAACAAAATTTTGGCACCCGGCACATTGCGCTAAAATGTTTCAATTCTAATACTAAATAAAACTCACTGTTTTGCGCAGTGCCGAATGCAAAAATTTTGTTTAAAATAATTTATGTGTAAAACTTAATATTATTCGTCACAAAATTGGATATCAGAAATTTTGGGGCATGAAAATGTTTTCGTCACTAGACTTTTACCTCGTAAAGAGGTTTTTTATGGGATATCAGAAATTTTTGAATAAGACATCAGAAATTTTAAAATTGCAATATTTGATGTGATTTGCTGTGTAGATTTTTCTTAAATTGTCAAAATGTGGGAAAAAATACCTTATTTAACCTGTAACTGTTTACCCTTATAATTAAAAAAAAAACTTTTAAGGTATGTCTAAGAGCTCTTCGAAATACCTTTTCAACGACATATAGATCGCATCTGTAGCTTCTATCATTTGGATGCTATGGAGGCTTAAATTTTAGCGGTTTTTAGCGATTTTCCGCTAAACTAGCGATTTTTCGAAAAAGTAGAACAAACGATTTTATATTTTTGATTATAAAATGATTTATCTGCCGCAAAAAGAATTCACCACTTGCAAGCAGTTTATTTCCGCATTACGCTGCAAGCAGTGTACATACTGCATATGTACATACATGCAGTAGTGTAAAGGTAAAAGGTATATTCAGTTAATAGGTAATATCTTGTCCAAACGAATTTTGACAGATACGTGTTATATGTCAAAAAACGCGGAATAAAATTGCCTATAACATATAACATATTTTAAAGTGATCTCATGTGTAGATTTTTCTTAAATCGCCAAAATGTGTAAAAAAATACCTTGTTTCACCTGTAGCCGTTTACCTTTTTACTTAAAAGAAAAACTTTGAAGGTATGCCTAAGAGCCCTTCAAAATACCTTTTCTACGATATATAGATCGCATCTGTAGCTTTTATCGTTTGACTGCTATAAGGGTTTTAATTTTAGCGGTTTTTAGCGATTTCCCGCTAAACTAGCGATTTTTCGAAAAAGGTAGAACAAACGTTTCTAGATTTTTGATCGGGAACAAGTCCTCATTCAAACTTTTAAGCTAAATTAACGATTTGATACTAACAAACAGACAAACAAACAAACAAACAAACAGACTGACTTTTCATCTCGTTTTGAGAAGGGCACCAAAAATTTCAAAATTAATTATCTTCTGAACCAGCGGTCGGATTTTGATGGTCGAGGTGTCATTCGACGCGTAATTTTGATTAGAATAGTTAAAAATTAAAAAAAATTCAGAAAGGCTCCAACGGCCCCATTAGCTCCAATCATTTAAATTTTGCCCCTCCCACTTACACCTGTTTATCTCACGAACCAGGTGAGTTTTTAAAAGTCTTAGTATGCACATTTGTAAGTTAAGTTAATACCTTTCGATCGGAATATAACTCGACCTGATCGGACAGTCATAGAAAATCTTCCATTCTTCCTGTGTATATATGCTAGTCGCCTTCGCACCCTTCGTGCTGCTTTCGTCACTAGCGCGGACTGCCGTCCGCAGTGATTCATAAATATATTAAACAGTGGCGAAATTATACAAGATTATTCTTAACCCAAATCGAATACAAAAACATTTTAGCAACGCTCTCTATCCCTTTTGTTACATTAATAAATGTCCAATTATTTATGGCGGCAGCTAATAACACGCGCGTGTTTAAAAACGCGCGCGATTTACCTGAGCGAGAAAACGCGCGCGGTGGGGCAAACCTTGTTGCTGCAAACGGCGGCTGATGATGCAACTGCCACTGTTGCTGCCGCTGCCAAACAACGTGCCGTGGCAACAGAATCGCAATGGCAAAAGTTTATGCAAATTGGTAGCAACGGAACCCATAAATGTGACAATAAATTCAGGTCTGATTCTCCTCGCACCAATTATTTATCACGTGTTGTTGCCGCGAATTTGTTTTTTGTTTCAGTTTGATGGGGAAAACAATCAAAATTTATATTGCAGTTAGCCAGAACTGGACGCCCACGTAACGATGAGCTCGAACCGGGCCGAAAACAGCGAATGCCTTGGCGATAATTCGGAACCACGAGTGCGAGACGATAAACAACAAGCTGAAGAGATTGGGAGACTAGGAGAGTCTAGAGGAAAAGTCGCGTGTTCTTTTAATATTCCTATGATAATATCGAGAACAAGAGATCGAGCTGGTATATAGTAGAAAGTGAATAGTTAGGTATAGTTTTCCGCATGATTGGTATTTGTATTTTTGGTCGCCTTACGTCAATCAAAGAGTCAGGCCCGTGGCGTCGTTCTTGGCACAATTAGCACAGCCTTGCCAACGAATCAACAATAAACAATTTGGCACCATCTTATCTACGACGGCGACAAAAAGGAATGCAAAAATGAAAATACGGAAAGAAAGAACACAAGTTCTATTTAATTTGATTTGGATTATATTATTTTCGTTTGAGTTATGGCTTTTGAGTTGTGTTGAAATCATGTTGTTATTATTATGTTAATTACACTTGATTTCTGTATTCCTATTCCTATTCCCATTCCTATTCCTACTCTCTACTCTCTATTTTTATCTGGCTCTCTGACACGTGTCGGCAAAGCTCAACGCTGGCCCTCTCTTTCGCTCTCGCTCTCCCGCTTCGCTGCTGAAAGCTTTCGATGGTCTTTGTCGCTCACACATATGTTCTTTGTTTTGGGAAATTTCATGCTAAAAGCTTTCGCAATTTGGGGCGTTGATTGTTTAAAGTTTAAACTTGGGAGCATAATGTTTATTAGCATTACAGTTGTCATGCAGTGATAAGCAAGTCAAGTTGTCAAGTTGCTCCTGAAGTGTGATTTATCATTTAATTGCTTGTATTAAGCTTGTAAATTAAATAAAGCGCAATCTAATCAATGTCGATTCGATTTGGTCTCACTTCTAAGGAGAAGTTCCCTCGGAGAGCACTTCAGCTTGAGAGCAAGAACACGTGACGAAATGCCTTGCAACATGTGGCACAAGACTCTGAGCTTTCGCAGAAAATGCCACCAGGGCAGGGCGACTTCATTATAAATAATAAAATGAGTCAGCAGCCCACGAGACCTATCAAGTTCCAGTTTATATTCGAAATGATATCATATGTTACTTAAAGCGAATCAGAAACTATTTCTGCTACTTAAGAATCCACAATGAGCTGACGAAATCATTCACACTGCAATCCTAATCCACAGCGACATCGACACATTCCTGTTCTTCTTTTTATTGATTTTATCGTGGGGGGAGAAAAGAACCAAACCGAGGAAAACAAATGCAAATGTTGGATGACAACTGCATCGACCTTCAGATGAACCAAAGACTCAAAGTCGAAAAATTTACATTACACTTGACGTCACTTCAATCACATTACGTATGTACGATTGTGATTACCACCTCAATTGCAAAAAATAATAATCGTCATAACAACCATAATATTATTCATAATTACGTTTTCTTTGTGCTCTTCCGCCGTCTGGGTTTCCAGAGGAGTTAATAACATTGGTACCGACATGTTGTTGAAATTTCAAGTGCTGTTGTGAGGTATTAACACAGTTTAAGGATTGAAATTATACTCGTATTGTATTGTATGTTTATCACAGTTAAATTTGCTATCTTTTGTATCTTTTTCACCACGCGGCGTATGCGTAACTTTTTGCTTAGCTAGGCAAGCATTTTGTATTGTCTTTTTTTTTTAATTGTTCTTTGAACAGCCTACTTCTTTTAATTTATCCTTTTTTATTATTATTTATACTTTAAGCTAGGACGCTTTAGACGTTCCGTCGTCGTCGTCGTCGCACCGACGTTGCAGTCGCAACTGTTCCAAGCGATTTTGTTGTGCGCGCAATTTAAACGATTTCTTTTTATCGAAAACAGCTCGTGGAGCTTTTTCTGCCCGTTTCGATTTCTTTGTGTTTGTGTTTGTAGCGACGATATTCGCATTGGCGTTTTGTTTTGGTTTTCAGCTTGGGGGTACAGTTGCTGCTCGGGCTTTTTTGAAATGTTGTTGGCCTCCCCTGGCAGCAACAACAACAACAACAGAGACAAACACGAAAACAGACGATAATAAAACGTGTATACCTGTATAAAACATACATAGTAATCCCGAGGTGACTTTATGATGCTCTCCGCAATAATTCAGATAAGAAACTTACGGTGAAATATACGGCGAAAGATAGGGAAGAAGTGAAAAGTGTTTCTAGCAAATAATGAGATGAAATATTCATTGACAAAAATTTTAAATCTATAGTTTCTCAATAAATTTGACAAAATGCTTTCTTTAAAATTGGTAAAAAAAAAGGACTTCTTGGTTTTAAATGTTAATTCCTTTTTGAAAAGAAAAACAAATTACAAGATAAACTGGGCTTAACCATTATAAGAAATAAAATCAGAAATTTATATTTTGCATTTTGTGTAAACAATTCAGATTAAATTTAAGTTTCGGTCATATAGTATAGCCTCAAAATCCAAATTATAGGGTATAGAAATATACAGATGCATTATACTTATTTACAAATATTTGTACACTGCTTTCTGTGCTCAAGTTTGCAGTAGAAACACGCACAAGTAGCTGCTCCAAAGCTCGAATCAAACGGAAACAAACAAGACGACAACAACAGCTGCACCAACAGCAGGCAGAGAGCTAGAGTGTGAGAGAGAGAGACACGCATTGATCCAAAACAAAACGTGTTGGTCGTGTGCAGACGTCAGCGTCGCTGCCGCCGAGCACGTGAAAAGTTTGTTTGTGGGGCGTCGGCGTTGCCAGGCCCCTAATGTCAGTTTTGCGTGATGCTGGCAAGCATCCAAAAGCTTTCGCTCTCTGCGTTCCTCTCTCGTTCGCTCTCTCTTTCCGTTAAACCGGATTTCGTCGGTTGTGCGGTCATTGTTTTCCTTGTTGTTTGTTTACGTGTGGCAGACGTGAAGTTGATAAGGCAGCAACTGCCAATAAGCGTCTTATTGGACTCACGAGCTTTTTGGTGCGCGAGTCGCTTTTAATTTAAAGCTTGCCGGTCAAGGTCTGTCATCTGTGCAAAGAACGATCGTAATCATATAAATATACACATACTTATGTATGTTTCTACATACAGACTTATGTACATATGTTGCTACGCGCATAATAACGTAAGTTTATGCTTTATTCTTGCTGCTTTATTTCAATGCGGATGCTCAGAAGCTTTTGATTGTTTTTGTTTTGATTCAATGTAAATTGCGATTCATTTTATCTTCATCTTCATGCCGCATTCATATTTGTTTTTGTTTTGAAATTCACTTCACTACGCAGACAAACCCCCTAACGGGTCTAAAGTCCAATACTATACTTTGTATACAGAAAGATTATACAAACGATACGCCTTCTTTGGATTTGTATAAACATGTTCTTAGACACGTTTACACGTTATTTTGTCGTAATTTATTATTTACTTTTAGTATGATATCGCTTTCAGAGGGCTGGAATTTGTTTGAATCAACATTGAAAGCTTTTCGATGGAGCCGTTAACGTTTGATAAGCCACGTACTTAAATAGTGAGAATGTAAACAAATCGTTAAGGAATTGAGCAGTTGTAATGTCTATGAATTAAAACCCTGCAAGAGATATAATTAAACCAATACAATTTGATTTAGAAATATGATTTCAATGATATAATTACACTGCGTATCTGGTTTGCTTATCCCCAATTCGTTTATCGCTTTAAAGCAAAATATTTTATATAGTTTACTTAGGTAAGTATATATCCATTCCGTCTAATTCATTCAGGCTACATATCGATAGGGCTATAATGTAATTTGTAAGCGATATTAACTCAAGTATTTCAATGATTATTGTGTTGATAAGCTGACAGATAAGCTGATATCAAATTGTATCATGAAATCATTTAAATAATATTAATGCATTGTTCAAATCAACAGCAATAAAATGTAGTCTCCATTCAAGTATTAGTACATTAAATTAACACAAAGTGGATTAGGATTTATATAGTTCTCATAACTATACATTAAGTAATTATTTATTCAAATATAATCGTACCTGCTCGGACATAATCACGTCAGAATTTCTGAGGTTCGTCGTTTTAGACTTGGAAACAACTTAAGATGTCGTCAGCGAATTAATCCTTCTGTGAGATCTTGAACTCTTCGGACTGAATGTTTAACACTTTTGCAAACAGTTCTTATCACGCACACGGCACGGCTGGCAGTAAGGGACTGATGACTGATGGCAATCGAGAATGTTGTTCAACAAAGTTCTAAATCTACTAAATAGGAAGTCGTTGTATCAGACCAGACGCCGGAACAACGTAAATACAATTAAATCAATTTAAAACAATGAAAATCGTAGCCACAGCCGGACAAAGAGCCCCTGATGGATGACAGCATCGTGATAAGCAGCCACAAAGAGACAGTGAGACAGAGAGAGCATAACGAGAGAGACCTTTAATAAAGAGATTATCAGCGATAATGTATTGCGGTTCTGTATTACTCGAGAATGTATACCGAAGGCGTCACGCTGTAGGTGCTGCAACAGATTCTGTGCAATCCACAGTTGTCTCAGTCGCGATCTCAGTTTCAGTTTCAGCCGCTGTCTCCTTTGTCACAGCCTCAGTTGGAGTTGGCTTCGATTCACGCTCAAATAGAATGACCAGTTCCGTGTGCGATGTGTGTGGAAACATGTCCACAGCTACCGCGCACTTGGGATAGAAGGGCTCCCCTTTGTACTGCTTGGACTCTGGCCTCGCCAGCTCAATGAAATTGCGCTTGGCACTGTTAGGATTGCAGGAAACGTAGACCAGACGCTTGATAGCACTCGCCGAGCGTATGGCGGCAATGGAACGATTGTCTGTAAAGAGGACAAAAGTGGGAATTATACTATTAAGGTTAAATGCAATTTGATTGAAGTGTCACTTGAGCATTAGATTAATCTCTCGAATAAGATGATCTTTTGATTTATGCTACAATTAGCACGCTTAATTGCTTTAAGTAAATGCAATTAAGCTCTCTCTGTTTTCATGTAAACATTCTTCAAGATGAATTTAATGCTTCAAATGCAATTCTCAGATCGTTTGTGAATAACTTACGCAGTCCGGCACGCGGAGGATCCACAACAGCAATCAGATCAACCGGTTTGCCGGGTTCCTGGCCGTACAGAGCTTCACGCACCATGCTCTTGATGAAGTCATCGGCATTGCCAGCGAAGAATTTACAATTCTTGATCCCATTGGCTTCAGCATTGAATTCGGCATCCTTGATGGCATCGGGAACGATTTCAACGCCCAGCACCTGCTTGCAGTGCTTGGCAAAGGCGAGGGCTATGGTGCCAGTGCCGCAGCAAATGTCCAGCATGGTGGTGTCCTGAGTGGGCGCAGCCAAGTCAATGGCCTGCTGATAAAGGACACTGGCACCTTGCGTATTGATCTGAAAGAAGGCCAAGGGACTAATGCGAAACTGGAGTCCTTGTATGGTGTCTGTTATGTGTGTGCTGCCCGAGAGGTGCGTCACGGGATTATTCATTTGGCCCGCCTCCCGATGTTTCACATCCTGGTAGTACAGCGAGGTGCATTTGTAGCTCTCATTCTGCTCCGGCAGCTCGTAAAAGGTTTTGAGCTCCTGTTGCAGCTCCAACTGCTCCGCTTCACTCAAATTGGAAGAGTAGATGCCCGGCACTAACATTAGTTCGCCTGTAGCGCTGGAGGTGCGCACCATTAACTGGCGAAAGTGGCCCAAGTTGCCCACAGGATTGAAGGGCTTAAACTTGGACTGCCGCACCAGCTGCTGGAAGCTAAGTGCCGCCCACTTGGCCTGCGCCGGCAAGTGTGGGAGTTGCTGGACATCGGCCACTTCAACAGATCCATCGCTGTAGCTGCCCAGTCGGAAGCCGACAATAATCTCGCCATCGGCATTTTTGCCCACTGTGAACTCGTTCTTATTGCGATAGCCCTCGACATTGGGCGACGGCAGGACGCCATTGAATTGAAACTTGTCCAGATGTGGCTTCGCAGCCGCATTGAGACGACGCAGCTCCTGGGTGTACTTCTTCAGCAGGGCTGCCATCTCCTCCGTCTTCTGTTCCAGCTGTTGCTCGTAGGGCATTCCAGCCAGGGGACAAGTCGCCTCCACCGCGGTCCGTTGACGCTTCGGTTTTGATTCGCCCGTTTGCTCCTCGCCCCGTCGCTTGTGCAGGGGATCTGCAGATGCTTTGGCGGCCAGAGCTTTCAGTACCTTGCCCTTCCATTTGTACCCGTTGAGCGTCTCCAGAGCCCTTTGCTGATCCTCCTGACTGCGGAAACACACGAAAGCAAACTCCTTGTGTGTGGGCGACTTGATTTTTGTTATGTCCAGCTTCAGTGTGTTCTTCAGCAGCTTTTTAAACTCCTGCAACGACAAGACGATAAATGAATCCCATACGTATGTGATCCGCAATTGCGAGTACTTACCCCAATGCCAAAGTATCCCAAATTCTTCACTTCAATTTTATAGATTTCCGACGTGAACTCATTGCGCTCCAGGTATTCGAACTCATTGCCGGCTTTCTCAACCTCTTCGATCTTTGCTACACTCTCGACGGGCTGCTCGGACTTTTCCTCATTTTCCACATTGCTGTCGGCAGTAGCAGGCTTATTTTCTGTATTCGCTTCATCCATTTTAATTCTGTTTAACAATTTAACTCAAAATAAAACGTGCAACACGTGAAAACAAAATGAGTATATACTTGAGTTATCGATATTGTGCAACATATCGATATTTATATAAATTATCAAAACATTTAGCGCGGGCAATTTCTCGATATGTTTTCACAACTCTCGACGATAAATTGTGGCGGTCGGTCGACCGAACATACTGAGGAACACTGCTGGTAACGCGTTGCCAACGACTCTAAGGAATTTACACAGTGTTTTTGGCGCGCATTGATGTGTTTTGTATTTAATATATTTATTTTAATAAATAGCTCAAAAACATGCATAATAGGTGTGAAATCGAATTTGTAAATGAAGTAAAAGATGATTATTCGATAGCGATCGAAAAACGCCTTAGAGCTGAATCCAAAATCAGTTGACGCTCCGCCAGCAACTGTTGCATCTCCGGTTCATGCTTCATAATGTTTCCAATCTCCTGGAGCAACTCGGCGGCTTTTCTCAGTTTTGCCTCGCACTCAGCTGCATCTTCCAAGCGCAATGCCTGCGTCACAACGGCGTCCTCCAAGTCAATTAGCAAATTGCCCCGAAATATGCTCCAGCCACCATCGATGAGATTCGACAGCTGCAACAGTTCCTCACAAAGATCCACTTTGCGCTGGAGCGACTTTTCACTGAGCTCTGTGAAGTTTCAGATAAATGTTAATAAATACATTTATAATGGAATCAATCTTAAAATTCAAGATATTAAAGAATAATATAGATAAATTGAACAAGAAATGTTCAACTTATAATTATAACTAACTATATTAGAATAAATTAATCAATCTGTTTACCTTCCATTGAAAATCCTACCGCACTGCCATACAGCTGAGTCAGTGCGTATTTCGCCTGTAAGATGTGAGTGTTTGTCTCATGCAATTCCACGCGATGGCGATAAAGGAAGTCCTCCAGAGCCTCAGGAGTTGTCTTGTCCAGCGCTTCAATCTCCTGCTGCAGCTGGGCATCTTGAGTGAGCACTTCCCTGGCACCCTTGACTACATTACACAACTGGCATTTCCAACTGGCCGCGTTCTGAAGAGGATTCACTGAGATGAACTAAAAAAGTTGCTAGAGATTAACATCATCTTGAGGGAATTAATAATGGAGAAGACTCACCTTTCCCACCTTGCACTTCTCGCACATGCGGGAGCCGGCAAAGGTGTCCAGTTCCGTCGGGTCTGAGCACCTGGCACAGGTGCAGTCGAAGCACTTGACCTGTTTGAGATGCAGCCTCCGTTGGATGGTGCTCCTCAGGGCGTGTGTGTAGGATATGCTCAGGATTTCGCCCTTCGCGATATTCCGCTTGGCCAGGAACACAATGTTCATGTCGTCGTCGAAGCGATGGCGCAAGTTGGGCACACAGTCGTGGGCGATCATCGCTCCGCCCGGAAATATGGCTCGGACCTTCCTGCGCTCGCTGTTCTGGCGGACTTCGAAGGCGTTGGTATCCAGAATAGCGGCAATGCGCAGGATCTCCATCTCGGGCCAGTCCCGCAGACCTAGGACGGTTTTGATGAAGGTGATGAGATTGGCACGCAGCACTTGGTAGAGCGGCGTCTCGAGACGCTCCTTTAGGTGATCTTCCAGTTCGCTGAGACGGGCGAACTCCGCCGGATTGGACTTCTTCAGCTGCAAGCAACGCAGCAGCATGATGACACAGTAAGCCGACTCCTTGCGCTCCGGCTCCACGGGATTGTAGTTGATCTTGGACTGGAAGTTGCTGGCAGCCATCAGACGACACTCCTCCTGGTGATACGCAGACTGCTCACACTCCCTGCTGCACATGGGCCAACTGCAGGAGCTGCATTTGTGAAAGTTGTCCCAACGCTTCTCCGGAGGCAGCAGATTTCTGTGGCAGCCCAGGCAAATTGGAGGCGACGCCACCTTGGGGCCCAGAACCAGAGGCGCCTCCCGCAAGATTTGCTCGCCCATTCGGATATCCCGTGTGGCCCGCAAATGCCGGCCCAGAAACTCATTGGAGTCCACCTCGAAGCACTTGCACTCCCGCTTGTGCTGCTTCCAGTGCTCCTTCTGGTGCTCCCGGCAGCAGTAGACCACGTTGCGGCAGGCAGCACACAGCTGCGTGGCACGTGCCTGACACAGAGCGCATCTCGTTGGCGAAGTCATTATCCCAATCTCGACCAGCTATACGTACGCACGTTTACCCGCAACTGTCTCCGGCTGTTTGCGTAATTCCCAACGTCGGAAAATTCACTGAATGGCGACTGAGCACACAACAGTTTTGTGTTTGTCTCGCTTGAGGTAATTTTCATTTGTGTCTCGGCGATCTCTGCCTGTGTTTCTGCTTCTGCTTCTCCTCGATCTCAACCTCCAACTCTTGTCATTTGGCGCACGACGGTTTATTATTAGACTCTGGCCGAAACGATCACTCCAAGCGAACAATTTACAGTGCACAATCTGTGGCTAAACATTTGTTCTCATGTCTTCTTTGCTCTCAGGGAATCTATCTGTCTTCACATTGGTCTACATAACAATTAGCTTTAGTTGGCCTAAGTGGAAACATATGTACATTTAATTGCCTATAATCTAAATCAGAATATTTTGCTGTCCTCAGATTGTTTTGTTAAAACGCTACTCTCTTAGATTTATTTAAATTGGTATAAAGATGTTTCTCCGTTAGGGAGAATATGTCCACTCAATTTCCCATCCGAGCTCTCTCATATTCATTTTTATATTTCTCTTTTTAGTTTCACGCCCAATTGTCTTAATTTAAATAATTATCTTAGGTTAAATTCTTTAAACGAACGATTAATTTGATTTGAAGATAATTAGGGATGCCACAGAAATCGCTTTTGTTTGACTTTCGCTTAAATTTGTATAGAATCGCCACAAAAATCGCTTTCGCTTGAATTTCCCGTAAATTTGTATGAAATTTAAGTGAATTTCTAGCGAAAGCGATTTCTGTCGCACCCCTGAATCAATTAAAAAGTGAACAAGTTACTAGGCGTTTAGAACCCATAAAGTAAATATTCTTGATCTGTATCAATAACATGTCTGTCCGTATGTTTGAACGCATCGATACTATAAGAACTAGAGGCTTCAAATTTGGAAAGCAAATTCCTTGATACCCCTTCATATAGCTTCCATTGAACCGATTCGTAGAAAATCAACCCTTAGTATGAAGAACATTTTTTATTTATGATATCTCAGCCAAACTCGGAGATTGTGAATTTTCTATTGTCTTATTCATCCTGACCAACTTTGGTTCATATCATATATCATCAATTAGTCGAAAATTTCGATTTCGTATGCAAATTTTTAATTTTTCTGGAGATACCGCAAGCAAAATCGCAGTTTGGAAATTTCTTTACTGTCCTATATATGTATGCTGACCCAAACTAGTTCAAATCAGTCCATAATATCAGATAATCGCTTAATCGAATTAAGATTTAGTATGTAAACGTTTGTTGTTTCTGGAGATATCTCAACCAAAATCGCGGATTATGAATTTCGCGGAATTTCGTTTGTCCTACATATCGAATCTAACTTTGGTTCACGTCGGTCCACTAAATCAATAAGCTGCCACAGGGACGATCGGTCGAAATTTAAATTTTAGTACGAAATATTTTTTGGTTTTTGACACTTCTCAACCAAACTGGCAGAATATTTATATGAGAAAATCTTATATGTACATCCCGACCAAATTTGATTAAATCGGATAGGAAAAATTTGAAGAAAAAATATTATGCAGCGTTCTGTCTTATCCAATTTTGTGACGAAAGACATTAAATTTTTTTATAAATTATTCTTAAAAAAAAGTTTGGCATTCGGTCCCGATTCATCTGATAATCGGGATCTCAAATTTTCCAATACTTTCCCTATTAAAGTTTCCCATTAAAGTAAATAGAATATTTTTACATTCCTTTTAGCATCCCTGAATTTAATTTTTGATGAGATTTAAATATTATTTTCAAACTTGGAAAGATATTTTTCAAATGCCGGCATAAATTAAAGGCATATTTTCACAATGCTATATTCATTTGGATTTTTCATGTTTCCATTCTTTATTAAGGACATTAAAATAAAAGAGACTCAATTAATTTTTGCAATTCAATAATTTATTTAGTATTTCTCATAAATTTTCTATTTATATATTTATGTATATATTTATTTATTCATACGCAGATAATTAATGTATTGTTTAATTGGAAATCAGTCTTTTTTATTTAAATAAGAGTTAAATGCATTTTGTTGTTGTTGTGCTTCTTTGTTAATTGATTGATTGTTTGATTGATGGAAATAAAACGAGTTTGTTTCAAATGAGAAAAACGAAAAACAAAATATTAATTGAACTATGATTTGTGGTTTATGTTGCATTGTTGCGTGTCTTGTTGGTTTGCTTTTAAAATTAATAGTACATTAATTGGTATATAAATAAGCATGATGATAGTTAACTTAAATGGAGGCCATGGTTCCATATTAATAATAATAATTATACTTAACAATAGTCATAATGATAATAATAATATTTATAGACAAGTGTTGCCCTCTATACACTTAAAAGCGGCGCATAAAATTTCATATAATAGACAACAAATTTTGCATTTAGCTTTAGCTTTAGCTTTAGCTTTAGTTTTCAGTGAATAATTTGCACTAAATAATAGATTATCGTATTTGTTTTATACACACACATAGAGCGATGATATGTTGCTAAGCTAATTTAGCATAAGCGAAGCAATCCAATCGATGGCTATTTCCATATATAGTATGTTTCAATGTTGCTAAGGCAAAGGCGCAAATATCTTAACGTTAGCTAAAGGGAGACTATACTTAAGAGTTGTCCAGCTTAGTTTAGGAACAAACTTGAACTATCTGGATAGTTTGATTCGCCTCGCGTAACAACAAATAATATCGTCTTGGGATTGTTTGAGTTTTGTGTTGTTGCTGTTGCTAATTAAATTACAAATTGCGCTACATTAATCATAAGAAACACAAGCAACATTGATACGAGTACGAGTATGTATATTTAGTAGTGTCTAGACATCTTTCTGCTCCTTGAAGTGATGGTAATGATGATGGATATGCTCGTGCACATAGCGATGTATCATCGAGCTGGAGGCGCTCGTGTCCAGATCAGCGTCAGCAGCCACCGCTGGCTCCTCCGCATCCTTGGCCGTGACAGCCTCGGCAACGGCCTCGCCCACCTCATCGTTCAGATCGATCAGCGTGTCCGTGGATACGACCTTGCTGGGCGTGCTCGTGAGCAGTGGCCTGGGACTGGGCAGCAGCTCCTCCTCCTCGCTGGCCAGCAGATGTGCGCACTCCAAGGCATCGCCGTAGATCTTTGATCCCGCCGAACTGGAGCTAGAAGTTGCTGGACGTGGTTCTTCTTGATCCTGTTTCAGTTGTTGTTGCTGCTGTTGCAGATGTTGTTGTTGTTGTGAGTGCTTGTGACGATGGCGACGCTGCTCGCGCTCCTTCTGCTGCAGCTGCTCACTCAGCTTGGCATAGATGAGATTGCCATAGTTCTTGTAATCCTTGCTGCCTCGCTGTTGTTGCTGCTGCTGTTGTTGCTGCTGCTGCTGCTCCAGTCTCTGATAGCCCTGGGTCTTGTTGTGGCCGTTACTCTTCTTGGGTATGGGCTGAACGGTGGCCACATTGCTGGGCGTCGCTGGGGGCGAGTGGGCGGCGCCTCCGCCACAAATGGTGGCATGCAGAAAGGAATCGTATCCACAGAGATTCAGCTTGTTGTGGGCGCTGTTGTGGCTGTGCTGGGCGGCCACCACGGCCGGATTAATGGCCAGCTGCTGGTGGTAGATGGGAATATGCGGCTGCGGATTGGGATTGTGATGGGGATGGTACAGGCTGCTGCTGTTGGCCGTATCGTGTCCGACTTCGATGCTGTTGATGGGCTGCGTGGGCGACTGCGTGGGCGGACTGCAGCTGAGCGGCGACTGTGGACCGGACTGTGCACTGTGGTTCGCAATTAGCGTCGGGATTTTCGATCCTGTATTGCAGCGTTGGCGTTGCTGTTGTTGTTGTTGTTGTTGTGCTGCCGGTTGCCGTATGGGACTCACATTGGCTTGGGGTTTTCTATAAAACAAAAGACAAATGTTTATTTTTGTTGCCATTCGCTTGGATCATTATAGAAAGGATTTCTGGGGGATATCTTTGGTCGCCATTAAAACTCAAAATATATAAAAAATAATAATAATAATGAAACATAATCTCAATTAACATGTGAGTGGATGAGTGGGCACGGGATTTCGGGGCAGCAGTAACCCAACGATTTTGAGTGGAATTTAATAAAACATTAATTATTATGAAATTTACTTTATCAACATTTTGTTTCCCAATTTCGACTTTTACAAAATCTACCTTTCTTTCATTTAAATCACATTTATTTAAGTTGAATAGTGTTAATTTCAATGCTTCAATTTCTCTTCGTTGTTCCTAAACATTTCCACTCATTATCATTTGTTTGTGCTGCTTCCCCAGGCGTTGAGTTGAGTTGAGTTCTGTTTTCCTTACCCATTCAGCTGAAAACACAAGCGATTCTTTTCCATGCTCTCCCTGATGATGCTAATTAAATCGTTCCGATTTAACGCCGACTTCCAGCACTCGGCGGACTTGCGCTGCTGCTGGGCGAGCAGAGATTGTGGGCGTGGCTGACGCAACTGGACGCCGTCGAGCATCACATCGCCCAATGGTGGCGACGATGAGTTGCTCTTCTGTCCCAGTTGCTGTTGTTGTTGCTGCTGCTGCTGCTGCTGTTGTTGTTGTTGCTGTTGCAGGTGACGATTCTGCCAGCAGGAATCGTTTCCTACGGAGAGGCTGCGTTGCCGCGTTTCGAGGCAATGATCCTGATACTGATAGTGCGATGTGCGGAGTGCGGAGTGATGCAATCAATCAATCAATCAATCATGCGTAATGAGCAAGTCAACCAAAAACGAAAAGAACAGTACAAATAAAATATACATAAATAAATTATTAACAAAATGCGAAAAATTCAAATTCATGCACAAAACAAAAGCCAAAACCGAAATTAATAATCGAATAAAATGGCGACATTTTGGAGGGACAACTAATTCAAAATTTTGGCACAAATTTAGAAGTATTAACTTTGATAGTTTAATCAGATTTACATGTGAGATGTACCTTGGTTCAGGTTAGTTTTGTTAGCAATACTTAATTTTCTTGCTAAACTTTATTTTGTCGAAAATTTTCGTAGTTTAAAACCTTAATTTGGTATTATTAAACAACATCTTGCTTTAAAATTTAGACACACAGCAATTACATTTTGACCATACTTCTAAGTTTCCATTTCTCAAAATTCCAAGACAATTTAATAAATCTAAGCTTGCAAAGTTTTCAGTTCTATATAGAAAATGATCTTCTTAGATTTTTATTTAAAAGAAATATTGATCGTTGCAATTTCATCCAATTTGTTGCCAAAAGGTAGAGTATTTATTCGAGCTTAGCTTTTGCAAGTGCATATTGGAATTGGTATTGGAATCAGGATTGAAATTGGGGTGTATTTGTAGCTTATGCCTACCTTTTGTTTGCGAGCCCTTCTCAGCATTTTCACCCGTTGGGTCGCCTGCTTCATGTAGACATCCTGACTGTGGTGCTGGTGTCGCGTTCGCTGTGAATGTTGATGGCTATGAGGATGTGGATGTGGATGTGGATGGGGATGAGGATGTGGACAGTCGAGCGTGTCAGTCGTTTCCTTATTGGCACCGCTGCAGCATTTGAGATTCAACATATTCTCATAGGTATTGTGAGCATTGTCCGGCGTGTGTTGCTCCGGCTGTTGTTGCTGTTGCTGTTGTTGTCCGTTGCAGCACTGCTCCAATTTGGCATTGTTCTTCTGGTATCTGGTCTTGCCCTGCTTGCCACTGCCACTGGGCTCGCCATGGACAGCTGCTGATGCTGCTGCCGCCAGCTCCTTCTCCTTGTCACTATTGCTGTCATCGTCCTCGTCATCGGACTTAATCAGTTTGCGTGGTCGATGGCGGTGCTGGCGGCGTGCGCCGCCGGATGTCGTTAGTGCCACGCCATTCACTGTTTTTGACATGGCCGCCATTCCCGTGGGCAGCTTCTTCACTTTACTGCTGCTGTTGTTGTTGCTGTTGCTGTTGCTGTTGTTGTTGCTGTTGTTGTTGTTGCTGTTGACGTTGTTGTTGCAGGTGGAAGCTGCCGCTGCCGCTGCCTGGACTGCCTGCGATTTCGATTTGCCTTCGGGACTGACGGTGAGGCGCACGTTAATTGTCTTGCTGCCACAGTGGGGCACCACCACGGACTTGCCAATGGACTCGTATATGGTATACACAATGCCCACAATGTCGTCCTTTGTTATTTTGCCATGGTGCCCATCCAAATCATAGAATGTGAACGAGAATTGCAGCGGCTGTGACGATTTGCCTCCCTCAACGGAAACATCGCAGGTGAATTCCTATTCGAAGAGCGAAAAAGTGGAAGACACGATTTAGATTTGAGCAAAATAAAATTTAATAATGTTAGCAATTGCTTTAAGTTCGCAATACATAATTTGAATCAACTTATTAAGCTTGTTTCAAGGATTGATTTTAATGGAGATTTATTTACAGGGACTGCAAAATAGAATTTTGGGTCGGAAAAATTGAATTATCTCTAATTTTTATGTTTTAAATTATTAATAACTTTTACTTTTAGTTTTTATAATAAAAATAAAAAAAAAGAAACTTATTTTGCAGTTTTTATTTAAATAAATTTAAATCATAAATTTGTATATTATTTTATTTTAATAAAAATTTAATTCATATGGATACATATATTTTAAAAATTGCAAATAAGAGTTATGGTATAACTTTTAAATAAAAATTGAAAAATATGTTTTATTTTTAGAAAAAGTTATTTGCTGATTCTTATAAAAAAATTAACTCTGATCTCCTAATTTTTTCCATAATCGTTAAGATCCCTCTTTATTTATTGATCAGTTAGAAATTAATACTCAGATGTCTAAAAACCCATTTGATATTCTGCGTTGAAGAATATTTTGAGTGCAGGAAATGGTCTTCATAATTTCATTCCTTTTAATTTTCGAAATAAAGCTCAATTTAAAAATGTATTTACGCTATAATTCGAGTTGTAAAAGATTAAATACATTTTTATTTGATTAACAATGTAAAATATTATCATTAAATGAACTAGTTGGAAGCGAACTCTTTTTGGGAAACTGGATAAAGTTGTTTTAAAACTTTGAAACTACTTCCGCTGTGGATAAAATGCCACGAAAAGTGCTAAACAAAAATGCTAATAAAGTGCCATATTTAACTTTTTTTTAAAGGTTCATAAAAAATGCAGTAAAAGCTGCAGTACGAAATCCCTTTCGCTCCCACTCGCACAGTAGCCACCGCATACAATTTAATGCAACAGCCCGAAAGTATGCAACACTTTTTGTTGCTCCACTGCGGAATTTCCTCCGTGGGGGTGTGTGAGCGTAAATGTGTGTTTGCGAGAGCATCTGTGTGTGCATTGCCACAAAAACAACAATTACAAAGAATGAAGAATAACAACAATAATGGCTGCAAGTAGAGTCGAAAATTGTGGCCATAATTTGACTAAATATTTAATTTCTCGCACGCTGTGCCTGAAACTGCAGAGAAAACAAAGCAAAGAAAAGCAGAGCAAAGCAAAACAATACAGCAGAGCACAGCCATTGATAAAGTGGTGCCAGATACCAGATACAACCACCAAGCCAGCTAGGCACCAAGCACATCCACAATCGCCCATTCCCATCAACTCCCACTTGAGTATTCCCACTTGCCATTGCAAAAGGGGAATAAATATAATTTCTATTTCTTGCTACTTGGCTTGAAGATTTTTAATTGCCTTTAAGTGCTTTCGCTTCCAGTTTGTTCTTATTGCTCTGTCTCTTTCACTCCCTGTCCTTGTCTCTGTATGTGTGCGTGTGTGTGTGATTTTTAATGGGTTTTATTGAATTTTAATGTTTTGATATTTTTTTTTTTGGCCAAAGACATGAAAATATCTGCTACAGTGGGTGGTAATTGAAAATTGCCGGCAACATTGCCTTAATGAAATATTTTCATTGTTTACCTCATTTCTTTCCTTTCCCCTTGTTTCCATCTAAGCAAATGGCCACTCTTGGTGCTGTTGTTGTTGTTGCTGTTGTTGTTATTGTATCACGAGCCATTGAAAATTTAATTAAACGCACATTTAAAAGTTGAGTTTATGTGCCGCTGCCCAGTGGGTCATGAAATATGGCATTGGTGGTGCGGCAACAAAAACAACAACAATAACAACAGGCAGTTGATTAAACTTGACCAACAGTATGAGTTCCTAAGTATCCCTACCTGGCTGGGGGTCAATTGGAAAATGGAAAATAGAAAACAAAACATCATTTAATTTATACTCAAGCGCACATTCAATTGGGGTCCCTTAGGAATTACAACTACGCTAAGCATGAAAATTTGTTCCACAAATCAGAAATAAAATTGCTTAGTACGAGTATCTGCAAATGTTGTAAGATGAGCGCAAATATTATAGACAAATAAACTAGTGATTTTATTGTATATCATTGGTAATTGGTTCAAATAAAATAATAAGCTTACGAGTTGCTCATCAATTTTCTTATATCATTTTTAGATTGGATTCTGTAACAATCGTACTTTGTAGGGCATTAAATATTTGGCAAATATATCTGGCTCACTTGGAGTGAGAGCATATTCATACATTTTCAACTTTTTAGCTCGTTCTCTTTTCTATTCTTTTAAGAAGAATATTTATACAATTCAAAAAATTGTATTTATTTCAGTTTCAGCATATTTCAAGAGCAAAATAAATAAAATTTCAAATTAGTTTTTACATGACCAAAATGCAATTAATTTGATTAATATTATCAAAATTGGATATATAAAATATCAACATATATTGAGATGTACTTAAGAATTCAATTTCCTTTCATTTTTCTTCAGACCAAACAAAGTAAGTTCCATATCAAAAATATCTCTAAACAATATTTATTTATGAGGAATTACCAATACTAAATTTAGTTTGTTGAAATGAAATGTTTGTCTTAGGACTTTGGTTGAATCGAAGTATCTATCGAATATATTTCATGATATTTTCCCCTCATAGTTTGCGACACTTGAAAGTTTGTCACGCAAACTTATTGCAAATAGTTAGATTGCCATCAATATTCGTATTCGTAACTCAATCAAGTCAATACGTAAACTCACCTCCAGGCGAATGCGCTCCTCCTTGTTGTGATGATGCAAATGTCGCGAGTGTTGCGGATGAGTTGCATGTGGCGTGGACGTCGATGTTGGCATTGCTGCTGCGGCATCAACCACATCCTCCTCCAGCTGCAGCTGCTGTTGATGGTGGGGCACATTTGCATATTTGCCGTGCTTGCCACTGGAGCTGCTGATGCGCAAGTGTTTGCTGTGGCTGCCACTGCTGCTCATGTCCTGCTGCAATTGCTGCTGCTGCTGGTGATGTCGGGTCACATGATGGTGATGCTGCTGCTGTTGCTGTAGCTGCTGTTGTTGTTGCTGCTGCTGCTGTTTGCCAGTGGCTGAAGTGGAGGGATTGCCCGGCGGCGTCGTGATTATATTAACCACCGGCGATCTCAGTTGTATATTATTGTCACGTTCGCTGACCAGCAACAGATCTGGCGGCGCACTGCATGAGGATGAGGCGCGCACCTGATGGTACATCAGCTCCTCCGAGTCTGTGGTGCATTCCTGAACTGCAAAGGGAGAGAGAGAGAGAGAGAGATACTTTTTTAATTAAAATGCAAAGTGGCATGAAATTGAAGGCGCTGCTGTGGCGCATCAAACATTTGGTTATCTATGCCCAAACAGCTGCCCCCAGTTGACGCGTCTATATCTAATCTGCCTCCCACCCGGCAACGCCCCCGTTTGATGTTTCTTTGGCGGCACATTTTGCCTTTGACTTCGTCTGCGGTGACGACGACGACGACGACGGCTGCTTGCAATTTATTTGCAATTTGCACAAAAACGCATTACAACAAAAAAGTTTTTATGCCTCGACGCCAACACAAAGCGTTGGCGACCAGGCGGACGACCTGCCAGACAGACAAGCACTTGAAAGGCGACTGCGCCGAGAGCATTCCTAATTAATGACGTCGTCGTCGTCGTCGTCGTCAGCATCAGCGGCAGCGTCGGCATCTGCGTCGACTTCAGCGTCGGCATCTCCGTCTGAAAAGTTGATGTTAATTGAAAATGCTGGAGAGCATTTTGTGCTTTGGCTTGGGCTTTTGTGGTCAGCACGCGGCGTGAGCAGTCAAAAGTGTTGGCCATTTCATTACTCATACGCCGCGTGAGCCGTAGCAAAAAGCTAAGCTCCCAAAAGAGCACTGAGAATCATTGCTTATCCCTGTCCCTCAGCCACTCCAACTCCAAGTTGTCGTCCCCTTGGTATCTTCTTAATTTTCGCTACTAATTTCCGCCACTCGCTGGCCAAGTTTTCCCTTAGTTCTTGTCTACTACTTTTAATTAATTAAGTAGCACACACAAGTTTCCAAAAGAGTTGACACTTTAGCGTGTTTATGGCTAGAAAAAACTTCTCATTTCAAAGCTGCTTTCTAAAATCAAGTAATTTTTTCTTATATTTATTTTGGTAGTAATAGATAAACAAAAAATTAAAAACTAGAAAAAAAAACGCATTAGCTATGCATTAAATACATTTATAAACATTAAAAAAAATTCTTAAGCATAAGATTTGTTTTAAGAAATAATAATTGTAAAAATAATGCAATTTTCTCTTGAATTTTACAAATATCAATCGAAAAAAAGCAATGCTCCCTTTAAGAAATGAGCGAGTTTCTCAAATTTAGCTTATTTCGAAAGTGAAGATCTGGCAACACTGGCTCCCAGCTCTCGCCTCTTTCGTTAAACTGACCTAATTTCTCTGTTCTCGCTTCTATTCTCATTTCGCATTGCCGTTCCCACCTCCTTTCCGGCCAGGACCTGACAAAAGCTTGGTTTTTAATTGCATAGGCATTATGCAGGCGAGTCCCGTCTGCTGTTTTGTTTTCTTATTTCCCTGATTTCCCATTTCCCTGCAGTATTCAACTTAAAGGGTTGAGCTGAGTCCCACAAGCCTCGACAATTGAAGACAATTAGCCAGAGTGTTGGGGGAAAATGAGTTGTTGTTCGGTTTTGTTCTCGCGTCAAGTGAGTTATTGTCCACACCTGAGTTTAAGAGGCGAAACACATGTTGAGAGTATTTCTGATTGTTTACCGGATCGGATCACAGCCGACCTGGTTTCTTTTCATATCTGACATTCTCTGGAATACATATTTGGGAAACTGGGTTATCTGGGGCTGCCCACAAAGTGCTAAGATCGAGAGCCGCACATAACTCTGTGGTGTTGAATGCTCAACTAGGATGGGAAAAAATAAAAGGACGAAAGATCAATAATCGATTAATTACATTAATTAATTTTATTAATTATTTTTTTAAAATGAATTTAAGGATAATAAATAAAATACTAATTATAATAATCAAAATACAAATCGAAGAGTATCTTAAAATTCCATTTTATACTTCAGTTTTGAAGTACGCGACGTAGTTTCGAATTTGCCTTATAATTTTCGCGATTTCGAGCTGTCCATTCCTTGGCAATCGAGCAGTTAGTAACTCTCTAATCTAGTCATCTTTTAAGCACTTTGAATGGCTTTCAATTAACTTGGACTAAAGTTTCACTTGCCAGGCAGCCCGGCAGCCACTTGTAGTTACTTTTGCCTGGAGCTATCTGCAAGATACTTTGGCCTATGCGGTCTGTTCCTCTTTTAGCTTTTTTTTGTTTTTCTTTCTTTATTTTTTTTTGCCATGTGTTGATCTTTATCATGTGGCCCGAACATTTTTGTGCGTTTCGCCCTCGACGCTTTTACTGTTGTTGTTGTTGTTTTGTGTCTTCTTCTGGTATGTGACTTCTCATTAATTGTTGTTGTTGGTCGTTCGCGTCAAAAACACTTAACTTCATTAACACTTACATGCGAGATATGGCCACAGCTACAGCTACAACTACAACTTTTGTTTTCCTTGGCCACACAGACACAATTATGAAGTTTATCTTTAGTTTATATCTGTATTTTTTTCTCTCTTTTTGAAACTTTGCCTTGTTGGCACATCATCTGTCTAATAAATTGTTGGCGAGCAGCTGGCACTGAGAGTCACGGAGTCAGTCGCCAAGTCAGAGTCAGAGTCGGAGTCAGAGTCGGATTCAGCTTCAGATTTTGTCCGACATTCATTAGTTGTCGTCATTTTTTATGCACTTTGCGCGCCCCGAAAAAAGGCAACTTTGGATCGAGGTTTGCTTACGAGTATTGTTGTGTTTGTTGTGCGAGTGTGTGTGTGTGTGTATATATTTTTGTTAGGCTCTACACCTTTTCTAATTAAAGGCCGACCACTTGATGTGCTTGCTGTGAGTCTTTGGTGTATATGTATCTGTATCTGTATCTGTAAATGTAAATGTATCTGTATCTGTGCCCCGGTCTGTCTTTTGGGCCTCTCGATGTCTGTTCTCGGCCGCTTTGTTTTGCGTTTAATTATCGCCTTTGTGTTTTTGAGCAAATACCGCGCCCGGTGCCGACGATCGTGGCGCCAAGATAAACCAAAAGAACATGTTTTTCTCTCAAGTGGTTCGACCGCAGCAACAACAACAACATCTACTAAGAGAATCGTGTTGTTGTTGAGTCATCTTGAAAGCATTTTGGCGTCTGATATGAAACATGCCGCCTTGCAAATTAACTTTGGCCTAAGCCACTCTGAAAGATACAAATCGTATGTGCTTGAAGGCGCCAAATATAACGGCAACGACTAGTAAATACCCTATACAACTGGGAAGCATCAAAAAACACCTTCAAAGTTTTACAGAGTCTGATTTAATTAACTTTAATTGCTGAAATATAGACAAAAATATGAATGCTTCAACATCAATACTTTTAGACTTCATATTTTAGTATTCGTTGCAAACCTCATCCCAAAATGAATACTCCCCATAAGTGTGTTCGCATCTGTAGTTTGGTTCACAATGAATTGAATTTATACATTACGCAAATGCCGAAAAGCCACCAAATGAGAATGAACAGCCTGGACAGGCTGCCCTGGGCCACGATTCAATGACCACAACACGCACATTGCCTAATAGCTATGAGAAGCTCTAGGGGCGGGAAGTAGAGGGAGGGAGGGAGGTAGGGGCGTTTAAACAGCCTACCTCAGAGGTCATTGGGGCTCATGTTGAAATTTCAGCGCAGCAGCCTCATGAATTTTATATGATAAATGGACGTCACGGCTAGAGGCTTATCTATCAAAAGTTGTTTGCGGCGTACGTGGCGCATGAGTAATGTATCTTTGCTCTTGACTCAATTAGAGGCGCAACAGCCAAAGCACACACACACATACCACACACACACACACATTTCATTTCATCGAACCATTTTCGGACATTTTGGCGCAGTTCATAAATTCTCATTAACATATTTTCTTATCAAAAGTGAAAAACGGAGAGAAAAAGCGATGCTGTAGATTAGTTTTCAATGTGGTCAGAGAATTTCCATAATTAATTGGCGTGTGTGGCTGGATTATTGGGCGTTTGCTTTTGGGTTTTATAGTGCAAATCAAAAATGCGCATAAATTGCTGATAGCCCCAAGTTAAATATTATAAATCGTTGTAATAAAACACAACATTAACATGAAATCCAATATGAAGTTGTATGCGAAACAGGTGGCATTTTATCTCCACGATTTCCATCCACACATTGCAATCGTATCGTATCGTTCATAAATATTTAAACAGTATTTATTTGGCCATTAAATGAAGTTAAGCTTTATACTAAATATCTGGGATATGTTAAAGTTTGTTTTAATTATGTAAAATAATCCGTAGTAAAATGTAGAGTAAAATCAAATAGAAATTAATCTGTAGATAATCTGGGAAGTTAGCTTCAGAAATTAAGTTCTCAATGCTTGTTTAGAAGATGTAGATACCCTTTATTTTACAAACAGTTATGTAAAGATTTTAATCAAATATTTAGTAACTGAAATCTGAACTTTATGATTTCATGTTCATAAGCACATTAAGCTTACAAATTATATATATTTTATTATTTATATTTATAGATTTTAAATAACATTACGTATACGCTATTTTAGTGAATCAAATTACAAATTATATATATTTTATTATTTATATTTATAGATTTTAAATAACATTACGTATACGCTATTTAAGTGAATCAATTATTATATTCTGTCAAAAAGGAGGCTACCATTTCCACCAGTATTATCTAAACTTTAAATAATAAAGCAACCATTTTAAACAATAATATCAAAAAGAAAAAAAACAAACAAACATTGCAATTAATGTGTGGATTGAAGTTGGTCTAATAAATTTACACAAACACTAAAATACAACGTCATGTGAATAGCTCAATTGTATTTCTGATAGAGTTTCCATTACCCTAGCACTTTTGTATGACTAATTACGATTGCAGCTTGTTTGTTAGCTGATCACTGTTCGATCACTTAATAGCCATAAACCTCATATATTTACTTTGATAGAGTCTTTTCACCCACAAAGCTTTCTAGTGCAGCCGGCATTTGAGTCGATTCAAGTATTTCACTTTTTTTTAACTTTATTATTTATTTATTTACTCTTTTTTTTTGTGTTGAGGCACTTGATAATTTACAAGCACAATTTGGCAAGGCACTTATCGACGCCAAAAAAAAAGAGGCCGGCAAAAATCAAAGGAGCGCTCGAAAAATATTTCACTATCGTTGAAAGAAATCTGCTTTGGTGTTTGTTGTTTTATTTCTGTTTCTGTTTCTGTTCCAGGTTGCGTTATCAGAAATGCTTGCTAAATACCAGTAGCAATTATTGAGACTCGCTGGAATGGGGCAGGTTTAATTAAACGCCGATAATCGATGAGAAAACAGTTACACGACCAAGTTGGCGTCTCTTTTCTTATCAATGTCTGAAGTTCACGGCGTCATCAATGCTCCCCCCCTCCAACAGTCCAGGGGTATTGTTTATAAATGTGCCAACTATTTGTTGTCGGCCTGTTGCATTTTAGCCAAGTCTAAAGCCGACATCGTCATCGTCATCACCGCCATCGTCGATTGTCGATTGTCGGCGTTTTGAAAACTTTGCTTTAATGTTAATGTTACAAATCAAGTGAATAGACGACAACGTCGGCCAGATCGAGCGTGCCTTTTGTATGATATACATAGTTGTTGTTGTACTGTACAATCCCTAACCTGCGCTCTCCCTCTCCCCCTCTCCCCCTCTCTCTTGCTCTCTCTCTCTCTCTCTGTGTCTCAGCCCCGCTTTAAGCTCAGCGCGTGTCGCTTATGGAGGCCTTCATCTTGCCGCACAACGTGTTCCGAAACGGGTTTGCTGGCCATATAAATGTACTACATACATATACGTACATGTACATACATATATATATGTATATGTCTGTTGCTTTAGTATTTAGCCACAAGATTACAACTGAGTCGATACGTTTCAGCATTAGCTATGTAACGCCCATTAAGTGCAATTATCAATCTGATCTGATGTTGTATGCGACTTTTTCTTTTAAATAGCAACAAACTAAAGTTTGAAGATCTTTGGCAAAATTAAATTGAAATTTTCAAAATTTTTTAATAATGGTTCTTGGAGTAAATTAGAATAAGAGATAATAAGATTCATCGTGATTAACTACTTATTTAAAAAGAAATAGTTATAATCTACAAAACTATTTTTTAAAAATGTACGATAAAGACAATAACTAAATAACTTTATGCTCTTTTCGGTAAAAAGCATTATATGTTTTTATATCTTTCACTCTTTGTTCTATTTTAAACAATTTCAATACTGTCAATTCTATAATTTATTTACTTCTTTTAAGAGCATTTAGCTTTCAACTTATTGCTGTCCGAATCTGTACCATTCTTTTGCTGTATCATTGCACTTCTATCTGTATCTGTATTTGTATCTGTATCTCATGCTGTTACTGTATCTGTATCTGAGGGTTTTGTGTGCTTAACTTCGGTTGGGGCTATTTGGAGGCCTCTCCTGCTGCGGTTTATTCAAGTTTAACGCCAAAGTTTGTTGCGGCTACACACAAACGGAAATTAATTACAAACAGCGCGCTTAAACAACAACAACAATAATGAATGAGCGGCATAATGAGTGAAGGTTGTTGTTGCTGTGGTTTGGCCATATTGAAACCAATGCTGCTGCTGCTGCTGTTGGCCATTAACTTAAAGGCGTTAATATGCCAGACTAACAAATAAGCAAATTTTCTCTGTCTATTTTGATTATTATTATTTATTTGGCATTCTTGCTAGGCGCCGTTTTGCTTGTCATTTTATCAGTTCTGCAGGCATTTTGCCAATCAAATGTCAATCAAACAATGTTCCAGTTCTCTTGGTTGTTGCTGTTGTTGTTGTTGTCAGTGTTGCTTTTGTAATTTGATTGCTAAAGCGTAGAAGCTGCGTTGAATTGTGTAAATATGCATGTACTTTGTATCAGTGACAACAGCAGCAACAACAACAACTGAGACAAACTGTTGATAAGATACTTGTGTTGGGAAATGCGGTCTGTTGATGCTGCGAGGGTAGCTCGATCAGTTGCGCTTAATCCAAAGTAAGCAAACAGAGCCACACTCAAAACGTCTGCCTAGACAGTTACACGTAAATTATTGTGCTGTTTTTATGATTGTTGTCGCTTTGCTCGGCCCTTTTATGGCCATCTAAAAATTGGTCGCCTCGTCGGTGGAGAGGCAGGGGTGGAGGGGGTAAAATGATACCCCTGAAACCATGCGACATCTCAGGTTTTATGCGCTGCCATTATCAGAAATGCTCGCATCTTTCAGCAGCTCTTTATGACCACCTGCAATGCGAGAGCGGCCGCCGGCAGATAAAAGATACAAATTTGTATAAATAATTCAGTAAAAAAAGCAAGTAAAAATATACATAGTATATCAGGCAAGATAAGTCTGTATATTCCCCATTCCATCATAAAATTGTACAAATTATGAACTTGAAGCGTGAGGTTGTTGTTGTTGTTGCATTCCCTGAATGTGACGGGAACTGTCTGTGACATATGCACTTCAAAATTGTTTTTGCAATCCAAATATATACATAATGTTAAACATGCTCCTCTTCCCCCTTACATCCCACTTTTCCTGCTGTCTGTGTGTTTGTGTTTGTATGTGTGTGTGTGTGTACGTGTAGGTGCCCATCCCACACATTCTTGCCGACACTTCAAAAGTATTCGGGGCTCTATAATAAAATATACGAGAATGTACAGAACAGAACTGAATTATACGCTGCTTTCAACTTTTGCGCCTAATTCACACATATTTTTTTTGTTATGTGCTGTTGTTGTTGTTGCTATTTTGTGTGTAGCTGTGTGTGAAAATTTTATGAATTGCCTTTAGCAGCATCATCAAAAAAGCAGACAAAATACAAAAAATAAAAAAAAATAATAATAGAAAAACAAGCTAAAACGCTGCTCAACAACGAGATACCCTGGACAAACAATTTACGGTAGCTATTAGGCAAGGGGAGACCCTCTAAAGTATAAAAATTTATTTGGTTTTTTCGAAAACATCTGTGATTAATATCTGATCGCTCTGATATTTCAAAAAAATATAATTTAAAGTTTACCAAAGATCAAGACTGTATGTCTTAAAAAGTTGATAGACAAGTTATTCAAGTAATTAATACAGAAGCAAATATCGTACAGAATCAAATAGCGAAATAACAATGGTTTTATTTATAAATTTATATTTTTTTAATTAAGAGATTTGTTTTATCTGCAAATAAAATGTTCAGAGCTTCTACAAATGCTGAAATCGAGCCATCTGAAGTTTTCCAATCATAATATTGAACTTGTAGAATCGTTTTCTACTCATGTTGCATAAAACTGCACAAAATAAATATACCCTTCTTTGAATATTTGCAATGGGCGCAGTGTATAAAAAGAGAGGCGCCCGAAAAAAAAAGAAGACATCAATATGAAATTTTTGTCACGTTTTCTAATGTGCTAACGGAGAGGGAGGAGCAGGAGGGGGAGAGGCAGGAGGAGGCAAAGAGGAGGCTGGGAGGCACCCAGAGAGAGGAGGAGACGCATGGACGCGTAGGCACACACATTTTTTCTCCGTCTGCCCTAAAGAAGTTGCCGCGGGCAGTGACGCTGTGGTAGGAGATGGAGATGGAGATGGAACAGAATTGTGTGTGTTGTCAGTCAACTAGAAGTGTGAAATTGAAATTCATTTTGACACGCTGTGACACGAAGCATGTCGATGGAGAGAGAGAGAGAGAGAGAGATGAACTAGGAATGAACAAAAAGCCTGAGGCTATGAATATTATCATATCTAACGAATTGGGTTTATTTTGCCATTAGATATACGTAAATGAACATGGAAATGATTAGGTTAGCATACTTCAATTTTCCTGTGTGCGACGCCCCCCTTTAGCACGCCCCTGCTGTCAAATAGGAGGATTACTAGGCCAACTCCATGGACAATATATGTATGTGTACATATGTATGTATGTATCTCTCTATCATTCGCAGCCATCAATGTTTTTATGTTGTGCTATTACTTTAACATTGGCAACGCCCCACATATAAACATGGCACATTACCCCCACCCTCCACTCTGCACTCCACCATCTCGTAGGCACCTCACACACACACACACACATAGATACAGATACAGATACACATAGATTACCCATACAGCTACGCATGACTATAAAGCATATTTTAGCATGTCAAGCGTTGCGCATCCGCTTTGATGTTTATTTGACAGTTTTTATAGCGGCTTTTATCTGCCAACTACTTGGCTAAGACGTCCCTACCTCCCTCCCTACCCCTTACCCTTACCCTTCCCCCTCTTCCTCTTACTCTCTTACTATGTGGCCTGTACTTTGGCAGATTCCCCTTTAAGTTTGCCTATTTATGCCAAAATAAAAGCAAAAACTAAACACACACACACACACACACATGCAAATATAAACAGTTTTCTTCTTTGTTTTTGGCCAAGAATGCTTTTGAAGATTTATAATTTGTTTTTGTTTTGTTTTTGTTATTTTTCGGCTTTGACTTTGAGAGCAGAAATGCGTCACACGCATAAATTGTTCATTCATTTGCCCAAGAGAGCGACGACAACAACAGCAACAGCAACAACAATAACAAGCCATAAAAACAACAACATGAACAACAACAGCATCTAAATTGCCCACGCAAATAGCTCTTTCAGCTTTACAGCCTGTTGTTGTTGTTGTTGATGTTCTTAATGTTGTTGTTGCTGTTGTCTGCCAACTGAAATGCAACTCAAGTGCATGACAGCTTGTTTTGCTCTCTCGTTTTCGTTCTCGTTCTTCTTCTCTTTCTCACTATTTAGCACCTACACTTAATAGGAAAATTTGCCGTCTTACAACTTCAAATACTCTACAACTATAGAGTAAATTTTAATTTTTATTTTAACATTCCTTTTATATTTTCGTTTAATATTCAGGCTTTGTTTAACAATATATGGGTACATGTAAATGTGGAATAATATTTGTACTTTAGGATATTTTATGCAATGTTTAGCTTTACAATTAACTTGATTAAACATTTTACATTCCTGATGATTATAAGTTTGAAGTTATTATTATACCTCTCATTTTATTGGTTCTACCTACAAGTAAAGATTTAAATTTTGATTTGACATTTCATTCTGTAATATTTTGGTTATAATTACTGAAAAATGACCTAAGGACTTTATAAAATATTATGCAACATTTACATATATAAAAGTATTTCTCTGAAATTTGACTCATTAATAGTTTTATCTTATAAATACATATTTCCGTATCATAATCCTATAGTTCCAGTTTTAGTAAAGTTTGAGTACGGAATATTTTTAATATTAAACAAGTTGAATGTACTTTAATTAGAAATTATTAAATTTTAATTAAATATTGTAAATGGACTCGTAATTCTGTGATTCTCAAATTTTGCATTTTTTTTTTTATTTAATTTAATGTCATTTTGGTTGCTGACTCTCGAGAGGCGTCAACATTTGAGCACCGTCCTTTACAAAGTCCTTCTCTGGCATTTCTCCTTCCCCCTTCCTTAACTTATTTGTTTGCGCAATTACCTTGAAACATACAAACAAATGCAAAATGCGAAGCATTTTTGGGCAAACGGAGTCAAATTAAGTTTTTGGCCATAAAATCCAAATGGATGCGAGCCGAGAGTCAGGAACAGAACCTGGCTAACATTTAGCTAAATATTTTATGAAAAGATGCGTGGTCTTGGCATTTGGATTGTCTTTTGCGTTGCCTTTGTCTTTGGCTCTGAATCAGACTGTCCTTGGCTTTGGTTTTTGGCCAAAAATTGCAATTACATTAGGAATACTGCAATCAGTTGGTTATTTTATTATTCATGGAATGGGGGCGAATGAGGGGGCTGGACACGCCCCTTTCATTATTTTAAAATCAACATAAGCAACAACATTTGCATAAGCTGATTGCATTTGTTACAATTCTTATATATGTAAGTATGTATATTTAATTCCTTAAAGCACTTTGCCAGCAACTTTTATTAAATAAACTTTTCCACTGCAGCTCCATCTCAGCTCAGAGTTCAGAGCCAAAAACTTTGGCCATAAAATAGTTTTATTGCCCCGGCACCGGCTCCATTGTCGCCATTTTTCCGTAAGCTACTTTCCTGTAATTAACTGTTTTTCGACTGTGCTCAGTTTGTTGTTGTTGTTGGACTTGCAAAGGGAAATAAGACGGCGGATTAGGATTGGGATTGGGCCGGGTTAAGTTACGCGACAAGAAGTTGCCTGAGAATATGCTACGTGTGTGATTCTCCCGAGGAGTTAATGTGAAGTTTGTCACTGACAGAAACTACGAGTACAATGTGAGAATACTAAAAGTTCAGTGGCGTTTGCCTTGGATTAAGGGATCAACTGTGAAAGAGTTGTAGAATTGCAGAAACCAAAAAACATGTTATAGGAAACATGGGGGATAGTATCTCCAAATTGCAATATTTCTATACCTCATCGTCATCTTAATCCTGGATATTTTTAAGCCTCCTCTTGCTCTTCTAAATCCATTTTTATTTTCTTATGTATGATTCAACATTTCTCCCATTCCAGTTTCAATTCCAAATCAATTTCTATTCCTCCGTCTATTTCAACTCCTATTCGTTTCGCTTAGTTTAAGCCCCCTTGCAAAACTACGCCACTGCTTGCCACATCTCCATTCTTTTCTGGCCTCTGGTCGGTTTTTGTTGCCTTTTGCCTGTCGTTTGTTTACTTTTCATATGACAAAGTCAACCGACGTCGTTGTTGTCGGCAACTTCTTGGCAACATTTTTTTTATTTATTTCCCTTGCTTTTTTACTCTCAACAAATACTCAACACGCAGCACGTTCCCCACGTTCTCCAGTCGCAGTCGCAGCCGCAGTCACAATCGCTGCTGCACGTAGCGTATTTAAAAAGCCCTGAGATTTACGTACAAAACTTCGGAGTCAGCCCCAGGGCACAAAACATGCGACAAGCACACATGTGGGCCGAGACGGCAACTCAACTGGCAGTGGATCAGGAGACAGAGCGACATAGTCGGAGACAGAGACGGAGACGAGCAGAAGGGGCAACTGAGCCTCTGACAACGGGGCTACTGTTTGGCGAGCAAAGTTTTTTGTGGCTTGTCGGCAAAACCAGTAGCCAAGAGGCAACCAAGCCTCACAGTGCCAGCTCCAACTCCAACTACAGCTCCGACTCCATGCCACGTTGCACTCGAGTGCCGCCGAAGTGATTGTATTTTTTGTGCTGCCCATGTACACCCTGTAGTTAGATGAATAGCAGGGTATCAAGTTCCCATTTGTAATTGAGTTCTTTTCAACACTTTTGCTTTTTAACACGAAAGCCGACCTGCAGTTGACAAAGAATGATGTTCCAGAGCCAAAACGGTAAGACCTATAAGGCTGCAAATTTCAAAATTTTCAAATGTATTACAGAAACACATTGCTAGGTCTACAAGTTTTTTACAAATATTATAATTATGATTCTATAAACATTTACAGTGTTGACACATGTGGATAACAAGTTGGTAAAAATACCATCAGCTGACATTAACGGAGAAAAAATTGTGTGATTTTTTATTAGTTATTTTGTTAACTATAATGATTCGAAATTGGAATTGGAAATCGAACTCATGAAATTGTGTTTAGGCACACACTTTCACACCATTTAATAAAATCATTTCGCGAAATGAGAACCGTACAAATAGGAAAAAGACATAAAGTTTTCATAAAGTTTAATTCCCATAAAATTTAATCTTCCAATTACATAATTGTTATTATTTTTTGTGTTGCACTGCCTATTTTTTTGGCGCAGCATACCCACAATCAAGGATTTTGATCGCCTCTAACCAATTTCATGTGCTGAATTCTTGGTTGATTTTTTTGGCAAAGCATTTGCTGTTGTTGTTTCTATTGTTGTTGTTGTTGTTTTTGCTGTTGTTGTTGTTGTGACTGCTGTTTTTGGGGATTGTTGTGGCCTCGAATGGATTCAAAATTAAACTCGCTTTGTGTCGGTCCAGCTGCCAGTTTGAGTTTGCTCTTGGCCCGCATTTGTGGCAGCCCACAGAAATATTTGTGGCCCGTCTGCAGCTCCAACTCCAACTCCGACTCCAACTCTAGCTTCAATTTGATTGCATTTTAACAAGGGGCAGCCAATTTCTTGATGCCGGAAAAACAAATAAGCAGCATTTGAAAATTCAATTGTTATTGCTCGTAGCTTTTCTTTCTTTTCTATGGCCTCTCGATGCTCGTAGTAACGCTTCTCCGGTTCTGTTCTGTTCATTTCTTTTATACAATTTCCCGCTGTCCGAGTCCAAATTGTTTTCCATTATTTTCTGACTCAGCAATGCCGCCGAGGGAATGCAGGAACAGCCTCTTCATCAGCTTCAGCTTCAGCTCCAGCTCCCGCTTCTTCTGATTGCTGTCCAGCTGCCCCTTCAGTGTTGTTTTTCTGATTTGTCATTATATTTCTGCCTTGCCCTCTTCTCCCCAATCCCCAACAGTCTGGATATTTATGAGTTATTGCTTTGACTGTTGTTGTTGTTGTTGTTGCTGCTGGTCTCGTCCATAACATGATTTCCGTTTTAGGCAAAGGGTCGCCTGTCTTTCAACACAGTCTACTTCTCTCCTCTCTCTCTCACTCTATCTCCTTCTCCCTCTCTCTCTGTTTCCTTGTCTCAGTGGGCATGCAATTAAGGCTCCGACAACAACTTCTTTGGCGGAAGTCGTTTAGCTCTCCAAGTTGAGAGTAGTCTTGTAATTGATTTTCTTTCTGCAGTTAATTGCCTGACACAGACCGCAAAACACGTCGACCGCATGACGCGCCAAAGTGCTATGCAAATATTCCCACAACAATAATCAATTTGCGAGTTCCCGAGTGCTCAATCCTATGCCTTCTACTGTCCACTGTCCAGTGTCCACCATCTAGCGCCATATTGCTGAGCAACTTGACCCAATTCCTGCATCTCTTGCTGCATGCCTCATTACAAGTCTTCAACACAGTTGCAAAGTTTATTGATGTCTGCCCGTTGAAACTTTGAACTGTGGAGTGGGTGGATTGTGGCGCCCTTTGGATTGTTGTTTCAAGACCTTTCAAAATACTCGAACTTAACAATCTGTTGTATCATGTTTTCGAGCAGCTGTTATAGTTTTCCTCAAACAAAATACTTCGAATGTTACGGAAGAAAAACTAAGACAAAAAAAAAAAACTATTGTATATAATTGCTTTTTTAAATTGTTAAAAAGCAGTGCATTTAATATTAATATTTTTTAATATTTATTTAATATAATATAAATTTAATAATATTTATTATTTATTTAAGTAACTCACATTTTGTTAGACTCTCTTTTATGTTTAACTCTCCTTGCGTAGATCTATCCTTCAGTAGATTTTAGACCTTACCTCCTATAAACCTTACTCAATATCCGTTCCTCTGATAAGTCCGTTCCAGTCTAACTTCACATAACCCAAATCTGATCCTACTGTAAGTCATTCATTAATTCTTATCTTTAATTTAGAACCTTTAAAGTTGAGTTAGAACCTTTAAGCTATACAAATAGCTGGGTTCGATTCCCACCCTTCCATGTATAATAAAATAGTCATAAATAATTATTCTATCACTGTAATTTGTATCCCAAAAGGTGTTACTTCATAGTTGATTAGAATAAAATATGTCAACAAAACAATTGTAACTCATCAAATCTCAGACTTAATTTAAATATCTACTCATTTATACCTGTAAACTTCCACTTTCTACCGCAATAAAGGGCTTCCCTAAACCTTCAAGCGTTGACTCTTTTGTACACCTTTTTATTTTGAGTGCTCAGTTGGCGTTTTCATGGATAGTTCTCCCATAGTTTCAGTGCTGGAATGAGCTATTTACTTTGTCGCAGGGCGAGACGTGACAAACCTAACAAATTGACACCCACTAAGCCACATTATTTGGCCATGGCCCCTTCCACCAGGCCAAGTTAAAGTGTGTCTCTGAAACTTGCAGAGCTTTAAACTTGATTGAACTAAGTGAAGGGCGGATGACGAGGGTGACGAGGGGCACGGCCAGTTGCTGAGATGAGTGATAAGACCCTGGGGGCCAGGCTTGGAGCTGGGAGGTGGGTGGAAAATATTGGGAAGGTTCGTTGGCTTGGCACGGTCGCTGGTTCGGTCAAATCGGCCACGACTTTCAGTCAAAAGTCCGGGGTCGGCTTTGAACTTTTACTTACAGCCGCCTTCGTCCCTGTCTCCGTCTCCGTCCCCGCCCCCGGCCACATTTGCTCAGCTTTTGTCGCTCGCATTGGCATTGGCAACAAAGTTAACTTGATTGAACTTTGTTTGGCTTTGCCTTTAGCTGCTTTTCTTTTGCCCAACTTTTGTGTTCCTTTTTTTTCCTTCTTGTTGTTGTCGTTGTCGTTGTACATTTTTATTTTGTTGTTTGCGCTTTATAAAAACTAAATGGAAAATAAATTTTGTTTGCACTTTGGAAAGAAAGCAAAAGGAAGTCGCAACTTGAGAGAGTGTGAAGGAAACTTTCGAAATGCCCGCAGGGATGGTGTTCAGATATTGAATGGACCAAGTGTAAATACACATATAACTCAGTGTAGGTGTTGTCTTTCTCTCTGGTCTCCAGTCTTCTCTTAATTGTGCTGCATTTGCTTAACTCTTTTTGCCCCCAAAAATGACGCATTGCGTCATCGACTCAGACAATAAACGGCGAGAATTAAAGTAAAGCTCAGAGCCGAGCCCAACCCTGTGGCTTGTTGCAAGGCCGTGCCGCAATGGGACAGGGTAGGGGGTCCAACCCCCTTTTGGGGGTTGCTCAACGTGGCCATTTCCGCTGCAGCGCATTCGCCTGCAATCCTCACCTCCTGTCATATTTCCTGACAGTCTGGCAATGCGGCTCTTCTAATATGGGGGCGTATTCTTTTCCGTTGCCCATCGAGGGGGACTAAGGGTTGCTTTAAAACACGTACGAACGTGACTATTTTTGTGGCTACCAAAAGTCACCCTCGCTGATTTTGGTGGAAAAACTAAATAGGCAAAATTGCTGACTGTGAACTGCCATCGATTTCGGTCATTTATCGCCTAAAATGCGATTATAATACTTGGGATATTCTTGCAAGAAGTTCTTGCATGCTGAGATTGTCGTCGTAGTTTGTTAAAGCGTGAAAAGTGTATTGCCATACACACCCCGAAAATGATGGCAACCCTAGGACTCCTTAAGGGTTGCCCGACCCACTGCCAAGTAGACTCAGCAAGGGATAAGCTTTAAGCCACTCTCGCACTCTGGTTCTGGTACACACCTGCAAGTAGAAGAAGAGAAGGGTTGCATTAGTTGAGAAGTGTGGATATGTTTGTGTGGGGTTGGGGATGGGGATGGATTGGTACTCGTATAGTGGCTGAAATCCTCAATCAGGCATGCCATCAATCAGTTTATTTAATCAGCCTGAATCTGATACAGTCTGGGAAGGATCTGAGACTGACACTGAAGGGATTTCGTTGGGTTGGAAAAACAAAGGGATGTGTTGTGGAATGAGTTAAGTTATAGGAAAATCCTTTTAAAATCTATAATTTAGTTATGATGGAATAGGTTTCTATAGATATATTTCTCGTGTTTCTTCCCAATTTCCGCAAACTGTCATTTTCTGCACTCCATAACCATTTGAGGCATATTTATGTGTCCACTCTGGAGCTGGCATCCATATCTTTTGATTACAGTGAGGTCTCCACAGAACTGACTCGTCACATCACCGTTTATAACAATTAAGTCACTTTCTCGCTCCATCTCATTTTAGCATTTCTTATTTTGCATTTTATATGCCACCCACTCTCTCTCTCTCTCTCTCTTTCTTTTTTTTTTTGCTGCTCTCTTGGCACGCCGTATGTTATGCCCATTAGGCCTAATATGCGCTAATGCTATAAATAAAGCGTCACCATACGATTATGGCATACTAACAAACTTTTCTCTCTCTCTCTCTCATCCATTCACTGCTGGGTAATTTACAGTTGTGCGGAATGGCAACAACGAGAGGAGACAACGATAACAGCGACAACAGCAAAGACAAGAGAGTCTTTAATGTCTTTAATCCAATTTCCAGAGACATGAGACCCAGAATGAATACAAATGTGCGTACGTGTTAAATTTTACCAATTAAATGGGTTGACTTCACCAGAGTCTGGCAACAATGTCTGCCATGGTCTGACATGGTCTGACATGGTATGGCATGCTATATGGCATAAGCGAGGGTCGCCTGATAAGTCAGTGGCTTAGATAAACTGTTTTGAATAAAAATAAACTTACTCTTCAATATAGTCTAGCTTGTGTTCAAGTTGTTTACTTAAAAAAGCTGCAAATTTTAAACAGTATGGCCATACTTTATGAAAATTAACTAGTCGACAATACTTAATTTTTAATTTGATTAAAAGCAGTTGTGTTTATCCACTTGTACCAAAGACTTGAGTAAACCTTTCTGAATTCAAATCAACTTACTTCCCAACATAATCTAACTTGTATTCAAGTTGTTTGCTACAAAATGCTGCGAATTTTCAACAGTGTAACCGTACTTTATGAAAATTAACAAGTCATCAGTTGATGAACTATCTTATAAAATTTTAATTTTTTTTTACAAAGTTTTTTTTGTTGTTTTCTTTCTACTTTTGCCAACTTACTCTTCAACATTGTCTATTTTGTGACCAAGATGTTTACTCTTAGCAGTGTGACCGTACTTTATGAATCTTAGCCATCAGCTGATGAACTAAACTGTCTAACAACCTTTTGATTTGATAAACAAGTGTGTTTTTCCACTTGTGCCAATGACTTTTCAGACCACCCTCGTACAAGCATACTTGTATGCTATGTCCATGGCCTGGGTCTAAGATTTGTAAGTGGGTCTGTCATTATGGCACTAAGAGTCAATTTCACTCTCTCTCTCTCTCTCACACACACACACACACACACACACACACGCTTCCTGTCTCTGTTTCCCTCGCTCTAATCGATATTTATACTTATTTTGTTTAGGCCATTGACTTAATTTCTTTTCTTTTGCTGCGCAACAAATTATGCAATTCAAATTAATGCGGCCATTACATGGCCCGAAAAGATTGAGAGACCAACTCAAGACAAAGACAAACACAAGACAAGGCTGAGACAAGGGTGTCCTTCCCGTTACCACTTGCCAGCTGCCAGTTACCAATTGCCAGTTACCAGATACGAAATGAAATTAATCCGACATGCCAAATGCCAGGCACGTATCGATGTGGCTCCGTTTCTCTGATGTTATGTTTGTCTGTTTGTCTTCATTGTCTTTTGGCCATATGATTTTTCAATAGGCCCCTTTCCCTCTTCTGGCTAGAACAAAAGCTGGCTTAATTCTGTTGTGTGCTTTGAAATTCGAATTAGGCTAGTTCGCATGATGTAGGGAGAGTTCTTCCTCCACATGCAGTTGTCATTTCGCTGTCTGTCTGTCCCCTGCCGAGGCGTGGGTTAAATTTATGCCCCACTCTCCACATGCTTCACACACGTAACCTGGCTGACAGCTGTTGCCCGGAGCGGAGCGGACCTTGCAGGATTCCGACTTGGCTGGATGATAACAACAAAAGGCCAAATAAGCGAAAAGACAAAACAAAGCGAAACGAAACGAAATAACAAAAAAACAAAAATAGGAAAAAGAATGTGACAGGCGTTGGCTTCGTTGGAGGCTTTGCATTGTTAGCAGTTGGCAGTTACCTTTCGAATAAATGGGCGGTATTCAGGTGGGGTGGTGTGGGGTAGGGTGAATTTCAGGGCATAATTGGCTACATTGGCATTTCACTTTTGGCGCAACTGCTGCCAGAGCACAATAAACGTGGCGCTTAGCAAATGTGGCTGCTGCTGCTGCCACAAAAATGGCATTAAATTGACCCAGTTTCTCAGATAATACACCCGACAAATGTGTCGAATTCGGGGAGAGATTATTATTACTAGAGTTGTGTAAAATTCCACAAAATTATTAATTAAATTATAATAATTTGTTAATAAATCATGATATTGCATTTTCTTTTCATCATATACATTTTATCACATTTATCTCCTTACTTTTACGCTTATAAGTTACTATTTCGATTAATTACCTATTATTTCCAAGTATAATTTAATCATAATAATTTATTATAAATAATTTTGTTCTATTTTAAATACGATTAAAGACAAAATTTTAACTATTTAGTGTTTTTCTTGGGACTTAGGGCCGTTTTTTCAATGTACATATAAATGTTCTATACATTTTACGTCAAATTCTCATTTCAATGGCTATCACCTGCTAAGACCTTATTTAGACATTGAAAAAACGGGCCTTAAACCTATAACTTAACTTTCAAATTTATTTTTCATATAAAGTACACATATAAATTCATATAGAAACACGGAAAGTTGTCAGCTTTGAGTTATTGCTGAGCTCTCAACAGTCCGTTCTCTTTAGGGACATCTTTGTCGCCTGCACTCATTTCGCTTTCCATTTAGCTAGACTTTGGCTTAAGAGATACAGATACATACAGCACGCATATCCCAAAGATATCTCTATAGCTTTTCATTTGCGCTGAAATTGCTTGCCTATATATTCTTTTCCCCTCCTTGCCCTCTCTCTTTCTCTCTGCCAGTCTGGAATAGCGACATTTGGGTTCGCCTTAACGGAAATCTTCAATGGCAGTTTTCACGCCAAAAAACACTCGAAAGAATCCTGAGCTCGAGGCAATCACAATACCTTCATTATGGCACAACCGAGGCTAGGAATCGAAACGTGTAGGGACCACAAATCGGCTGGTGGCATGTGGCATGTGGCAGCCCCCACCCCCTAGGAAACCCTCTTGAGCATAAGCGTCTTTTATTTTATTGTTTTGTCAACGCTTAAAAGAAATGCTTTTCCATTTAGTTGAACACTTATGAGCATTGCCACGGATATGTTTTTCTTCTTTGAAAAAGAAAATGTCTCAAACTTTCCACATGTGTGTGTGTGTGTGTGTATCTATTAGTGTGTGTGTGTTTGTTGTTTGCCCGACGACTTTTCACACCACATCAAAAGGCGGCAGAGCGAGTGCACTCAAGTGTATAAACAATGGCGTTAAGTGTTTAAGTGCACGGAAATATCAGAGCCATGGATTGGCCACCCATCCCAGTCCCCATCCCCCTCCTTCTTCCCATCTACCTAGCCCACTTTTTCAAAGAGTTTAAAGAGTGAGGGGGGCAGCTTTAATTTCATTTTATGGCATTGGCAATTTACAAAAATGCAGACACAAAGTTTAATTGCCGGGCAACAGCTTGAAATAGTTGCACATAGATGCAGATACAAGATACAGATACGTGCCTGCACAGATGCAGATACAACCGCAACAGCTCGGAGTCGGGGTTGGAGTCGGAATTGGAGTCGGAGTTGCAGTGCATGTTGTCCAATGGAGACACTGCTGTGTGTATAATTTTATGGGCGCTTTGTGGCCGCCATTTGGCCCCAGACGGACAGCGCAGTTGGCGCCAGGATGAAGCAGCTGCCCCTTCCCCCCTCTGTCCACTGTTCTGACTGAACCGTTATGTTGTTCCCACTGAGCCAACAAAAGTGCTTAGGTTACCCACAGCAAAAAAAAAATATATGTATATAACTACTCGTATTTACAGGTAGAAATGTGCAAAGCGAAAGAGAGAAAGGTAGAGAGAAAGAGATAAAGAGGAGGAATGAAGGCTTAAAGGCAATGAAGCAATTGACTGCGGCTATTACTTGATGTTCATGTCCGTTAGCTTAATTCAATGAACCAACCGGCTTAGTTAGAGACCAGCGTTGGCTTAACTTGTCTTGCTGGCTAACACGGGCGTAGCCAGGGGGTGGCAGAGGGGGCCACGTGCCCCTTCTTCAAAGTGACTAAACATTTTTCAACACTCGAAATTAGCAAAAACAAGAATCGATGATGTGAAAGCCAAAATTAGTGAGCTTTCTATACATGGAAGGAATTGAGTCTGAAAACACAAATCGATGAAAATTCAATAATTGAATCTCGTTTAAATGATAATTTAAAAAATAATTGTTGTAATAGAATTTTAACAGCATTTACTTGTTTTATGCATTTTAAAAAATTAGAAATAAGAAAACGAATATAATATTTATAAAGAAGATTCATAATTTGGATGTCCCTCTTCCGTCAAAATTGACTACGCCCTTGTCTAAAGTGAACCTCTCTCTCTCTGTCTCTTTCTCTTCTCCTTCTCTCGCTCTCTGGTTGAAAGGTAATTAAAAGATTATTAAAGCAACTTCTATCAATCGGCATTGACAGATGGCATCTGAGCAAAGAAGAATGATGGCTTTTCAATGGAAACAACTGCTCGAGTTTCTATAAGCAATTCCAAATGAATGGACTCCAGAAGAACCAGCCATATGATAAATGATCTCGAGTTTGAAAAGCAACAGATGTTGTAAGATGAAACTGAGCAGTGTATCAAGTAATCGAAGCAAAGTTGAATTGAACCCAGACTATACTTTGATTTGTTACAAACTCAACTATCGATAAACTTGGCTAAAATCCCCGTATATACGAGTTTGGGGCCCTTCACTTTGCAGTCATCTTAAACATCATCATCGTTTTCGAAATGAGCTGAAAATAAACTTGTACTCGTATTTAGTTTTTATGGTTACCTTGGCCATTGGCATTGCACCTCCATTAATGTCTGGCCTCGCATAGAAACCATATACCAACTGAAGTAACAGTTAATTGCGTTCAACACCACAGCTGAGGGCAGACCAAAGAGACTTCTCATCCCCCTCTCCTCTCCCCATCCCTCACTCCTCTTGCTCCTCTCCAGCTGCTGCTTATACGAGTACACTACTAAACCACTCATGATGCAGTAAATAGTTTCAAAGTTTAAGTTTATTTTTTATGTTGCTGTTCCATAATTAGATGCATGACTTGGCAGCGCCTTTTTACGGCTCCGTCCACTTCTCTCTCTCTCTCTCTCTCCTCTTCCATCTCTTTCTCTCTGTTTGCCCGGCTACTCAATTAGCCAGAAAAGACATTAAACTTTCGCCGGTGCCCAGATGAACTGCCTTCGGGAAGTTCAAGAGTCTGCAGCCGCCTCTCGACTAATGAAGTTAGTGCAGCAATAAAGCTACTACAACAACAACAACAACGAAACAAATACAAATAGGAAAAAATTTGAGCGCCACTTTTTAAAGCAGCTGCTAAATTGAAAATCAACCCGACCCCCCATTCCCCATTCCCCTTTCCCCCTTCGTCTTTTCCTCCTCCTTTGAGCACCACACGCTAAACGTCAGCCATAAATAAAATGCAAATTTTGCCGGCTAACAAAATTGCAAGGATTGCTGTGGGATCTGCACGGAACGGAGAGGAGCACTCGGGGGCAGAAGAAGGGCGGACTGGGATGTGGCAAGGTGGGCGGGGCATTGCCTGTTAGCTGCTCCTGGCTGTGGTTTGTGTACGTGTTTTGTTATCGCCATAACTGCAACATATTTTCTGTATCAAATTTTGTGCAAAATGCTCACAGCTCGATGAAATTCTATTGGGAAATATTTTCGGTAACAATTTTACATAAATTTGCACACTTTTCTAGGGCATCAGCACTTTGCGGAGCTTTATAAATATAAATAAATAATATACATAGTATAACTAAATATTTCTAAAAATGTATTACGAGTAGATGCTTTCAAATTCTTTATAGTATTATAATCTAGCTATAAATCAATTCAAAAGTAATTAATGCTTTTAAAATTCTTGATTTGATAAATTTGAAATTTATTCATTAAAAATTAATCCAAAAATAATGTATTATATGTAATAAATTATGAAATTTTAATAAAATTTATTGCAGCTGATTTTTGTTATTTCAAAAATACAAATTTCGTTCGATTACTGCGATATTTTCTATATAAATAATATCAAAATTATAAATTTGTTAATACCTCACAATTGTTTTTAATTTTAGTTAAAATTCTAAATTTGAATTGTACAAAAAGGGTATAAATCGAAATGGCATACGAGAAATGAAGTTTTATTCTTAGTATATAATATTTTTTGGTCTTGCTGAACTGTCTGTGGATTACCGCCAAAGCTGTGGAAACCATGGATAAAAATTGGGGAGCTGCTGCTGTTGGGACCATTAAAAATGGAATGCCAGAGCACATTTTATGAACGAATATTATTTTCGACAAAATTTGTTGTTGAAATAACAATGAGGCTGGCAACAACTACTATTAATAACCCGGGGATCTCTGGCCTGCCTCTTCGCTGCCCTTCGTCTCTCCTTTCTTGCCCTTTACTCCTAATACAATCATATAAATTACGCAGCGAGAACAATCAATCAATGTCAAAGTCAGACACTGAGTCTGACTATAGAATTTAGGCCCGTCGACGGGGTAGATTTAAGCTAAGCTGCCACGTACTTGGCCGCTCATCAATTTCAATAAACGCGGCAAGTGGAAAGTGGCATCGGAGCTACGATGTCCACATCCACATCCACATCGAGGCTCGGCCATGGGACCACCAACGCCCCATTAGCACCTAGCTAAATGCTTTGGCATTTGTCAAAGTCCAAGCCAAGAGTCGACAGCGTTGACAGTGGAGGAGAAGAAAAGAGGAGAAGGAGGAGGTTCCCTTGTTTCCATGTGTTTTGCATTTTAAATTGTGGCACAAACGAAATTGGAAATGGCAGCAAAAGATGTGCAACAATGCGACAACAATATCTAAATGTCTCCTCTGTCACTATATATGTGTGTGTGTGTGTGTGTATGTGTGGTGTCAACAATGGCAACGCTCTGGGTGGCATTTCATTGACAACAAGTCATAAATTTCACAAATGACAGACGGCAAGTGGTGAACGACAGGCGAGAGAAGGAAGCGAGGGGCAGAGGTGATGCAATGCCTGTCAAAGGCATTCACTTTAACGAGTTTCCACTGTATGCAAGCCATAGCAATCACAGCAAAGTGAGAGGCAAAGAGTGGGAGAGAGAGAGAGAGAGAGAGAGTGAGAACAACAATAACTTTACCTGTATTTGCCTTTAAAAGTTGCATTGAATTCATTTCAAGTGAAGTTTCTATCGAAACTACATATGTATGTGTATTAAACTGACTGTCATTGGATCAATTAAATAATCTGAAAACTGTTATCATAATGTTATACTTTCTTACTTACAGCTTTCTGCTATGAGCTAACATTTTGCATCACATTAAAATAGCATTAAAATCCATCGCAGATATCTTTGAGGATCCCAGTTACAACTTTCTGCATATAAGACTTTGCTTGATTGTTAAACTAAATGCTATTTAATTATTTTAAATCCGTATTTTAACAATGTTTTAATCAATATTTAAATCAATCAGACTCCATTCATGATCGGAAGTGGAATCTGAATCAGCTTAATAAGAACTTTCCAATAAATATGTAATCACATTGCATGATACTATTGAAGTTGAAGTTGAAATTTAGTTTGCTTTATGAAACAGAACTCCGACCACACCCAGAACATTTCCTCGAATTTGCCAGACCAGAAAACTGAACTGAGAACAGAGAACAGAGACCAGAGACCAAGTCAGGGGACAAATGCTGGCGACCACAAAATGCCGGCATAACGGACAACACCTGCCCATCAGGTGCTTCGTGTTGGTCGTGTTGGCTGCTGGGAGCGGAAGTGCGGCTCCAGCTTCAGATGCAAAGGAGAACAGCGCTAATGGTTGGGTATTAACAGAGCTGCGACCAGTGAGGGGCAGGGGAAACGGGGCGCCGCATTTGGAGCAGCTGTGTGCAAGTGTGTGTGCGGTTTATGAGCTATGCAGGCGGAAGTTTTAGCTGCACGATATCCACACACACACACATACACAATTGAAATCAATTGAAAGACAGTGAGAGAGAGAGAGAGAGGGAGGGAGAGACACAAGTCCAAAGTCAGAGTTGGTAAGGGGAAACAATCCCTCTCTCTACCCCCTGCCAACGTCTCATGACACACACGACGTTGCCGTCATTAGCCGTGTCGCCAACGAAGACGAAGTAGAAGTTGAAGTTGAAGAGGGAAAGAGGCAGGAGGAAGACGAGAATGAGATTGAGAATGAGGACGCATAGTTTGCTGCATGTGTCACGCTGTTTGTTGCTACGAAAATCCCAAATCCCAAAAACCAAAACTGAAAGATTGCTCGCCATGTGTCCTGGCTCTGGCTCTGTCTTCTATCTGCTGTCTCCTGTCTCCTGGTCTGACTGTCTTCCTGCCTGCCTGCTGACGTTTTTATAGCTGCTAACAATGTGTCAGGTTTTCTTAGAACTCACAACGAGTCTCGCTGTATCTCCTCCACATCTCTGTAGCCGTAAAGGCGACTCATCCCGAGATGATAATTAGGTGCAGTTGCCTTGAAAATACCCATAAATGCTTCTACTTCTGATGCCACAGTGTGCATTGACTATGAGGAACACTATTGAGAGTATCTCTAGTCATCTAAAAGATTTGAAAGTTTGATATTTAATTAAAAAAATAAATATCTCAATAAACGTGTTTTTTTAGTTAAATTTAAACCAAAAACAAAACTGTTTGCTTTTAACTCATTTGATAATTAAAAATTAACAGAAAGCCAAAATAAAAAAGAAAAAATTAAATGTGAAAAATTCACAAAAATGCTAATTTTTTGGGGCTATAAAATGATTTAATCCAAATCTAAGAAAAGCTTATGAAGATCTTAACTACTTAACTTATTATTTTCATGATTAATATAATAAGATTATTGTTCATTTAAACTATAAAAAAAACTGTTAATTTACAGTAAAATACTTAAAGATTGTAAATTGTATATTTGCTTAAATTAAAGTTTAAAGATTAGGAGTATTCAATGCAATATATCGAAGCATTCGTCCCTATACTTTCGCTCATAGTTCTTATAGAACATACATATGTAAAATTTGTTTTTCCCCTAACTTTTTCATTCCTAACCTCAGGAATACCTTGTGAGTTATTTAGCAGTCAATTCATGGCCTATCAGCTGCTTCCGCTCATCAGTCTTTTTATAGTACATACCTCAAGGAAAGCGACTTTTTTAGGCCTCCGACAACCCCGAAAGCAAATTGCATGTGTCTTGCATATTTTTGGTCTATCCATAGCCTATTTTTGTTTTTGTTATGATTATTATTTTTATTTTTATTTTTTCTGCCGGAATGAGGGCCAAACACAAATTATGCGTAAATATGTGATAGGCTGTCCCCCTCTCCCCTTCGCACCCACAAACTGTGCAATAATTCTCGTTTATCGCTTTGCGAAAAGTCAATTTTTATAACGCACCAACAAACAGAGCGAGCGACGAGTCATAACACACTTATGTATGTATGTATAACCCGCTGAACATTTTCGAGAAATGATTTGTGGTTGCCTCAAATTGGCACACCAGCCATCGAGGGGGGTTTCAGGGGTTTGCAGGGGTTTACAGATGGGAGGGGTTCGGGGGCAGGAGGCGGTCATGCGTGCGAGCTGCGACTTCCTACGCGCGAGAATATATGTATATGAGTATGTAAATATGTATGTAACAAATTTGTAATTTGAACGCCACAAATCATAATTTTACATAATGATCAATTCATATACGTCAAAACGTTGTTTGCTGTTTTCAGTCGCTCGTGGAGTGAATTATGTGGCCCGGGTCGCCAATTTCGCGGAATTTTCCCTCATTTTCCGACAGCTGAGACGTTTGGTCGTGTCCGAGTTCAACGTGAATGCGTAACGGAAATATTTCAGACCGGATACGCATAGGACATAATACAGAAATACTTAGTACACACACAAACACACACAAATACACACAGATAAACAGATGTACCAAGTGTGAGTTAACAGGGAAACGGATCTGGCTGGGGACACACTGGGAAACTTTCCACGAAAACTAATTAAACAAATTGCATTATGTGTATGTTTGAAAAGTTAGTGCAATGCACCCAAATATCCGATTACGTGGGTGGTTCAAGCAGATTTCAGATACATGGTCTGTAAATCTCTAATGTCTTTTAATATTTAGTAAAGTTACAGGAAATAAATTTAAAAACTAGGTATAAATTTAATAAACAATTTTGAAATCTGTTTTTATAAAGGGATTTGGTAAAATTCAAAATATATCGAATTAAATCTAATGTAGTTTTAAATTTAATAGGAAGGCATCAAATACACTTTTGGAATCTAAATTTTGTGTTCAAAAGCAATCTGTATAAGTAAAAGAATTCCTGTTTTCTCTATAATTTTATTAGATTAATTATACAAGGACTCCAAAATGATTATGCATTACTGCAAATAGGTAATTAACACAACTAAACAAACAAACACACTGATATTTAAACTTTATCTTTTCAAATATATCAGGCGGCCCTCGTTGGGAAATGCCATCTAGCGTCCAACTGCAGCTCCAACTCCAACTGACAGATGGCGATGGCTCCTTCAGCCTGCAGCATATCAAATTAACACAGACACGAGCTTTCAGGCAGAGGGAACGGTATAAAAGAGGGCGGCGGGTAACTGTGAAGAAGTGAAACTGGGAAGGGGAAAATGCTGTTTGGTGCCCATTAACTGTGGCACTTTTGGGGGCAGCCCGCCGCAATTTGTTGGTCAGGTTTGCAGCAGCCAACATGGCAGCATCATGGCTGCGTTTAATACTCGTAATACTCCTCGTAAGAGTGTGTGAGTATGTTATTTTTGTTTTCTTGATTTTTAATGAGCATCGTGCAGGGTTTCGTTTCGTTTCGGACTCGGGACTCGAGCTGGCAAATTGCAGGTTCTCTTTTCGCTGTGCCTCAAAGTGTTGCACTCATATTTTGCCGGTGTGCGCCTTAATTATATGGTCGCCGACAGAAATTCAAGTGAAAACCATTCGGATCGGGTCGGTAGTTGTCGGTAGGGCCGGCGTCGGGGTCGGGGTAGAGTCCACAGAATTCGTGGCAGGCCTAAGCCTATTTCGAGCCGCTCTTTAAACCATGAAAATTTAATGCCAGCTTAGCCCAAAACACAATGCCCAAGCGGGAGAGCGTTGAAAAAGATGTCGATTCAGTTCGTGTTCGAGTCTGAGTCTGAGTTTGAGTTCAGCTTGATTTTCAGTTTGAGTTTGAGTACGAGTATGGCATTCAAAGAATCTTTCATGCCGCATTTCCGTTTTGGGTTGAAGCCGCTTAACAGCTCGACATCTCGCCTCTGCTCACATTTTCTCCTCTCCTCCTCCATCTCCTCCTTCTCCTTCTCTAGAGCCGCTCAAGTATTAATTATGCACGCATAAAATATCTTTTGAACCTTTTTCTCAGCCAACTTGGGCTCTTTCAACATATTTTCTGTGAATGAGCGAGCGGGCGCGACATCAATGGGATGCAAATTAACTGTACAAACATAAATAACACTCGGAATTCCTGGAAAATATCGGACCCCGGGCTATTCTATATTCCTACTCCTCTCTCCTTCTCCTACTCCATTTGTCAAAGCAATAAAAATTGTTGGGCTTCTGTTGGACCTTTTTTATGATAAGCATTCTTATCATATTTGGGCTAGGCTTTGGCATCTTTGTTGCCTTTTTCTTGCACTCTTTCCCTCTCTCTATCTCTCTCACTCACTCTTACTCTCTCTAATCTCTGGCCTGTGAACTGTGAACGGTGACCGGTTTTATGGTTGTACCCTTTAATGAATTCAAAGGCACGAGCAGAGCATCCTCCCCCCTTCACCCCTTTAAAAATGCTGTGAGCTCGTGCTCATTACCCTAGATACCATTGCGAATACTTTTTGTGCTGACTGTGCGACCCGTTTTCATCTTTTGCCCATTTGCACTTGTTGCTAACTTGTTTCTGAATGGAATTTGTCAGTTTTCAGTACTGCGATGTCGACTCTGAGCTTTGTATCTGAGTATCTGATAGATACGTCACCCATTATTTAATGCACTGTAGTGCACAACGAGTTTCTTTCCCCTCCCCCACACTACACAACTTTCACACTTTTGGGAGATTGCTTTAAAAATTAAGAAAATGATTAATTGGCGCTACAAATTTATGACGTCGTTGTGGATTTTCCAACGATAGCGAGTTGAATGTATGATAAAGCCCTTGATGGAGTTTTCTTTCCATCCACCCCACCCCACCCACTGCTCCCCTACATAACCGTTAACATAGGCAACATCAGCTCGAAGCGATTAAAACTTTTCGTCAGCCGCAACAGCAGCTCCAACTTCAACATAAATACATTAATGTAATACTGTTTATGTATGAGAATATCTGTGTGTGTGTGTGTGTGTGTGTGTTCGAGTGTGTATATGTGTGTGCCGCGTCATTATGGTTATTGTTATTGTTTTTTGTTGTGCAATAAATTATATGCCATTATAATTATTTATGAAAGTCTCATGTGGATTGAAGCTATAGCATTATAGCGTATAATGTGCTGTAAATATCATTAAATGTGGTGCTTTTATTGGAAGTGCTCGGGGCTGATTTGACCCACACAACCACCCAATACTTTGCTGCTATCAAAGACTACAATTTAATAGGTCCAATTGTATGCAGAGTAAAAACTAAGCTAATTTAACCAATTTTCTATGGTATTTTAATGTGACCTACTTCTAAAATAATTTGTATGATCTGTTAGTTTTTTAATATATTTTTTTACTTTAAAATTCTAAAAATATTTAAAATCTAATTTGAAATAATTATTATCGATTATCCTGCTTCGGATTAATCAAAGATTCTATGGTCCTGTATTATTACCTCGATAATTATCCCATTTAAGAAGATTTTATCATTTTTAAAACCCCAATAATTGTGTCAACTGACAATTTGCATTCGAGACCCAAAAGATTGCCCAATTTCAATCGGAGCTTAAAACTGTGGAGCAGCAAGCATACTATTATGGCTATTACGAGCATCATGCGACGGTCTCTTGCCAATTTATAGAAAATTTCAATTGTGAATATTGATTATTCATTTCCTGGAGCGACGGCAGCGCACCTAGAACCTATTTGAATTCGGATGCGGATGGGAATGGGAATGGGATTGGGAATGATGATGGCTTCGCTTGCGCCTTTTGCCTACGATGGAGACATCGTCATGGCCATCATGATCAACATTATCATCATCATCATAATCATCATTATCGTTGAAATGGCAAATTGGACTGCAGAATTGTTGTATTGAAATTGCTTCGTGGTAGTTGCCATTTGCTGTTGTTATTGTTGTGAATGTGTGTGGCTGTGTGTGTGTGTGTGTGTGTGTGTGTGTGTGTGTAATCATAACGGCTCGCTTGTTAACATGCTACATTAAATTTTTATCAAGAGCCATGGCAACAGAGCTAAGCAGACCAGGCCAAGACCAGCCTGAAGACCCATAATACATAAATATATCTAAAATAATGATGATGTTGTTGTTGTTATTTTTGTTGTTGTTGTTGATTATTATGATTATTGTGGCATGCTTGCAATGTAGCATGATTAACACGGGACTGTGTACAGAAAAACAGAACAAAATAAATGCTAAAAGCATTGAACAATGCCCGGCCACAAAATAATTCACATACAATACATTACAAATAATCATAATAACAAAGGCTCGTTACGCATACGCCGCGTATGCGCCAACGTCAACTTGAACCACGAGGAAGCCAGACAGGAGCCCCATTCCCCCCCCCCCACACACACACACATCCTACTGAAGCTGGACCTGGAGCGGAGGAGGCATAAAATAGCGTTAAATTACAAAGCGCACATTAAGTGCTTCAAGTGACGGACTGAAAGGAACTACACGCTCCCACAATGGAGGGTCTTTCATTAGGTTGGGCTAGTAGGGCGAAGGATACTCGTAGTTGTTATTCAACTGAAAATATTGGGGTAGTATTTGTTGAAAGTATATTATTGAAATTGTATAATATTATAAAAATTATTTATTGCTGAATCGCATTGAATTTTGAATTAATTATTGAATTAATCTGTTTATCAACAAAAAGATTTTCTTAAAGGTTCTCAATGGATTCTATTTAAATTTTAAAGCAGTGTTATTTCATTGCTTACCAATTCTACAAATATTTCAGCTATTTTGTCATTCAATTGCATTACCCTTGCCTAACCAGAAGTGCATCGTCCATAGACCATCCATTATCTGTTGTCGACCATTTCCTCAAAAAGCACTCAACGTCAACTTGCCCAGTTTTCAGTTTTGCATTTTAACTCGCTGCTGTCTCTGTCTCTTGTCGTTTGTCGTTTGTCACAGTGTGCAACACGTTTTATCATTTAACTCGGTGGGTCTGGAATCCATCCAACCACCCACTCACCCACCGACCCACTCAACCACTCATCCACTGGGACATCAACAGCGTGGGAATTAATATCAATGTCGTCGTTGTCGTTGTCGTTGTCGCTTGGTGCGTTTGCTATCAGCGTTCAGTTTGCTGCACAGCCACCATGGCGTATGTGTAATGCCGTTTTTTCTATGGGTTTATTTCTTTTTTCCTGCTTTTATTTTGCTTTTTATCAATTAAAAGCCACTTCAAAAGCGGAAAGTGTCTGTGTGCCGTTGACACACACACTTACACACACACACACACACTCTCTGAAAACAGACCAAACAGACAAATGCCCAAATAGAACACTCAGACACACACACACACCCGCACACACAAACTCATAGTACGCTTTTGTTGTCGTCAGTTTGGTTTGCTGGACGCTTTTAGTTTTATCTCTCCGGCGAATACTTTTGCTATCACATTTTGTAGAGAAACGAACGACAAAAATAAAACAATAATGAGGAATCGTTGCATACCCTTAAAAAAAGGTGCATTCTTATTTACATTGTTGTAGGTTCTAGTACGGAATGAAAAATATATTAAGAATCCCCAGGTAATTATTATAATTGCCTCTGTCTAATTTTTCTTCTTTTTTATAATTTTATGTTGCCATATTAGTTAAACTTTCAAACTTCAAACAAATCTTTATTTTTTAAAAAAGAAAACATTTTTAAAAATGAGTATAAATTCTAAGACTTTTAAAATCCCATTGAAATATAACTTTAAAATAACTTTAAAGTGTAAGATAAAGTTGTGATAGGCTTAAACTTATTTATATGATCATATAAGGTAGCTAGACGATTCCTTAAATCTTATATTTTACCATTACTATATTCTAAATTCACGTGCCTCAGTTTTCACAGGGTATTTCTTGAATTTGCATTGCGTTTAGAGCTTAACGAGTGAGCTTGGGAGAGCTGGGAAAAGCATTTCCCATGGCACTCTGGCGTTTGAACTTTTGATGCGGCTTTTCGCTTTGACACAATCAACGAACCCCAACCGAACCGATCCCCAAATGTGGCAACCACAGCGACGAAGGCGGCGACGGCGGCGGCGGCATCGGCGTCCACTCAAAGCTAATGACCGACAAAGCGTTTTGTATTATTTTCAATTTCATTTTCACTATGCGACGCTCTTCAGCTGTTTCTTCACACTCCACACTCTTCAGTCACTCTCCGCTCTTCGCACTGTCCCCTCTCTTCATGTGGAGCGGCCTCCGCGCCTGCCATGCATTAAATATTATTAAGATAAGACGCAGCTCGCTCGCTTATCAATCAGACGTCAGACGCACCGACACCGACACCGTTCAACCGTAAACGCAAACTATACAATTTGCAGACAACAGAAATGGGAATGGAAAAGGGAAAGGGAAAGGGAGAAGCGACTAAGGAAAGGGCTGGGGGAAAGAGGAGAAGTGCCTGAAAGCCAGTTGACTGGTTGACATGATTTTTCCATCATATTTATTGAAAAGTAACTAACGTTAACTGAAGATAGCCGACACTATTCAACAAACATCAAAATAAAGAAGACAGAGAAAACAGAGAAAATGTATTCAATTCCAGGGAATTTTTTATGTTTAAACTAACAATTTACATATAAGCTATATATTATGAGTGTCCGAGTGTGTGTGTGTGTTTGTCTGTGTGTTTGTGTATGTGTTTGCTCATTGAACTCTGGCGGCACATTTCCAAGAAGCCAATTGCTAAATCAACAAACACAAACAAACTCTGACGAGCAAAACAAAAACCTCAAAAGTCATTACATATATCTTCTGATTGAGGCCCTTGCTCTCTCTCTGTGTGTCTTCCTCCTCCCGCTTCTCCTGCTGCTCTTCGTCTTCTGCTCAGAGCTCGCAAAATGCAGAAGCTACAAGCTAACAGCTTTTTATCTTTGGCACAGGCGGCATTGTTTTTGGCGGCCCAGGCCAAAAGACGCAGCAGCATCAAAATAAAAATAAATATACAAAAAAAATAAAGACAGAAAAACAAAAAACCAGTTTGAACTGATGTCCAATAGTCGCTCGAGGCTCGAGGCTCGGGCCAAGCCTTATAAGGTCGCTGGCATGTCAGGCGACGCAACAGCCATAATAACAACAACAACAACAGCAACGGCAACTTCCTGGCTAATATTACGAAAATTGCTTAAAGAGAGCTGCGCTCTGTAGGTTGGATCAGCCGAAAAGTGCAGCTCTGCCTCGAGAGCTGAAGCCTGAGCCTGTCATGGGTGCCTGCCAGACTGTCAGACTGCCAGACGGCCAGACAGCCTGCCATTGGAATCGCCTGTTGCCTTCTACCGTAATTCACAACAACAACAATAATAATAACAAAAACAACAACAAAGTCGCAGCCAAGGCAAAAGTTGCGAAACTTGCACCAGGCACTGTGGTACACAACGCTATTCAGCTATTCTCTATCGTGCTCATAATATACAAAATATATTTTGGTAAACTAAAATTATTATGCTGCAGCAATTTTTAGATTACTCTTATACTTCATTCTATTTAAAAAAAATTGCTTTTAACTGCTGCACGTTTTTAGGTTTTTAAGAATTAATTATTTTACAAATATTATTATTTATTGTATAGAGAATTTTCTAATATTTTGCTATTAATAATTTGTTTCTAAAATGTAACTTTGAATTTATTTTTAGTTGTTTTGAATATCATTTTCATTTATAATTATAATTAATGCTGCATTAATTTCTTTATTATTTATTTCATCTTTCTATTACTATACAGTTTTTTATAATTATTATTTTTTTTAATGCAGCTCTTTAGATATGTATATTGATTTTATTTATTGATTCTATTTTATGTATTATATTTTACAATATAATTATCAAAGTTGCAGTACGACTTATTAATGACTAAATGTCTGATTAAAATTACTAAAATTACTAATTACTAAATTACCCTAACTAATGTAGTCTCTATTTTTATTTGTTTCAATTGATCAACATAAAAGTTAGTGTTGTCCCACTGTGCATCGTCGCACTGTTGTTAAAGTCAAAGCAAAAAGCGCATCTTTTGAACAGAGCGCAAAGCGCAGCTTGTCCCGCGGCTCAGGCTCGGGCTCAGACCAGGCCAGGCCCAAACCCAATGGCAGGCCAAGCACTCAACGCGCGGTGTGTGTATCTCAAAGATACAAAGCAAAACAACAACGTACGCTCGTTTGTCTGTCTGTCGTTCGGTCTGTTTGTCCGTCTGTCTGTCCGTCTGTCGATCGTCGGCTGTAAACCGCTTTTGTGTATGGCCGCCGAGATGTTTGGCATAGTTGGAAGCGCGGAACTGGTTGCCTGCTTTGGAGACTGCGACTGGGGATGGAGTTGGAATTGGACTTGGAATCGGAGTTGGAGTTGGAGTTGTGAGCTGCAAGCTGAAGACGGAGGAGTCGCTGTCGCTGCTGCCTTGCATCGCGCCGACGCCGCTTGCCGCTCTCAGTTATTATTATTTTTGCTTGTGGCGGCGACTCAACGACGACGACGACGACGTCGACTGCTTGTTGTTCTTGCTGGTGTTGTTGTTGTAGTTTATCAACGTGAGGGTTTTAAAAGGTTTTTGTGGCATAGCAGCTGCCTCTACTACCTTTACCTTTGCCTTTGCCTCTACCTGCAACAGGTAAGAAATTTTCGCTTGCTCGTTCGGCATTTCAATGTGTTTTGCTCTTCTCTTTGGGTTTTTGTTTTTGTTTTTTCTTTTTCGGTTTTTGGTGCCTTTGCCTCTTGCTGTTGTTGTTGTTGTTGCTGCTTTCTTTGAAGTTGCATACTTCGGCGTGCCTTTGGGTTTCCTTTGAATTCTCTTTGCAGCCTGCATCTGCAAGCAATTAGTGTATGGGGGCTTGTGGTATGCCAGGGTTGCCAACGCTCTCGATCCTTTGCTTGGGTTCAAAGTGTTGCCCTGGCATTTAATTGGTGCAGCAATTGTAGCCCCCGCTCCCCTCCCATTACCTCCCTTCACTCTCTTCCCCATTCTCTTTCTCGCTCCCTCTCTCTCTTTCTCTTTGCCCTTGAACAGCAAAACGTTTCCATTGAACTGCCACAAAAAAAACACATTGATTGATTGATGTTCCACGGACGCGACGTTTTGTTTGTGCAGAAAGGTCGTCCCAAGATTGGCCGCCACTTGGGAACCCTTTTTGTATACACATATACCAATACATATACAGTTTGTCAAGTAATTGTGTTGACAAAATAATAAATTCACATATTTTATTTTGGTTAATTTTTTGATTATTTTACCAAAGTTGAGAAATACTAAAGTAAAAACAAATGCGAATTTTTAATTCTTTTACTTGACGGACTGAAAATGAAGTCACGTTTTTAATACTTTATTGTTTTGGCCAAGAAATTGACAAAGTCGCCTCTTCTACGACCATTGATCACAACGGTCTTTTGGTATTCGTATTCGTATTCGTACTCGATCTCTTTAAGAGCGCACTCGAACATACTCGATACTTTTGATGGTTCTCCCTTTGGTTGTTGCCATCTCTTTTCCACCTCTACCTCTGCCTATTCCTCTCTCTCTCCCTTATGCATTCTCCGGAGCACTTGGCCGGTGCTCTTTGGTTTTCCCATTTTCTATTTATTTCTCGTGCGTCGTTTTCTTTTGATGTTTTGTGAGTTGCTGCTGCTGTAGTTCTTGTTGTTGTTGTTGTTGTTGTTGCTATGGAGTTTCTACGTTCTATTTTTGTGTGTCTTTTTCTTCGAGCGACCACAAGCGAACGCCGCCTCGTTCTGTGTATCTTGCAGATAAAGAACGCGCTCTGTCGATTGCCTACATTTTCCATTTGCTTTTGTTGTTGTTGTTCGCATTGTTGTTGTTGTTGTTGTTGTTGTTCTTGTGTGTAATTATTGGAAAAGGATGTGGGAGAAGCCCTTGACTGAATGAATCTTGAAATGTATGTCTTAGATAGCAGCTATTGAAAGTATCTCGAAGATTTTGTTGTTCATTTCTTTTTTTTTGAATATTTTTAGACAACAACTATGATAAATGGTATTCTTAACTGGAGATATTCTACTCATTCTAAGGCAGATTCTCTTTATAATAATAGATTATAACATAATTAATATTAAAATGTTCTTTTTAACAACTATAAAAACCAAACAATTACTTTTTGCAGCAATTGTTACTTTTTATTTACTATGAAATATCTATGGATAACTGTGGATAGTTCTTTATACAAGAGATACGATATTTGTAGTTCTTTGCTTATTTGTAGGAGAATTCAATTCAGTTAGTTTACCTGAGAATTGTTTGTAGCCGCCGAGTATCTTGTGCTTCCACCATTTGACAATGTTGCCCGCCATCTCAGAAATTCCGTTTGCTGGCAGTTTTTTTACTTTGCTTTGCTTTGCTTTTGTTTGTGTTTTGTTAGCAATTTACGAGTCTGTTGCGACTTTAACTGTAATGCTGCTTTGGCCAAAATGTTTTACGGCCTTTGTGGGTGGGTTATCCTTTTGTGCTGTTACTCTTGTTACTGTTACGGTTGTTGTTGTTGCCACTGCTGAGACTAATACACTTGCTCTCAGGTGCCACAGAGCAACGTAGCGACCTTAATTTGTATCTGGCATTATTTTGGCCAAGGCGACGGGGGTGGGTGGCGTTAAGGTTGGCTCGTAAAACTTTTTACAGTCGTGATATGCTGCATTTTAGTTGAATTTTGCGCATATTGTGCTCACGCTGCTCTTTCTTCCTTCCGTTCGCTTGCTGTCTCCCTCACTCCCTCTCTCTCTCTCTCTGTTTCGCTTTTGTTTTTGTTTTGGTTGTGTATCTTGCAGATACTTTTTGACGTAGTAGCGCGCGTAATTTTAATTGTAAATTTTGTTGTTGCTGCTGTTTTGCACGACGCGACGTAAATAACTTTCCGAATGAACGTCAACGACAACGACAACAACAACAAATAACAAACAACAACTGCAAAATGCTAAAGCGCAAAACACGATTTGTATTTCCAAATGCGAACGGCGACGCTGACTGCGACTTCGACTACGACGGCGACTGCGACAGCGAATATTTGGGGTGTACTTGTTGTTGTTGTTGTTGTTGCTATTGCTTTTGCTATTGCTGTTATTGTTGCGGGGGCGGTTTTAGATTTAACGGCACTTTCATTCGATTCTCGCTGCATCAAATGCACACCCAACAAATTTCACTTCGGTTCACTTATTTATGAAAAGAGACTTTCATTCATTTACTTCTATCACATCACACACAATTTTTAGTCAGTTGTTGTGCTGTGTTTATTTATGATTCGTAAAGGACGCACGTTTGCGGTTGCCCCACGTAATTTTTAGAAAAACAGAACACGCACAACGCGTGAATACCTCAGAGATACACGACCAACTCGAAAGGCGTATGGAAACAAACTGAAACTGCGAAACACATAACGTCCAAGTCGACGCGTACCGTACCAAAACAAAATGTGGTTAGTACTAAAAGAGAGCGAGAGAGTGAGTGGTAAACGACAGACTGGTTCTCTGCTACTCTCGCAACGTGAAACGAATGGAAACGAAACGTGGCACGCTGTAATGTTGTTGTAAAGGCAAACGCTACTGCTTCTGCTACGACTTCTGTTATCCATAACAGTCATGAAATGTTGCTGTTAACATAACAATGTATTCGTAACATAAGCACAAAACCATTTTTAAAAGTCATTTTTAGCAATTTTCAAAAAATCATAAAATTTTTTTTCGAAGAGATTTTTGATAATTTTGTTTTGCAGTCACTCCTAGAATTGTTTGACGAATTTTTTTGCATCACATTTTTTTTTTTTAATTCAGGAATAAAGGTTAAAAAGTAGACTTTTACATTAAAACAAAATTTTCAATGGGTACCTAATGGGTTAAGGAAAGTTTTGTATCATTCAAACGGAATTTAAATGACCTTTCCATTGATATCAATATGTTAACGATATCGGCGCAAACTAGCCCCCAAATCTTAAGATGCTTGCCTATTTAATTACTTTCATACATAGGTATTAACAATCCAAGCAAACAATGAATTTAAATGTAAAATATCTGCTAATAGAATTAGTATAAAATTAAATTCATTGATTTAATGTAGTATTCTAATTTTGTCAAGTATAAAGCAATAAAATAAACGTTACATTAAAATATCCATTGTATATATATATTTGACCTCAACAACAAGCGATCAATTGCTCTTCAAATAAAATTTACAATAAAAACAAATAAGAAATTCAATTTGATATACAAATTGACATAAATCTATAATATATTTTAAAGTTTAAAACTAAAACGGTACAAAATAAAGTAAATATTAAAAGTGTAAAGATTTGGGCGTATAAAAAAAAGCCCAGAAAAGCCCAAAAGTCAATAAGATTAGTATTAGTAATTAGTGATTTATTGTATATCATAATGTAAAAAATAGTTATTTTGTTGAATTTTGAATTAAAATGTGTTATTGCTGATCTCAGCAGATTTCGTCAACTATTTCAGAGTGTTAACACGTCCCGCAATGAAAACCGACTTCCTGTCCGTGACCAGAAACACAAATGGATGGTTAACTTCTGCTACAAATTGTCTACTAATGAAGCCAAAGTCTGCTTCTATAATTAAAAACAATATTCATTTAATTAAAACATATTTTATAAGGAATATTTAAGATACAAACTTTTGATACTTATGCTCTTGGAGCCAGTTTCATCCAACTCAAACTCTGTTTGCTGAACGATTTCGTTGACTGACAATCCTGTCTTTGGACCAATCATTGATTCCAAATTGGCATCTTTGAATATATCGCGAATACCCAAACTTTCTAATGCTGTTTTCAGCGGGAGCATGCTTCCGATTTTGAACTTTGGCAAGAGGATTCGAAAATTAGTCAATGCCATTCGCGGTGCAGCTTCGTGAAGGTGAACGCTGTCCAATTTCTGGACAAGTTTATCGACACCGTCCATATCCTTGGGCAGAAGGATGATCATTGAAATATCTGACTCGGCATAAGGTATATCTATGGCATATGCATCCAATTTATATATGTAGCTGTAACTGTATCTGCCCGTTCGCTTTATCGTATCCACGAGGGCAGTATGAAAACCTCCTGTTTTCTCCGGCATAAAGAACGAAGCTTTTCTTGTGTAAAGAATGTTGAATTGATATTTCCACTTGCCTTTGAAGTAAATCGCACCGAGATTCAGTATTTTCGTTCCATTTGCAATTTCCGTGATAGCAGTGTTTATTTTGTTATCAGTTAACTTGGCCATCCAGCTATTCATATGGGACAAAGTTTTTGCAGAGTTCCTGAAGTCCACTTTCTCCGCCGTGGTATTAAAAATATCCCTCGACTCTTTCTGATATTTCGACAATACAGGAACATCTCTGGCAACATAGATTCGACTTCCCTTTTTTAGTGCTTTGACACGCTGAAGTTTTTTAAGCCTCTTGGAAAACTGACCAATTGCCCGATCCTTGGACAAGCCTTCTAACTGCAGATAATTCTCAATCTCCTGCAAAGTTTCTCCCCCAGCGCCCAAGTACAGTTGCATTAGACTCTCAGTCACCAAATATGGTGAGAATACGATATTCTCATCCTCGCTCCCTCCCAGCACTTGTGCAATTAAGGCTGTGGTGACATTGTCTCCAAATACCGCTTGATATTCACTTAGACCCAATAGAATTATCACAAGAAACGTAATCTGAATATTGGCCATTTCGTACAAACTGAAAACTGAAAGGTGAGATCTATCTATGGCTTCCTTATATGTAAATAATGAAAATCAATTCGTTGTGCCTTATTAAACACAGTCTAATTATAATTTTATTAGTCTTGCATTTTCCGTCCCTTTATGTATGTATATCGAATCCTAAATGTCATTCAATGTAAATTGATATCTACAGTAGTTCAGAGACTTAACCCAGTCAAGTTTTCAACTTTGTTGAGTATCTTAAGTATTTTTTTTTATTGTCATTATTTCTTAAATATTAAATATATTAAAAAGTTTAAAAATTAAAAGACTAAAATTATAATTATATTCGGATTAACTAATATTTAAATGACACTTGAGATAATTTCTTTTTGTTTTAAAATAAACAAATGTCTATAATTGTTATCGTTCTGTAATTTTCATATAATTAAAAAAATTTGCTTGCTTGATGATTTTGTTCTTCTCTCTTGTTCTCTTGTTAAACTGCCTTTCATTTAATCAAAGTCCTCGAAAACCCTAACGATTTCTTCCATTACTTTTTTATTGCCGTAATATGTATGTTTAAAATAAATCTCCTGCCTTTCAGCTTTGGTTGGATGAACATAAATAATAAAGTTAAATTTCATTGAATAACAAAATATTCTTAAATTCAATTGATTTCACTGGGCAATAAATCAAAAGTATTGTATGTTAGATACTGTAAAAACCATATACACTGGGGTTGATATTGAAAATTAATATTTTTAATAAATTTACTAAGCCATAATCACATACTCAACTAAGATAAGATACTTATTTTGAATCAGTTAATGGATGAATACTTTTGAATATTATGATTCTTGGTACTTTTAGTACAGACGATGCCCCAGTTTAAAGTTTTCATTTCATTTTGATGGTGAGCAGCGAACCTTCTAATTACATACACCTCTATAAGCATGACCATGCAGTACGGAAGGGTAATAACCCATTTTTGGTACACTTGGTCTTCATAGCCGCATCGAAAATTTGATTGTTTTTAAATTTGAATGATCACCGGGTAGGCTCAAAACTCGCAGCATCTCTGCCCCTCTGATCGCAGTTTCCCTTCGCCGTAGCTCTTGTGTTTCTCAGTAGAAAAGCCCAGTTATTGTTGTTGTTGTTCTTCTTGTTGTTGTTGTTGTTAATGCCACCGCCTGCTGTGCTCGACATCGGGGCAATTACCCAACAGCAGCCGCCAAAAACATGCCCCAGTCCCAAGTCCAAGACCCAAGCCCGACGATAATAACAGAGCAACCAGAATCCTGAATTACGCTGCAAACTCACAAATAAAAAAGCTGAAATGAAAAAGAAGAAATAAAAAAAGGGGTTCACTTGGAACGCTGGCGGGGGCAACAAGTGACGGAGGTGACGGCGATTCCACAAATCGTCGGCAACGTTTGCTTTGTGCTTTGTCCACTTGTGCCTCAATCCTCCAGCCTGGGGCATCCTCCATTCTCCATCCTCCGTCCACCAGTCACCGTAAACGTTCCGCATTGGGTATAATGGCGCTGTAATTGAAGAAGAACACGCGATCGCAGCGGGGCCCGTCCCAAGGAGGAACCGCCTCTCTAACAGCCACAACAGCCAAACTCGCCAGGCAGTGCAAGGGTTTCTCTCGGCTCGGGTTCGGGTTCCAGTCCAAGTTCGGTTTTAAATACCCTTGCAGAGGGTATACTAATTGTGTCACTAAATGTGTATTGCATTAAGAAATCTCCTATAAAGTATATATATTCTTGATCAGGACAACGGATTATTTATTTCGTTATTTATCTAATTTCCAGTATATCCGAGTGGTCCGGTGGCTCAGTTGTTAGAGTCGCCGACCTGTCACATAATTAGACCTTTTAGTTTGAAAAAACTGGGTTCGATTCCCCCCGTCAACTGTAGTCAAACATGTGTTTTTTAATTTCTAGGAATAAAACGCAAAATACCCGTCACTTAAAATAAAAAAAAAAAAAAAACAGTATATCCTTATAAATTAATTTTGATAACAGAAACCATATTATCGTCATTATAATAATTATTATCATTATATGTTTAATTCACCAATTTTATTTTCTTTATTATTTATTTTCTGTTTTTAACGCATTCTACTAATTTATTCCTAATTTGCGCATTACAGTTGAATTTCCCTAGCTTGAATCACTATTATCCAAAGAAAAAGTCCGAATTATGGAGACTTCGAATATTGAAGTTTTTTCTTTCTTTAAATCCATCTATAGAAGTTCGAGCTATGGAAGTTCGACTGTAATTTTGTTCTTTGTGGTAGCTGATTCCTTTTATAGGAACGATCAGTCCATAGTTAAATGCAGGACTTTGAAGGGTATCAAAACTTCGACACGACAAAGACAATCTTTCATTCTTGTCTTTAGTTTAGCTTTCGTTTCCTGCAGTGTCTTTGTTCTGGCTTCTTCTGCCTCATCATCATCATTATCATCACCATAATCATCATTATCATCATCAGCAGCATCATTGATCCATCGCAAGTCGTCTTAATTTCATGCCGTTCTTTTGTATAATTTTTAGCCCCTACTTCAAATCTTCCTCCTCTCTCTCTCTCTCTCTCTCTCCCTCTCTCTCTCTATCTATCTCTCTTTCTCTTGGGATGCGGGCAATTTTTGATTGTTCCCTACGCTCATTTAACCTACTACAAGCCTTTGATTGATGTCGGTTCGATGTCTGTCCCTTCTGTCCGTCCGACCCTTCTGTCCGTCTGCCTTCTGTCTGTCCGACTATTATTGATTTATGTTTTTGTATGTTTCGTAAAATTTCGCACAATTTTCGCAATGCGTTTGACAAAAGTTGATGAACAGTCTGTCGTCTGTCGACTGTCGTCTGTTGGATCTGTCCCCGTTTCCTTTCCCGTCGCATCTCTCGCAGCTCGGCAAATGTAATTACCCAAAGGGGGCGCAAAAAGGGGGCGGAACAGGCTGCAGCTGAATATGTCATTGCTATAGGGTTTCAACACTCCCTATGACGGACGATGACTGCGTGGAGTCCATGGCAACTGTCACTCTAATTGACATGGGCAGTTGCTTCAACTCGGTATTAAAAGGGGTGGCTGAGGGGGATGGGGAATATGGAGGGGAGCTATGTATCTGCCTCATATGTTTGTTTGATATGTGTCGTCTGGTTGATGGAACTTCATTTAACTAGATTGCATTTTATAATTAGTTTTCTGAAAATGAAGTTAATCCTTGGAGTCCATAAAAGTAAATCAGAGGTATTTATGGAAATTGGCAAAGTGTAGGGACATTCTGACCTCTAGGATAAATAAAATAGTAAAGTTAAGTATGAAAAAATATAATACAAAATAGCTAATACTGTTTAACACTGTTTTAACACTGATCTCAACCCAACTTCAGTTTAAAGATAATAAAAATATCCAATTGATTGGGTTGAAAGAATTGAAATTATGGGCTTTCTTGAAAGGTTTCCCAACAGCTTCTTCAAATATGTTGTACATTAAAATCAATCAACTCAGAGTCTTCTTCTAATTACTTGGGAACCACCATTAAATTACCTTCTTAGCTTAGCAATAGGGTCTATAAAGATAGTCCCCCCACATTTTTTCTTAATACTTTAGCTAATCTGCAGACATCGTGTTTTTTGGCATCGTTAATCTCGCCATAAAGTTTCCAATCGGCAATACAGATACTCTCCGTAGTCTAATCGCTGAATGACAAACCTTTGGACATGATGTGGATTCGGGAATCTTGTAACTGAAAATCGTAAAACCAAAGAAAAGCGGTCAAAAAATGTGTCTGAAAAGCTCATAAAAAAGTTCCAGCAACTGAATGGCTTTATTTCGAAGACAACTTTTCTTGGGTGTGCCTAAGTGTGTGTGTGTGTGTGAGTGTGTGTGTGTGTGTGTGAGTGTTGGATAGATTTTTAACGATTTCGGCCTAATAAGCAACAATTGGTCAACGCTCTTTCTCTCTCTGTCTCTCTCTCTTTCTCCCAATCAATAGAACAACTCGAACAACAATTTCCGCTGCTGCAACAAAACAATTTCTTGTTGTTGCTTTTGTTTTGATTTTGTCTTTTCTTTTCTCTGTTTGTCGTAATTTTGAATAGGAGTTGCATATATGCAATACGAGGGGCGCGTTTATCAAAATTAATTGGAAATTTTCGTTGATTTTTAACGACTTCTGCGTAAAAGTCATTTGGAAAATGAGGCACAAACATCGAACATCGAACAGTGAACATCAAACGGGGCAAGTTGCACATGTTCAGGCTGTTGGCTGGCAGCCTGAAGAGATCTTTGGATGGATCTGTGAATGGTTCGGCTCGCCTGTCACTTTTATGGCCTAACAATATAATTTCCTGTCAAGAGGCAGCCGGACGACCCAAAGACAATTCATAATTGCTTTCAAAATTTGTTTATAAACGCACTCGTTCCCCCTTCCCCTTTTGCTGCCTCCTACACAACCTCCCCCGCCCCCTACTCCCCCCTCCGATTTGATTGTCGACGACAACTTCATTTGAATTTTATGACAAGCCAGGCATAAATATTTATGACCAGCACTTACAACAAAGTTAATTTATTTAATAGTTGCATGCGTACATCATTTTTGTATTTTCGATTTTAATTTTTTACGAGCGTCGAAAAAACTTATGAAAATATTTTGATGGGACCCCCGCCCCCTTTCCCTTCCCAGCTGATCAGTTGTTGCTTCAGTTTTGGAAAATAAATTTTTAATGAGCCCCTTCTCAGCCGAATTTATCAGCCAAATAAATGTATCTAATTTATGTTCAACTCATAATTTATTGCAAATGTATTGCGCAAATGTTTATATATTTTTTATTCTTTTGCTCGACTGACTGCACCCTCTGAAACACTTTGTTTTATACAATAAATAAAGTGCACGAATTGTTGTTCAGAACAGACAATCAAAATATACAACTAATGCAAGAAATTCAAGTGCGAGTTTGAGTATTAATTGAAATTTACGAGAATCACTTGGGCAAGAAATCAATGATTATTATTCTAGATTTTTCAATTCACAATCTGACATAAAAATAATAAAATAATATTTCAAACACAATTATTTTTAAACACACAAAACAAGAAATTAACACAAGCATAATCACTCGAGTGGTTTCTCAGTATAAATAAATTCACAAAACTCAAAATTCGATTTTCGTATAAATTATAAATATATAAAAAAAAATAAACAGACAATCAAAGTCGTTTTGAAATGTATACACTTTGTTTCCCTTAAAAGTAACTGACTACAGGATACCCTACTGTTCAAGAATATATAAAGATTAATATCTTTTGATTTAAAACTTAGAATATTTTGTGCAGTTCGATTCCACATCTTATATTTTAAAATTAAAAAATAGCTATTATTCCTTAACCATAATTTTAAAATCAAAACATAGTGTCAATTTGTCACTTTTTATTAATTTAAATTTATTATTTAATTTGTATTTTAAAACTTAAAATTAATTTTATAATTAAAAATCAACAAATAATTTAAGGATTATACTTTAAAAATTGTAAACATAAAACACGCTATATATATTATTAAAAAATCATAACATAATATTTTTAAACACTCACTTACTTTCATTTTCCATACCATAGCGAAAACATAATGCCACGTTTGACTAGCACACAAATAATTGAACTTACTCGACTCCATAATTTATGCATTTTCGTAATAGCCATAGCTAAAACATCAACACATTTTCCGATGAACGAATAGAAAAAAAAAATAATAAATGCATAAATAAATAAAATGTTTGCTGTAAATTATGGAGAGGCGCCCGTTGGCGCGCTAAGGCCAAACGAAATAAAAATCAAAATAGAAATAAAAATCTTTGTTTTTTTTTTAAGTGCGGACACCAAACACTGCAAGGCGTTGCCACAGTCACAGCCAATCCCAAACCCGAGTCCGAGTTCGAGTTTGAGTTCGAGCACAATCTTCAGGCAATGTGGCAGCCTCCGTCTGGGTCTCGCGTCTCGCGTCTGGCATTATCTGACTCTGGTGGATAATGATCAACCGTTGGCCACCGCCTTTGCCTTTTAATTAAAAGCCGAAGCCGCAGCTGAAGCGGCACTTGGATAACGGAACGGGGGGCAAGGGGAATCGGTCCACGATTTGAGTCTTCAATCGTATCCGAGTCATGGAACGACGCGTCGGCTGTCTCTTTGACGCTTTTCTTTCGGTGTCATACACCCAAAATGTATGGAGGGGAGAGGGAAAGATCAAGCGGTACCATTCAGGGACACACAAAGAGCCGCCTCATTCAGTTGTTCAGTTGTTCGGTTGTTCGTGCCATCATTGCTTCATTATCCATGCGCACATCACTCAACGGACAAGCAGCATTCGAGGCGGCGGCCACAGGCGAGTCGACAGTCAAGAAGCCCCATTCGATAGTTCTTTGGCTATCCATGGCCCTCCATGGCCATCCATCTCTATCCATCCAACCATCCATCCATCCATCTGTCCATCTGTCCATCTGTCCATGCTCGCCGTCTCGAAAATCAATTTTCTGCTGTTTCCAAAGTTTTTCTCTGTGGCATATCTTTCGTCATTTTATTATTTTCAAAAAAAAAAAAATAAAAACGCAAGCGATGAAAAAATTTTAATTTCTTTAACGTAAAAAATTGATTTGTTGTGCAATGCGATAGACAGTCAAAAAAAACTTTGAAAAAGCGAGACAAAAGAAACGCTTATATGATCATTTATGTATTTGTATGTATTTCCCCTTAAAGCTTCTTTGTAACATCTTTCGGTTACAATATTGTAAACGGGGAGTTAAAGTTGAAACTTAGGATGTGTATTGATATGTTAATCGCATTTTTGATATGAAATCTTACGTTTTAAATACTTTTTTCCATAGATTTTTGTGTTGTATGCGAATTTTCTTTTGATAAAAAATTATGTATATAAATCTTAAAGTTTTTTATTACATATGTATATTTAGATAATTATCTACAATTTTTCAAAATTTGAAGCAAAAAGTATGGTATGCAATTTAGTTATTTTGCATTTTAAATTTAACATAAATATGTATATAACCAAAAGAAATAAAAGAAATAAAGTTCTTATTTAATATGCTCTGTTTTAAAACCTCTTTTCATTTGAATGATAATTAAAATAATAATAAATTTTGTAAAATTAGAAGAATATTTTTAAAGTTGTCAATTACATATATTTTAGAGACCCACATTTGGTTAGTACCCCTTTTGCTTTGCTTTATTCGCCGCCACTGCATTATTCAATTGGTTCCCTCTACGCTTCGAGTTTGGTTTTCGGGCTTTTGACTGGGCGTTAATGACTTTTGCGGCTCGTCGTTTTTTATTCAACGCAGTCAAGCCCAGACAGATTTTTTGTAGTGGATGCCGGAGACAACAAACAAAACAACAACAACAAAAAACAAAGCGCGTTTTTTGTCTTACACAGTTGAGTTGAGAGTCAGAAATAAAACGCGCTGTGGGGCTAGCCCAAAGATACTTTTTAATAAGTTTTAATAGCGCTGCCTCAGTTTGACTAATTTCAATTGTCGAAAATTAATTGAAGTAGCCGCAGTCGAGATATCAAAGGGTAAGTCCCCGACTTGAATACACATACATATGTATATATAATTCCCAGCTTGTTGCTGTCTCAATTGCAATTATCTGTCGGTGCGGTAAATCTTAAGTTCGCACACCCACATCTGCCTCCTCTATATCATATGCCAGTCACACACACACACACATATTTCATATGGCGCTCCTTCTGCCTGTCCACCTCCCCCTTTCCTCCTCCTATATGTGTGTTAATAGCTGTATGCGTCACTTGCATCCTGCCGCATTGCAATCCGCCTGCGCCTTCCTTGTCTGCGTGGGCGTTACCTTCAGTGTCTCTGTCTCTGTTCCTGTCTCTCTCTCCCCTGCCTGCTGTCTTGCGGCTTTCTGATTTATAACATTGTTTACACGGCACGCCAAAAATTTGATTTACTAGCCGCTGGTGCTGGCCACACATGTGCCCATTTGATTGCCATAACTCAGGACTCACGCAAGCGCAGATACAGACGTAGAACCCTCCTTCCCACCAATCCCCCCTTCAAGTCCATCTAGAGTCATACCGTTGATAAATGATAAAGATAAATTCATCTGTCCGGGCAAATCTTCAGGTATTTATCTAACCAAATAATTGATGAGAGGACATCTGCATCAACAAGGCTTTGTCATGTCTCCCTAATGACTCATTCACCTAGACATCACCTTGATTCTCAGCAGGGATCGCAACTTAGAGTTATGAGAAACGGAATATAATTTTATTTTCAACTATATATCAAAAAATCATAGTATAACTCTTATTTATAATTTTTGCTATACAAATTTAAAATAAAAGTCGTTTTTCGATTTTTATTACGAATATTTTTAATTAAAAATATTATTCAATTTTTATTATGAAAACTGCAAATAAAAGTTGTACTTCTATTTCTAAATAAAAAATGTAATTTAACTATTATTTTATAATTTTTTTATTTAGATCAAAAAATAAGAGTTTTGTTTTAAGTTTTTTGATGAAAATCCACAATCAACTTTATTTAACATTTTATATTTTCAAAATTATAATCGTTACGGTCCCTGATTCTTAGCAAGGCTACAAGCCCGTTTTTGTGTTCTTAAAAATAGGTATAGAATCTTTAGTTTTATTTCAACTTGATTTTGAGAAGGTTATTTAGAAATTAACACATTTTTTGGTTAGCTTCCTGCAATAGTTTAAAGTTTTAACATCAACAATCTTATAACTATCAAGGGAAATAAAAAAAGTTTGGTCAAAAAAAAAATTGTTATTTTTCAATTTCGGTTCGGTAATTTCATTCTAATGAAAAAAAAGTAATATACTAGGTTCCGATTTTTATGTTAAAAAAAACTTGAAAGAATATATTTTAATGGAATACAGTATTTTTATCATTTGACTATTTGTAGATATGATTGCAGATCTGCCCTCGTCTCGTTAATAAATAATATTAACATGTATACTTAGGGCTGCTTTTTTTAATAAATATCCATATTAACTTAGATATGGTTTTAAATTTGATATTTGTAACTATACTTCGTATGCTAAAATATCTTTTCAATAGTTATAAAATACCGTAGTTAGACACTGAGAGAAAGGGGTCTTAATTAAGACATTATTACTACCGATTATTTTTCTGATTTACTGATATTTTACTTTATTTAACAATTGACAAATTGTTAATTGTTAATTGTTAATGGAAAGCTTTCGAAAACATCGAGAGAATTTAAATGAATATATAAATATTTTGGCTTCCTTCACTGACCTAGTGGATCGTAGTGGGTAGAACACAATTTCGCACTCAGAACTTGCATTAGGCCCAATTGACTGACCGAATGAATGAAAAGCTCCCACATTTTGACATGTTTCACAGTTACTGAGATTTTTGAGCTGCATTTGGTTTGCTAACGAACTGAGGATTTTCTTCTTGTTGTCGTTGTCGTTGATGTTGTTGTTGTTATTATTGTTTGGAAAAGCAACTTGAAAATGCAGTTGAAGCAGTTAAGAGCTGAGTGAGCTGTGGGAGCAGGAAATGTACGAGTATCCGCAAGGAGCAGTCGGCAAGCGTTTCCTGTGTGCTGCAATGAGTAGTGGCAAGCCAGGGGAGTTGACTGCATCCGTAGCACTTTTCATCCCTCCCCCTTGCCCCTTCATCCACCATCCGCTGGTGCTGAATGTGTGTCTGTTAGATGCAGATAACGGGCATCTACACTTGTATGTTGTCAAGATTTGCTTTGATGTCTTTTTCATGTACCGACCAAGTCAACCGACCCAAAACCGAACCGAACCGTGTTGTATCGTGTCGTGTCGTGGAGTGTCGAGGAGTGGAGCAGCGTACTATGGGCGAAAAGCCCAATATTTTGGCAACAACACCAAATAAAAAGCTAGAGACTTGAAATTTGACTGAACCTGACACTGACTTAATGGTAAGTGTAGTGTTAAAAGTGTAATAGATTTAAATACATTAAATCTATGTAAATATAAAGCTAGACACTCGAACTTTAGTTAGGCTTAAGTAAAATTTATATACATATGTATGTATATATATTAGGGTGACCCTTATTTGGACAAAGTCAATATTTTTAAACGCATACGGGCTAGTTCTGTTCATTAGGTCCTAAAGCACTCAGAAATAAATTTTTACCTCAATCGGAGTATGATAACCCGTGCCGACTTGGATCGGAAAATTTAAAGATTATATGGGACAAAAAAAATTTTTTTTTTTTTTTTTTAATATTTTATTTTGTTATTTTGTTTATTAGGTCCTAAAGAACTCAAACCAAGTTTTCACCTTAATCGGAGTACGATAACCCATTCAAATTTGCATCGAAACATGAAAAATCATCGAAAAATGTATAATCAGTGTTAAAATACTGTTTTTTCATGTTTCGATGCAAATTTGAATGGGTTATCGTACTCCGATTAAGGTAAAAACTTGGTTTTGAGTTCTTTAGGACCTAATAAACAAAATAAAAAAATAAAAAATAAAAAAAATTTTTTTTTGTCCCATATAATCTTTAAATTTTCCGATCCAAGTCGGCACGGCTTATCATACTCCGATTGAGGTAAAAATTTATTTCTGAGTGCTTTAGGACCTAATGAACAGAACTAGCCCGTATGCGTTTAAAAATATTGACTTTGACCAAATAAGGGACACCCTAATATATGTATATACATATTATTTGGACCTTGTCCTTAGCCTTCCATTGTACAGACTCTGGGAAAAATTCAATTTATACGTCTGTTTTACATTACAGCTTTAAAAATTAAGTGTAGTGCGTGTAAAATTTCAGGATACTAAGCAACAATAACCGTCATAAATGAAAAATAGATCCGCTCAAGTCAACAGCCACATAATTTAATGATTGTCCCTCTAGGGACAGAAAAAAACTAAACAAAAACAAAGAAAATTTACTTTATGCCAAAATATCAGGCTTTTGTCCCATAGTGCAGTGGAGGGACTGCTGTGGGCTCCGCTTTTGGGTGCGGCCGCTGCTGCTGCTGCTGATGCTTTGTCCATCCCGTGTGGGTTGACAACAATTAAAAAGTGACGGGCCGCATTGACGGCTGCGCGGGGCGTGGCGTGCTGCCAACTTAAGTAGGCAGCAAATACATGTCCATACTATACAACAAAACAGCAAATCTCTGATTCCCTTCCCTCCCCTCCGTTCCCTTTTCTACTGTCTCTTTCTCTCTCTCTCTCGCTCTCTCTCTAAGCATTTCAATTGCCTTTGTTTATGAACAAATCCCCCGCCCACCCACGAGGCAATGCTGAAAAACGCTTTGAAGTTGAAACCGTCATCTCATTTGCTATCTCTCTCTCACACTCTGTCTCTCTCGGTCTCGGTCTCTGTCTCTTTCGCTTTTTTATTTTTGGACCAATTTTATTAGCAAAGGGTTGGCCGACAAACGCTTTGAAGTTCAAGTATTGCGGCAAAGCATTGATATTTATATACGAATGTATTTTGTATATATGTATGTATTATGTATTTTGATGTACATATGTATGTATATAATTATGTCGTCCGTTGGCACATCAAACATGCTCGTACATGAATCGCCAAGCGTTGCAAATTGAAATATCACATCAATTTGCCATGCGGCCGTCGCGCTTTGTAATAAAAGTAAATAATAATTTAATAAAAGCCGCAAAAAGCATTAAACGCTGACGGCAAAGAACAAAGGCAGCGGCAACAACAAAAACAACAACAACAACGACAACAACAACGACAACAGTTAAAGCCAAAAGGCCGCCGACAACAGCTGGCGATTGGCGGATGGCGATGGAGATGCCGATGGAGATGAAGATGGAGATTCAGATACTCGTACTTCGCACTTCGTTCCTGGCAAAGACAAAGACGGAAAGAGCTCACGAGCGCCCTCTATGTGTCAGTCACTCGAGTGGCTTTAAAGCGCCGCGCGCGCATGCGCCTTGAAACTGCCCCACACACACACACACACACACACATTGTGTGTGGTGTGCGGTGACCGCTTCAAATTGATTTGAACGAGCGCAAGAGCTCTGGACAGTTGATAAGAGCGAGCCGACAGTGAACAGGCGAACTTTTCGCACGGGTGGCACAACAATCCACAAAAGTCGCAGGCACCACACACACAGCACCACCAGACAGGGAGACGAAGAGACGGGTAGACGGGCAGTCTGACCAGTCAACTGTTCCTCCGATTCGACTGGCGGCACATCAAAAGATGCAATCGCCTGCGGGCCAAGAAACTGTTGCCAGTTGCCAGTTGCCACATGAAACTGTTGCCTGTTGAACTGTTGTAGATAGAGGGTGAGTGGGCGAGGGTGAACGGATCGTAGCTGGTTGGCTAATCAAGCATGATCATCATCATCATCATTGCCTTCATCATTGCTGTGGATGCGGTATTAACAGTTAACTGAACCCACGTGGCAAATGCATAATGACAGTGACAGCAAAACAATTTTATTGAACCAAAAAGAAATTCCATTATTAATCGATTACAATATAATTTCTTAGCTTTTCTCTTTAATTTATTAATGACTATTTTATTTTATTTCATTATTAAATACTTTTTTAAGTTGATTAGTATCGATGATAAAGCTTTTTTGATTGTTATGCAGCTCACTAATTATCAAAAAATTAGCTATCAATATACACACTTTTAAGTCTTTAGACTTTAGTTATCTGTTCAACATTTAGATCAATTGTTAGATCATTATAAAATTGTTGAATATTTGCAATATTTGAACAAATTCATTGAGAAAATTACGGCTGAAAGAAATAACAAATATAAAAATTTGTCTAAATAAATGTACATAAAATTAAAATGATTTAGACTGGTTTTTTGACAAAAACCTTTTGACAAGATCTGGGATATTTTGTAATTATTCAAAACGCTTAAACAAGAAGCAAGCCATTTTTCAATTAAGTTTAGCCTTTTTTTAGCCAAAACAAAGAAATAATAATATTTTTTGCAATGATAAGAATCTCAGTTCCAGTCTTCCCTTTAAATTTCAGTGCACTTAGAGTACTGAGATCTAAGCTTTACATGCTTTAAGCTTACCCTTGCATAAACCTATAAACAGGCGTTTTGTTTGAAGACGGTATTTGTAGTTTGATTGCAAATGAAATGGCAAAAAAAATGTTTGAAAGAGATTTCAGATAAAACAAGAACGGACTGCTGCTCAGATATATCAAAAGCTATTACATTTTTAAAATATCTACTAGCCATTTAAATTTAATTTCATGACATTAAGGCCATTATTATTTGTTAATTTAAAAAAAAAACCAACAATTAAGTTAAGTCTAGTTTATTTTTATCTCTAGCCTATTCTAGCAATTTTTAGTATTCAAATTAAGTCTACTTTTACTGTCATGCTCGGACAAAACTGATTCAAATAACATAACAGATTGCAAACGCCGAAACACAAAATTAATTTTAATGTAAGCTATTAACTACACTTTAAAGACATACTTTAAGTTTATCCCTTTCCCATTCACAGACTGAAATACAAATATTTTCTAAGCTCAATTTTGGACTGTGTCCTGTTTCCAATCAGAATCTCGTTTCTCTTTCACTACCATCGTATCGGAGGAACCAAAAATGATTTGTTTGATTTCTTATAGCCGCGATATCCTGTATCCCCACACTCAGTTGTTGTTGTGTGTATGTGCGTGTGTTTGTATTGGTGCTGCAACAGCTGCTACTTTGTATCTGGTTTTCATTTAAGTTGCGGGCTTTTATGCAAATTTTGTTGTTGTTTTTGCGTGTCACCGAAATCAGTAAAAAATTCAGTGTGCTCCCCCCGTCAATCGATAATGCAAATGGCGCAACAGCAGGCAAAGTTGAAACTACAGATGCAGAGATACAGATAACAGATACAGATACAGATACGGATACAAAATTGTATCTGCCTGTCCACACACTTGTCAGATATTCGGTACATGAAATTTAATTTGTGAATTATGAATTTTAAATCCAAAGCTCGCTCCACTTAAAATGAGAATGAGACTGCACATCCTATCCTATCCTATGCAGTCCTATCCCGTCCTGTCCCGTGTTGTTCTGCAGAATCCAGTTTTGCTGCTTTGGCAAACTTCGTCCTTTTGTCGCTCGTTGCGTAACTCAAAAGTAATTAAATTGCAAAATGCACACAGCAGAGCAAGGCAAAGATAGGGGCGTGGCACAGATACAGAAACACACATAACATGCATACACAGTGTATTACACACATATGTACACATACAGTTAGTCAAGTAATTATTTTGACAAAATAGAAAATTCACACATATAATTTATATCTTCTTAACGTATTATAATACTTGGTCAAACAAATTTATAATGAAATCTATTGGGTTAAAAAACAACTGTAATAACTTGTACAATTTTAATTTATATACTTATAATTTAGCACTCAAAATTTTATAATATAATTTAATGTGCTTAAGCTATTATTTAATTATTTAACTAATTAACTAATATTATTTATTTATTTATTATTTAAATTATATCCCAACTATTATCTTATGTTTAAGACGCTGGTCGCATTTAATGCATACGACTTAAAATTTATAAGAATTTACCGAATCCTTAAATATGAAAAGTAAGCTTAAAATTAGAAGATTAGGAAAAACTGCTTTTGTGTCAATGTAGGTTTGTTCATTATTGTAAATTAAATTTAATTGACAAAATTCAATGCATTAATATGCTTCTGTAAGATACTTAAAAAACTGAAAAATACGGCCATTTAATTTTAAGTTAACCTGTTTCTATTTTGAAAAAATAAAGTGTTTTTTTTCTTATGGTTTCTAAATTTATTTAACTACTTTTAAATATAAAAACAAGCGTGAAAGGTTATAGCCGATTATCCGACTATGGGATACCCGTAACTTTTTTAAATATATGTAGATAAAATACATTAACTGATCAAGAATATATACACTTTATAGGGTCGGAGATGCTTCCTTCTCCCTGTTTTACTTATTTTTTAAGTAACGGGCTTAATTAAATTTGAATATTATTAATTTTGTCAAAATAATTACTTGCCGTACTGTATGCCTAATCCTTATGTATATGCGTGGGATTTGGCCTGGCAAAAGTCAAGTGTTGTAGGGGAATGAAGCAAGTAAAGCAACCGGCAACCAGCAACTGGCAACATGTTGACGGCATTCCCTGTCGGTGCGGTAAACTCCTCCCTGCGGCCTGTAAATCTGTGTTGTCCAAGTCTGTGCCAAAGTTATAGTTATGATGATTGTTGATTTACAGTTTAAAGTTCTTGGCATTTTAGTTTCACTGTCTGTCTCAGTCTCAATCTCAGTCTCAGTTTGTAGTTGTTGTAGTGCATTATTGTGCTGCTCCCTTTGTGGACTCATGTAGCATGCAATTAATTTTGTAGCCACTACTTCAAAGGCGCCACAAGCCGCTGCACACACTGCAACTGCAAGGGGATCAGGGGGGATGCAGAGATGTTGGCTGTCAATGGGCCTTTGATGCACTCGCTCTGTGCTCCCTTCCCGGCTGCATTTGCCGCTGACAGCCGCGCTAATGGTCGTTGCCGGGAAGGGGCAGATGAAGGGGGGAACGGAGCTGGAGCTGGAGACGTGGCTCAGTTTCGATCTGTGTTCCCAGCGGTAACCCGAGACCTTTGGTATGTCAAAATGCCAGCTCCGCTGTCTTCGTCGGCTCCTCTGCTGACTGCTGACTGCACTGGGCTGTCAATGTCAAGGCCTGACTGTGGTTCCTTTGTGGTTGACATTCACGATGCTGCCGCTGCCACTGATGCCGCTGCCGCTGCTGCTGCCTTGCGGTCTACTCCTTTTGGCCATGTTACCAACAATCTCAGGCAGCTGCTCTACTCCGCTGGGGTTCCTTGACTGGCAAGCATTCCGTTTCATGTCTTTCACAAAGCAGGGAGCAAATTTCTGTGACTCTGCTTTCTTTTCTATTAATTAATAGATTTGAAAATTCTAAAAAACTTTTAGTTTAATGACTTGAACTAGAAAAAGGTTTCAGGATCCCTTGAACTCACGCCTTTGGTTCTCAACTTGGTTACATGTTTTTTAATGCAAAATAAATTTTATTGAATTTTAAGCCTATACAATTATTTTCTAGAACAATCAGCGTTTTGGAGATATATTCTTCTCAGTATTTTAACCCTTGCTATGGCATAAAAATATGAAATAAAGAAATAAACTTCTTCGTAGTTTATTAAATTTCTCGTTTTTTTTTAAGAAAGGGTGTTTTTGTAATTTTTTTATCCAAAATAGTTTTAGTATTAATACTATATAAATTGCTTTATATACAGGCCTGTTCCGAATTTCACTTTCGATAAGATTTGTCGGAATTGAATTTTTTTTAACTGCTCTAATTCCATTTCGGCGATATTGAGTGGATTGATATCACTTTGAGTTGATGAGTTTAAGTCCGATAAAGCGAAAAACGATCATTTTCAAACACTTAGTCTATATTCAAAGTGAATAAATGCATATTACTAATTGCTAAAAAGTAAAAAGTGAAAACCGGAACAGGCCTGATTGACTTTATATCAAAAATTAAAAATACAAAGTTTTTAAATTGATAAATGAAATAATTAATTTTTATTGAAATAAATAAAATCGTTTATCTAGTGTGAAAAACATATTAATACACAACCAAGTCACAAGAATTAAATAATATGTATGATTCAGATACACACTAAGTCACATAATCGGTAAATTGCAGATATGCATCGCGTACATCGAGTGAATACTGTAGGAGAAATAGATATACATATATCCTCGCTATTCTCAAGCAACTCAGAATTGTGATTGCGGCTGAGTACCGACCAAGTTCCATAACTTTACACACTCAGTTTGCGGTTGCCATATCAAATATCCGATGTCTAACCAAAAATATGCACATAACAAGGCTTCGAGTGAGAATCAGCAACTGAAAAGGAAAAGACGGGAGGAGAAGGAGGAGTAAAAAAAACGTAAAAAGTGCAGCCTTGGGGGTTGAGTGGAAAAGTCAAACGGAAAGCGTCATTCACATACATATGCTTGCTGCATAATTACACTTTTATTAACATGCAACAAGGAGAAGCCAACTGAAAAATTGCCCCAGCTGTGCTACCCCCCTCCCCCCTCCCTTCCTCCTTTTCAGCACCCATTCTCGTGCAGAGCTAACGGCAACAACTGCCAAAACCCAAATTGCTCCACCTTTTGCTCCATTTCTATTCCTACATTTGCATGTGTGTGTGTGTGTGTATGTTTGTGTGTGTGTGTGTACGTGTCTGGACTGTTGAATGCTAACAGGTGCCGCGGCAGCCTTCTACTTGTCTTCTCCACCCCCTCCCTTCCCCCTCTCAGCTCCTGGCTGCGTTGACTGCGCTGCATCCGTCGCATCGTCGCATCGTCGCATCGCATCGCATCATATGGCATTCACATCCTTTAGAGACACTTGAGGCGCACTCGGCTTAAATGAAGTGCACACGCCGTCATGCACATCAAAGCGAGCCGACAGAGCCGCCGACGAGGCAGCTAATTAGACACGCCTCTATTGGCATCGCCGCCCGTAATTAACATTAACTGTTACCCCCTCACACACACACACCATACACACTCGTTCACATTTTTATGCTATCAAAAATTGTTTTGTTTTGCTTTTGTCTCTTTAATAATATCCGCTGGGTGTTGTTTTTTACGCTTTGTTGCACAGCCAAAAAAAAAGAGATACAAAACTGATCACTAACAATAAATCTAAAATAAAAGAAATACAATAATTTTTCAGTTACTCGATCATTCAATTATCTTAAGCGTTTTACTCCTCAATCGACACTTATTATATTTGTTTGACCTCTAACGCAATCATTTACCTTTCTTAATTGCAGTGCAATTTTAAAACAATGGCCAAGATCTGAGAATTGTTTAATATAATAATTTATTATTTATTTTATTTATCTATTTAAAGTACCTTGGAAAAGATTTTTTAATTGTTTCTCTAAAAGAATTTGTAAGACAAAAAAATACATATTAAACATGTGTTTTGATTATGAATTGATTTTGACTTTGGATCGTTTTAATAACAGATATAAGATATTGTTAGCCGATCCGAAAGGTTCTGATAGCTTTCAAGTTAAGAAACTTGTTTTATCAATAAGATAAGTGTCATATGTCTAAAAACTCATGTATATTTTAATTAAAAAACCAACTCTGTACTGAGATTGACACGTTTCTTACTGTGAACCGTAGTCAACGATAGTGACGAAAGCAACACGAAGGGTGCTAGAAGCGACTACATAGGAATATATACAGAAAAATGGAAAATTACTACGACTCTCCCATCGAATTAAGTATATACCGATCGAAAGCTGTAGTTTCCACTAACAAATGTGCATGGCAAGATTTTTGGTAACTCATCTGGTTAGTGAGATAAAGTATCGTAAGAAATAATATTTTGCTAAATAGTCACAATATACAAAATAATTTGGTTCATAGAAGTAAAAAACTATTATTTGTGCTTTAATTTTTTTATGTTGTTTTTCTATTAATTGGAAAACTTCTCCATGAATTGCTAAAACCAATTCTTGATCGAAGCATAACAAAAATTTTTGACATCGTGCCATGGTTACGAATATCGTTTATTATTGACTTTTATTCTTTAATATTTATATTATTAATAAATCTATTATATTTTTTATTTTATTTTCATGCTGCAATGTTTGAATAATTTCATGTGATATCCGAACAATTAGATATCCGAAAGAGGGTATTAAACTATCATATTTACCTTTATTTTAAAACAAATTTAGTAATTCAGTGCTAAATCTGTTTGATGTATGTATACTACACTGTAAGGTTTACTCGATATATGTATAAACTTACATTACGGTCAAAAGGTTTTTATTAATTAATACTTAAGGTCATGATTTGTAATTCCTCTGATTATTGATAGAGCCTGTATTGATTAAAAGAATAGTGTTGAAAAATGTTCGTTAAACGAATTTTATTTGCTTTTGATATATATAAACTAACTCACAAAATAACAATTGCAACGTTTATTATGAAATGTTGTTATGTAAATCGGACAAAATTGTATTACAATCAATACCTTAACAACATACAATATCATTTCTGAATTTGTATCACGACTACAATCTAAACATATAAGCTAATCGTACGTATAAAATAACATAAAACACTTTTGGGGACCACAGACCAACACAGGGGCATAAAAACACGCTTAAAATTCTAGATATTAGAGATATATATATCTTATATATAGACATAGATATACGTATAGTATGTAAGTGTACTTTATAGGATGTGAAGTCTAGAGATATATCGTTCTTCCAAGCGAATGACTATCGGCATGGCTATAAAAGCGCACGTTGCGTCTTATCCTCGAGGACTGTTTCCTGTGTTGGATAAACGCCTTGGTTAACATAGAGCTGCAACGGCGACAGAGTAGCAGACGGTGGCGGAGGTGTCAGGCCGAGTGGGGTTGTCGAAGTGCTTGACGGTGTCGTGGGCGGTGTTGAGCTAAAGCTGGAGCAGCTGGAACGCGCCGATAGCGATTGTGCCGAACGCGTTCTTCTCAACGGCTCCGATGCTCCGCCACTTGTGCAACTGCTGGGATCTCCATAGCTGTGCACACGACCCACAGCCTTGAGTGTCGTGCGATAGGGCTGCGGATGATCCTGTGCCGCCTGGTTGTAGTATGATCTGCGCAGGATGCAGCAAGTTGCCACGAAAGGCACCATCAGAATTCCACAGATGCCCAACACAATGATCACCAGGACATCCAACCCTTCCGACCGCCAAAAGTTGAGTGTATTGGCATGTGATTTCAGAAAGTCAGCTCCACCAGATTCCAATGTCAACTCAATGTGGCTGAGTGCTCTGGCCGATGCTTCAGAGTTAACAATGTTCAGACGCGTCTTCAACTTGGCCAAATGTTGAGCATAGCTGACATTTAGCGTGAGTTGCCGTATGCCATGAAGCAGTGCATCATAGGCAATAACATCGTAGCCGACAGTCAGCGCTGCACCTTTAAGCTGCAACCGTTTGGCCAACACCTCCTGCTCGGCCAGAATGGGTATGGCAAGTATGGGCGTATCACCCGCAATCGATTCCCAAACGCTCAACTGTCCACAGCTGCTGATAAATACCTTCACCTGCGGGTGGGCTGTAAGACAAACAATTTCAATTCGGATTCGTAGAACTTATGCCAAGGGAAGCTTACCCAAAATCGCCTGTTGGGGCCACCAGCTATTGATCATAATGTTGTCCGGCAGCGTCTGCACAAATTCATCCGTTTCCCACTTGAGCAGAAAATTGAACTCTTTGAGATGCGTAAAAACGTCCAATAAAATGGCTAATTTTTCGCTTGGCAGCTGAGCGGTTTGCACTTCGGCTCCCAGACTCATGTAAATGACGCCTCCAGGCGCTGACTCAATAAAGGAACGTACATGCTGTTATCAGAGAAGAAACATTTGAAAACTTTGTTAATAATCAGAATGAAAAAAATGAAATATGGTCTACGGCATGCCGAAGAAATCAATTGATGATAATGATATGATCGGATCTTAACCAAGTTTTTTAAGCATGAATAAATGCAAGCCAAAAGCACAATCCCTGAGAATAGTTGAGATATTTCATATTAGTGTCAAGAGACATATTATTTCAGACAAGCAGAAGGACAGGCGGATACACACTTCTTGACAAAGCTAATGTACCCCCTTCAACAGTACAAAAATCAACCTTGCTTACATTTGGCACTTTCAGCTCCGTTGGCTCCAACAAATGCAGACCGCCAATTTCCAGCATGTTTGGCAAATAGGCACGCGGATAATCCAAAGCCGGATGAGAATTAATCAAAGCCAAGCTGAGATTTTTGCTCAGTTCGCGGTAATTTGGCAGCTGATGCACAAGTAGCTCAAAATGATTGGAGTAAACGGACTGTTGTGAGATCAGGTGGAAAAAGCTGCAAGTGAAAACTGAAATGATTAAAGTTCTTTAACTCAATTGTAATTTAACTCACTTGTAGGTCAGACGCTCGAAGGTGCTCATCAGCGTATTGGCAATGCGTTGACGAGTATTCATGCGTTCCGTAAAGGGTAGAAAGTTACTCGGATCCAAGGATGATGATTGGGGATTACCAAACATATTATTGAGCCATGAATTGGCACCGGTGGGACTAATTGCAACAGTGGGTACGCCATAGTAATAGGCCAGGCTAGAATAATAAGACATTATTAATTAGGTCTTGATTTTATAAGTTTTTGTGCATACTCACCCTAGAAGTGCTTCACTCAGAAACAAATCCACAATAAGCAAATCAAACTTCTCGCCACTAGTGAGCAGCTTTCGCACTTGAGCATCTGAGAGTAAGAGATCCACATTCGTCGTGCCCGCATAGATCATCCGGGTGAAGCGTTCCATGACGCTCTGGGCATGCATCTGTTCCGCCTCAAAGCTCATGCCCATGTCCAGCCAGTTCTGATTGAGATCCTGATCCTCAATGCGTATCTCACGTATGTTGTACAGCATTGGCTCTGATTCAGCTGCTGCATGTGGACTGATTAGCGTAACCGAGTGATTCTGTGGTCCAGCCACCAGCTGCTGCAGCAGACGACGTCCAAACAGATAGTGCGATCTCCACACGCTGGGCAACACGGCCAGGACATTTGCACCTGTTGCATGGCTGCAGAGCACCCAAAGCAACAGCAGCTGCAGCAAACGCATCTCAAAGTCCAATGAACCGCAAATGTGTCCTCGACTGAGCTTGTTTGCTTATCCGGTTTGCAGCTTCTTCCTCTTCTTCGTCTATTGCCCCGCGCCGAGCCGCAACGACGACACTATAATTATCTGTTGCTGTCTCTACCGCTGCAACTTGCCTTCATTTTCGCTGCTGCTGCCTTTGAATCTTACACAATTCTACATTGCGTTTGCACCATGCGATAATTAATGCAAATTTGTTAAATATCACGAAAATTGTGTGCAAAATGCGCAACGAAAGTGAAAAGAACAACACAACAACAATGGAAACACTGTTGTGCCAGGGCTGCACGAGCTGAAGTAAACGCACGCATGTGAATGTCAAGCTCTGCGTCATCGATAAGCCAAAGAATCGATAGTCTTGGTTTAAATGTACTCGCAATTCAAAATGCATTATGACAACAGCACAAACTTTTTTTGCACAAAACGTATTTAAGAAATGGACATACTGCTGAATTATCTAACGATACACAGGTGTGTGAATTTATTTATATTTGGATACATTGTGAATATTAAAAGTAAATTCAAACACTACTGTTAATATTCAAATGCTACGTTTGCGCACTTTGCAATATCGCTTATCGCAATTTATCGATATATGTGCAAATTTATTTTCGCAATCAACTCTTATCGATGGATAAAAGCAACAAAAGCAAAATAAACATAAACAAATAAAAAGCGAATTACAACGGCAAATTAGCATCAATTTGTTAGTGTTTGTGAGTGTTAAATAGATATACAAAAGGTATTCAATTATTTAACTCTCAAATGCACAACAGATGTTGCACTTGGGCAACCGGCTGAGTGTCTACAACAATAACAAAACAAATACAGCAGCATTTCATTCATTATTTTTGGCACATTGCCAACTATTGCAGCATTGAACTGCATTACGAGTAAACGGCAGAAAACAGAATAGACAGCTGACAACGACAACACCTGCTCGAACTTATCGCAGTCGCAGAGCCTCAGCCCTAAATACACACAATAAAGTGAAGTGAAGTGAGCAATTGAAGCGACTACGCGTTTATTTTTTATATGTGAGCAGAGAGACAAACTGGTGGATAAACCTGTACAGTGTACACATAAATCAGAACAGCGTCGCAGCCAAAGAAGCTTACGTAATAGCAAATATTCCAGACCGAAGTTTAAAGTCAACCACAAAATGCCACAGGAATTATGTGAGTTTTTGTTTCAATTCTATTCACGGTTGCCACAATTGTTACATGTGTACCAAAATTGGTACATTTTTCGTTCGTTGGTACATTGTGCAAATACTTTCAAAATTGGCACATTTTTCGTAACAGAAATTAGTTTTCCATTATTTTCGTTGTTTTAAGTTGTATTTAACGTAAAGAACAAATATTAAATTACTTTTTAAATAAATAAATGTAATTGAACAATTTATACTACGATTTATTTAAGATAAATTACAAAAATATTATTTAGTACATAAAGTTGGTACCTTTTTTGCGCTTTAAAAAATGGTACACTTTTCATAACAGAAATTAGTTTTCCTCTAATTTCGTTGTTTTAATTTGTATTTAACGTAAAGTACAAAAATAAACATTTCTTTTTTAATAAATAAATTTAATTAAACAATTTATATTATAATTGAATTAAGATAAATATACAAAAATATAATTTAGTACATAAAGTCGGTACGGTATCACTTCTCCAAAAATCCCCTAAATCAACAAAATAGTATCATGAAGTGGCAATCGTGCTCCTATTGCGTATCTTTCAACTGCAGTTTGTAACCATGTTTTCATTGCAGCTCTTATCGATGTGGACAAACCGTTGTTTGATCTGAAGACGTTCACGGGTCGCTTTCAGTACTATGCCTGGATGACGGATCCGCGAACGGTGCTACTCTCCAGCGACCGTTTGCTGCAGGCCAAAGAAATGGTGGACAAGTATCGCAAGGGAGAGCAGTCCGCAGACCTAAAACCGGAAGAGGTGCACTACAACATGAAGCTGTACAACTCGGCATTTCATCCGGACACGGGCGAGCTACAAAACTTTGCCGGTCGCATGAGTTTTCAGGCAAGTGTCGTGTGCTCGTGATGCAGTTTAAATTTAAATAAATGACGTCAGTCATTTGTTCCAAGTGTTTTGGTTGCCAAACATTTTAACGATTCTTTGTTTAGGTGCCTGGGGGCATGCTGATTACTGGTGGCATGCTCGCCTTCTACCGCACGGTGCCCGCTGTGGTGCTCTGGCAGTTCCTCAATCAATCCTTCAACGCGATCGTTAACTACACAAACCGAAATGCCAATTCGCCCACCAGTGTGACGCAGCTGGGCGTATCCTATGTGTCTGCTACCACCTCAGCATTAATTGCAGCCATTGGCTGCAAGAACTATTGGTCCAAAAAGGCCTCGCCGATCTTGCAGCGCTATGTGCCATTTGCGGCTGTCGCGGCTGCGAACTGTGTCAACATTCCCATGATGCGCCAGAACGAGATTATCCATGGCATTGAGGTAAAGAACGCCGATGGCCAGGTCGTTGGTCAGAGTCGTCTGGCCGCCATCAAAGGTATTAGTGAGGTGGTCCTCTCGAGAATTTTAATGGCCGCGCCGGGCATGCTCGTTCTGCCCGTCATCATGAATCGCCTGGAGAAGCTGCCTGCCTACAAGCGCATCAAATGGATCAATGCGCCATTCCAAACCCTCATGGTGGGATGCTTGTAAGAGACTCGAGTTGCTTCCCATTTGGCTTCTATAAACAATTTAAAATTGTTTCTTTTTTCCCAGCCTCTGTTTCATGGTGCCCACGGCCTGCTCTATTTTCCCTCAACAATGCGGACTGGATACCTCAACAATGCGCACTTTTGAGCCGGAACTCTACGAGGACATGGTGAAGCGCACTAAGGGTGCTGTGCCCAAGCGCGTCTACTTCAACAAAGGCCTATAAGGAGTCACGTAATCATCGACTTTAATCTTAGACAATAATGTGTTTGTTGTTGCTTGTCGTCAGTTAGGCATTTACACTTGGTTCCTTAACATTTCACAATAGTCATTTAGTATTAAGCCTAAAAGTATATCACAATTTCTATGTCGCACAGTATAGTTTGTATTTGACATACAGTGGCTCACAGCTTATTTCAACCAGCACAAAAAGCAACTTTACTCAAAAGCTTCAATTACAACTAACTAAAATACAAACCTTAAAAATAGTATTCACAGAAATCTAATGTTATGTCAACTCATAATTTGAAAATATTCGAAAATATTTGAGTTTTCGTAAAAATCCACTTTTTCAACTTTTACCCTCGATTTTTTACAAAAAATGTTGGGATGCAAAAAAATTCTTCAACGAATTTTAATAGTGTTTGCAAAAAACAATTTTCAAAAATATTTTTGCTAGTATTTCTTAAAATTTTTTGAATATCCTAAAAATTACCATTTTTACCCATTTTTCCTCATTTTCATGCAATTTTTGCAGTTTTCAAAAATACTAGCAAAAATATTTTTTAAAATTTTTTTTTGCAAACACTATTAAAATTCGTTGAAGAATTTTTTTGCATCCCAACATTTTTTGTAAAAAATCGAGGGTAAAAGTTGAAAAAGTGGATTTTTACGAAAACTCAAATATTTTCGAATATTTTCAATATTTTCAAATTATGAGTTGACATAACATTAGATTTCTGTGAATACTATTTTTAAGGTTTGTATTTTAGTTAGTTTTAATTGAAGCTTTTGAGTAAAGTTGCTTTTTGTGCTGGTTGAAATAAGCTGTGAGCCACCGTACATACGGATTCTGTTCTACTTTCATATGTTTCATGGGCCTGCACCTAAAGTAAACTAAAAGTAAACTGATTAGAAAATCTAAAAACATTTGCCAATCAAATACTAACATTTTGTTCATTGAGATTACAATGCGCTAGTTGTAATGAAATATAACTGACTGACAAATGTAGTTCGATACTTTAAGTTAAATTGAAAAGTGAACATGGTAATGTGTAAGAACGTACTAGAGATTATTAGACCATTTTCAGTTTTCTCCAAGATTTTTCGGATGTGAATTAAATTTCATTTGCTAAGTGAAAAAATACATTTTATTAAGTTCTTTAAAATGTTAAGTAAAAACCGGATCAGACCTGAATATTGAGATTTGATCAGTAGATCTATCAGACCTAATTTTATAAATTGAAAATGGTTATATAACTATTTTAATTGTAGTTTCTTTGAGGCAGCTTCTAGTTTAGGTGCAGGTTTCATCATATTCGTCAAAGTTATCACCGCCATTATTTAAACGAGCTGTTCATGTTTTTAATACTTTAGAACTTAATTGTATCTTATTGTGTGAAAATAAATGTTATTTAATCAAACAGAAACACTATATTATAACTTACCTTTATTTATTGTTGGAATTAGCAAGCATATTACCTAAATATAGCCAATATTTTTCATAATAGCTACATTTCCAATAAAACTTCAGTAAATATGCGGGTTTATAAACGGTTTTATTAGGTATATATTTTATCTTGTATATGTATATGTTTATATATATGTATGTATATATAATCATATCGTAATTAGCAAATCTTTGCGGGGATTCTTCATTGAATTGTGTTGTAAAATTTACAAAATGTGCAAAACACAACTAGTTAGAATTATAATTATATTCTTGGTTAATTAGGAGTAGACTTTAATTTTTATTGTTCGACTATTTATCGGGCATTTTACTTATAGTTTGTGCTCTTGTACTACAACAAATTTTTGGTTTCCCTTCGCTTTGAAAATTATATTTTATTTCGTTTGCTTGGACATTTTCAAGGTACAATTTGAATTGATTTTTAATTTATAAGTAGTTGATTTTTTCTGGTTTCGTTTGTTTCGTTTTTAATTTTTGTTAAAATGTTGGCACTGTCGCAAAACTCTAAACATTGATGAAAAAATTCAACACTCAGATATACAATGTATGTAAAATTGTGTTTACTTAAATTTAAAAACGCACTATCGCTTAGCTGCCACGCCCCCAATGCAAGGGGCGAATTTTTTATAACAAATGCGCTGCCAGGCAGCAAATTTCGTTTCCGTATATATTTCACACGTAAAATGTTTCGATGGAAATTAACTTTTCAACTTTTATTTTCAATTCTCTTTCCCACAATAATCAGCAAACATTTATTTATTTATTTAAGTTTAATAATCGTTAATTTTTTACTTTGCAAAATGGTCGACACACACAATATTCATATATTCGTATGTTCCTTTTGAGGGACGTAAAAGGTTTTTTAAAAATTATTTTCAAATAATCTGCAATTTTTTTTACTGACTGAGGCATTCAACAATTTAATGGTTTTTATTGCCCTAAAAACTTTATTGCAAGCTTTTACTTTCGTACTTGTGTTTTTGCTATATTTATTGGGTTCGTCGATTTGGCTGGAAAAGCTCTATCTCAAAATCGTAGGGTATTAGGCAAATTGTGTGCTCTCATCCAACTTACAATGAAGGAACTCATTCCGCATTAGCTGCCTTTTTTTTATCAATATCAAAATCTTTATTCATACTTAACATCTTTGCATTTTTATTTAATATTTCAGACTGTTTTGTCATAAACCTTTCAAGGAAATTACTCGTATTTGTTGGGATTTGTTTATTTTAGTTATTCGGCTCCATCACGATATTGTTTCTTATTGGAAACCCATCGATAGGACAAGTATTGGCTGTGAAATACAAGCTCCTTAACATTGTTGGTATCGAATGCTAAAGCATGGTAACATATCATTGACATGGCATACATTCCAAAGCAACTGTTAATGCCAATATTATTTATTTAACTTTACTTAAATCTTATAATTTGTTGTCAACTTTGTAGTTTACTTTGGTTTTTCTTCAAATTGGACATTAATTTTGCTACAAATGATCAGCACTGTTAAGTATTTAACAGTTGCTGAAATGTTTTTAACGGATGCTGACCGACAGTCTGTTAGAAACAGAGTCACTGATGACAAATTCCTGAACTTACCTCGACCGAACTTTGAATCTTACGCCTTTACTCTTATAAAATTCAACTCATATTTACTCCGAATATTCCGATCTTCAGCAGTCAAATCTTAGCCTTGAAAAGCTTACCAAGCTCGACTCTATGCCGATCTTTAGTTTAACTCTTAGCTTCAGTTGCTTCTATCATTTCGGTTTTTCGTTTCGTTTGCACTAAGTTAAATAGATTTTGTTTCTTTTAAATCCATATACTATATGTTTCTTTCTTGTTGTTTTTAAATATTTTCTTTTGCGCACAGCCTTTTTCGAAATATTTCTGGGTTTCTTTAAGTGTTTCATATAAGTATGTATTTTGTATGTGTTTTTTTCGTAAGACGACACCTGATAAATTTTTGTACCAACATTGCCAGACTGCATATATACCACGCACATGTAACGGGACACGAGTCCGGGTATATATGCGAATGCATTCATAAAGGATTTTACTTCTTCTTGACCTCATTTCCACTTTCTTCTTGCACATTTCAACATTTTTAGAATATATTTTTCAATTTGTATTTCGTTAAAACTCTTATAAGCTAGACAAAAATGTAAAAAAAATCAAAATAAAACGAACAAACCGTTAATTAGGCGCGCCTTAAGGCTCTTTTAGTTTTAGTTAGTCAATTTTAGTTATATTTATTTATTTGTTCTTTTATCCAATTCCCCGTCGTTTTAAAATAATAATAAATAACTTTTTTGTTTATTTCTCATTTTAGTGTTTAATGATTCGCTTGCAATTTCCAATTTCCAACTTCATCCATTGGGTATATCTTTTAAATTTATATGACTTGGCTTTTAATATTTATTTATAATTATATAATAGAATGTATTTTATAAATTTTGTTTTCTTTTTTCTTATTTTTTTTGTTTCTTGTATATAACACATTTATAATTTATAAACGTTGCATTTAGTAAAATTAAAAAAAAACTATGCGCCTAAAAACAGTTTGTAAAGTTTAAACTTTATAAATAACGCGATTTTGTGTTTATTTTTCTTTTCATTTATTATTCATATTCAACTTGTTTTGACTTGGCTTAGGAGTTAAATACAAACATGTACATAAGGTATATATGTATGTATGTATGTAGATATATTTTATATAAATATATTTTATATATTCTTTTAGTGGTTGTGTATGGATAATTTTCGTTTTGAAACTTTCATTTTCCGTTTTGCTTCTCTTATTAATTCTTATGTAACTTTTAAACATTTTGTGTTAGACTTACAAAATAAACTAAAAATTAAATTCTAATATTATAGTTATATATTATTTTATATGCTTCATATGTATGTGTGTGTGTTATGTGTTATGTATTGTGTGTTGTTGGACAACCAAAGTAGGAAAAAGAGTTTTGTTTTTGTTGTGTTTTTGTTTTGTTTTCGACACCGATCCCATTTTACGGCTGCTCCTCGTTGATCGCATCCGAGGCGATTGCCGGCACCAGCTCCACCACTGAGACAGCCTCGGCTGTGGTTGTTGTTGAGGTGGATGAGCTGGTGGTGCTGGCTGGTGACATGTTATCCGCTGTTGCGGATATCAAACCGATGGGTGGCGGTGAATTTAACGCTGTTCCTGTTCCTGTTGTTGCTGATTCCTGACTTTGACTGGGCGGCAGCACAAAACTCTTCCCCACAAGCTGATCTCATTTGAGACCCGTATCCGACGACGGCGTCCAGCGATCGAACTCAATGCCCGAATCGGGCGAAACGCCCGTGGCCTTGGCCAAATGCGCTGCCATGAATCCGCCCGTCTGCATGCACTTGCAATCGGCCGCAATGCAGTTGCACGAGAACTTGGAGCCGCGACCGCATCGTGCTGCCACCAGGCTGGGATTGGCGGTCAGCGAAGTGGCCGAGGAGCAGCCGGCAGCTGGCCCAATGATATTGGCACTGTTCTCCTCGTCCATCGCCTGGCCATCGCATGGACTGAGACGGAGCTGGCTCTCGAAGGACTGCAGCTGCTGCATGAAGTGGAAGTTGGGCGACACGTCCGGTTTCCGGGCCCTCACCATCATGAAGGCATCGTTCAGGCTGATGGCCTTGGTGTGCATCAAATAGGCGAGTGTCACCGTCACCGAGCGCGAGACGCCCGCAAGGCAGTGGACCAGCACCGCCGAATTAGCAGAGCGCGCTTCCTCTGCAAGGCAAAAACAAGTTGAGAATTATTAAGTCAGATTTGCAGAAATGTAATGTGTTCTTTGTACGCACCTATGAAATGTATGGCAGCTGGAAAATGCATGGCCAGATCCTGGGAATAGTGATCAGTTATGGGAATTTGCAGATACTTTATAATGCCCAGCTTCTCGAACTCATTGGGCAAATCGGGTGTCACATTCAGAACGTACTAAAATTTAATATATATAATTGTGATTAATATTGGGCACTTCAGTTTATTATCAAAGGGAGGACATACCTTAATGTTGTACTTTTGCAAAGCATTCGAGTCACAGCTGTGCGAGGCATTGCCCAGAAACAGGCCGGGAATTATCTCAACGGGCACCTCATTGTAATTATGATGGTGATGATGATGATGATGTGTGGTGCTCTCACAGTCCGAGGATTCGGCTGAGCTGCTGCACGCCGAATCGGAATGTGGCGTGGAAATGCGTAGCGATCTGTAAACATACAAGTGTTAAACATTAAATGGATTTATAAAGAAATAAGTATATTCGATGGTTTATAGATAATTGATTATAGTTTCCAAGTTACAAATTTATTTTTGTTTTTCTGTTCTATGATAAATATTTAATGTCTTTCATCAAGATATTAAAATTTGTCTTGAATATTGATGAATTATTAATAAAATACTTCTTTGAATAAATAAATTCTTTAAAGTTGATCGATATACGTTTGATTTTCTGTGCAACTGTATTATTTTTCACTTTCAATATCGTATATTGAATAAAAGTTATATTTCAATATTTATTATTATTTTCAACTTTTATAGTAAAAATTAAAAAATGATTTTTATTTTCAAGAGTTATAATAAAAATTAAAAAATAACTTTTATTTTCAATTGCTAAAAATTGAAAATTGGAGTTAAATTATAAATTTTAAATAAAAATTGAAATTTAATTATTATTTTATAATTTTTTTATTAAGATCGAAAAATAAGAGTTTTCGTTAATTTGTTGTATAAAAATGAACAAATAACTTTTATTTAAAAATTTATATTTTAATTTTACGGTCCCTGGTATATATACTCAATGTATAACAACTCTCTTTGATATTATGCGGGATCTCAGCTTGAGATACGATCGAGGTACAAAATTAGTTAGATTTAATATTAGCTGTTTGAATGTAATTTTGCATTCCAATTTAAATTTTGTTATTCGCTCTTACAATATTGTATTATCTTTTTCTTTTCTTTCTAATAAATTAAACTTCACTTTAAATCCATATCGATAAAGTATTTTATTAAATTTCTAGCATTCATCTTTATCGTTAGCTTAGGGATATTCCAATATGTAATATTTTGTGTTCGCATTTCAAAGTTAGCTTGGTGAAATTTTCTCTTTCGAACTGATATATTTGTACATGCACTATTCAAATGATTCGGTTAAGTTGTCATTACATGAGTTGAAAACTTACCTAAGACCCATCAACTGATCGGCCTGGGTATTACGACTAGATTCCATTTCTTTGTTGTGCGCCTGGTTGTCATCCTCACACCACTCCGGAAATGCTTGACGAAAACTGGAGAAGCCATCTGCAAGCATAGAGATAGAAAGATACGTATGAAACTTTAGATACAGATACAGATATAGATACGAAAGTTAAGTTTACTTTTTAAACTATGCGGTAAGTTTGTGTTTTTTTTGTTTGGCTTTTGTACGCTTGAAAAATATTTCGTTATGCTTGGCCAAGTGTGGCCTTTTGCTCTATGGGTAAGACAACACCTACAGTAACCACACACCCCCACCCCTGCCTTCCTTCCCCCCTCTCTACACACCACAAGCTGGTGCTGTGAAGCGTGCGTGAAATTCTTGCAGTTTGCGTGGCTCATTCATAAAAAAAAGAAATAAAAGAGAAAAATAAAATTACTTTCGTTGAGAGTCGTTTTTCTCCAATTAGAAACGGAAGTGGCTGCCATACGAGACGGGAGACGACACGACAAAAGAAAACGGAAATGCTGTTTCTATATCTATATTTATGCTCGAGTATCGCATAAGCCTCTGCGTGTATCTGTATCTGTGTGCATGCAAATGTATCTGCGAGCTACAAGTATGATGACTCGCTGCGAATTGTCATAACACAAAACGGAAGCTCACAATTTCCTACTTGGCGCATAATAAATGCGATTCCGCATTTGAAATTGAGCAAGCACTGGGAAAAGTAGCCACAATAACAATAACAACAGCAACATCAACAACAACAACAGCATGGGACAATCCATCCAAGAAATTCGCATTGCTGAACATGCGGGCATTTACAGCGGGAAGATCAAGAGGTAAAGGAAGTTTCTATTTACAGTCAACACCCGCACAAATGTCCAGAACTCTTCAAGAATCCGAATCAGAATCAGGCAAACAGCCCGAGAGCTATTGGAAAACTCAAAACTGCATTTGATGGCAATTTCCGTTGCAACAGAAAATTGCTGGAAATTGTATTACAGGCAGTCAGAGAGTGCCCTTACACCTCCCTCCCCCTCCCGCACAACAGTTTTCCCCACATAGCATATCTCAAAATGCAAATAAACCGATTGGCATGAAAAGGACCAAAGGGGGGCGGAAACCAAAGGTGGGAGCAAAATACTGGACAGGCTCTTGCACATATGAAATTGAATGCTGCTGAAGTGCCGTTAATAGAAAATGGGAAATTTTGCATTTTAGACATTTAATCGATGCGTTAAGGCTGCTAACGAATTCGGAGAACCGATAAGGTCACAAGTTGAATAGTTTATGAAACTTTTTACTCAGGGCTGTCCTTAAATTTAGCTGTATTCTATTCTAACAAAAAATCAAGCAGTGTATTTTTAAAAAGTATTTAAATACACTCTGTAAATTAATTTATTTAATTTTAAAAATATGTAAATATTTAAAATAGAACTATAAAAGTTAGCTGTGTTAAATCTTCTATTTATTATCTAAAAAGTATTTGTTAGAACTAGTGATTGGTGATTAATTTCTTAGCAAACAACGAGGCTCCCAACCGGTAAGAGCTAGATGGCTGAAATTTTCACAGTCTTTTTATTTATTTTATTGGCTGTGTTAATTTATACAGTGAAGAAACTTAATAGTTTTATACCAAAAAATGCACCTTAATAAATAATTATTATTATAAAATAATAACAAATCAGATTGTAATTCTTTGGAAAATATTTGTGCGTCATTTACAGCTTTAGTAATTGCTTTAAGCAAATCTACCCGCATGTTGTACTAATTTTAGCTAGTAACCCTCATTTGTCATAGTTTAAATACACTTGGTTTGTATTTTTAGAAGTAGTATTGCGGTTGGCTTTCTATTCACATGTGGTGACCTCTCCACAAAAAATACGTATACGCTGACAATAGAAATTTTTTTATAAATAGAAATTTATTTGGTTTCCAATTGTTGTTTTGGCATAATTTGCGCGTGTTGCGCTTCCTGTTTTGGGCTCTATGAGAGCTGGAACGGACGTACGTGTCCGACGGTCCGGTCCAACGGATGCCCGCCGTTCCACTGAAGGGCGTTCCACGAAACCGCGACTACAGTGCGTCATCTGCACGGGGAGACGAGTGGGCACGGGCGGGATTGGGAGCGAAACTTGACCGCAAGACAATTGCTAGGGACAAATTAATTAGCCTAGGACCCAAAAGGGCACAAACTACAACCTCCTGCCATAAAAGGGTGGTCCAAAGCAAACCCAACATGGCTGAAAACAAACTGAAGCCAAGTCGACCGCTTGTCTAACTGTTTACGCGACAAAAGTGCGACTACGTCATTTCCGCTGGAATGGTGGAAGGGAGAGGGAGAGGGAGAAGAGGGTGGGTGGGGGGTTCTAATAACTGGGCAAATGTGAATGAATAGAGTCCCAATGGGTTGTGTGTCAGTGTGTGTGTGCGGGCGTGTGTATCTATTTGTATCTGTAACTCAAGTTAAAGCACAAGTAAAGTGAGCTAAAAGTTACTTAACTCACGTTTATATACCCTGCATACAAGCAGTTTACAAGCGGGTATGACAGCATACAGTACCAGAGAAATTTAATAATTGTTTGAATTGTTTTTGAATTTAATTTTCATAGTAAATATTAATATCCCACAGATATTTTCTAGAGTCTATAATTAATATTACAGGGTATTTGCCAGTTCTTTGGTGTAAACGTTTTAGTGCTGGACATGTTTTTGCTCACTTTGTTGTATTTATTTTTTAGCTCAGACAGACAGACAGACAGAGAAATAAACAGGCGCGGTAGATAAGAAACAGACGAAACGAAACAAAATAAAATAAAATAAAAGCGATAAAAATTATAAACAAACAAACAAATAAATGGCAACAGCAGTCAAAGCGAAAACAATGAATGGAAGAGACAACCTCCCCTCCCCTATCTCCTCTTCCCTTTCTCTTCCTCTCACCTTTTCCTTCAACATAAAAAGCAAACGAACTGCGACGACGACTTTTGCCTCAGTTGTAAAAACTTGCATGTATTATTTATAATGTTTTTATTTTTTGAGCAGTTTGTTGTTGTTGTTGTTGCTGTTTTTGTTATTTTTATTGCCTTAATAAATAAATAATCCAAATTTTGCGCTTAGCATGACAAGCACATCCCGTGGGCGGTGGCTGAAAATATTCCAAAAACAAAACTCAAAACTCACTAGGTGGGTGTCACCCCCTCACCCCCTTACCGCCCCCCACTCCACACTGTGACTTAGAGATGGGAGTTGTAAGCCCGCAGACAGTAAAATGAGCTTAGGTTGAAATCCGGTTTTAAAGCCCACAATAGTAGCAGATACAATGACAATAAATAGGCAATATGTATGTATTTTAAGTAGTTTGCGCTTCTCGCTCAGCTCACAAATATTGTTAGTGTTATTTATTTGTGTTTCTATTTGTTTCTATTTGTTTTTTTTCAAGTTTACATTTTTCACGTTTTGAAGGTCGTTTCCACTGTGCGCGACTCTTGTCATTGTTGTTGCTGTTTATTGTGTGAACTCATCAATGAAACAATACAGAGAACGCGACAAAAACAAAAAAACTATAGATACTTGTACATAGGTGGGCAATAGACTTATATGGAGTGTGTGTGTGTGTGTGTGTGTATATAGAGAACAGATGTGATAACCACAGATACATGCGACAAATGGAATATGAATGATTTACGCTGAGCAAGCACACACAACTTCGAAAGAGAGAGATAGATAGAGAGAGAGAGAGCGATAAGAGATTGCGACCTTTGAGTTTTTAGCACAAACTTCTTTATTTTCTTTGAGCTGGTTTAGTTTTTTATGGCATTTGCAATTAAGTTAGTGTGGAAACATTCGAGAAGCAAGAGCAGATCAATCAATCAATCAATCATGCTGTAATCAATCAACTTGCCCTTGCTTACACACCAGTATTTAAAATGTCAACGGATTGTGGGCGAAAGTCTTTTGCCGCTTTCCGAACAAATTAATTTTCCGTGCCGACAAAAAAGAAAAGCCCTCAAAATGAAATGCAAACTTTACTCAAGACGCAGACTCAACAACTTTGTTGTGAAATGCATTAAATAAATTCTCATCAAAGGCGGAAGTGGCCGTCATTAATATGGTTTTGCTGCCTTTTTAGCTTTTCCATAATTTCCACCCCATTTTTTCCCATTTGCCGCTTGCAGTTTGTTTATGTGCCAGCAGCTAAAAAAATGTTGCTACAAAAATAAGCGAAGGCAACACTGGAAAATTTGGGGCGTCTGTGGAAATGTAAACAAAATGGGGCCATTTCAGGTTGGCTGCTTGTTAAATGTTCAATTTCATTTTCATTTTCGTTCTCTGCTTTTTTTATGTATGCTCGTCTTCCTTTCGTAATACAAATACATGTGGATATCCCGATTATCTGTCGAGTTGCTTTTTTAATATATTTTTTATTTTTATATATGTATATTCATTCTGAGTCTGTCGGACTCTGTTTCTGACTCATTGACAAATAGCATTGAACTGCAGGCGCAATATTCTCGTCGCATTTGCCGTCTGTCTGCCGTTTCATTCATGGAGCTTGAAGCCAGACGTGCTATATATTCGGTTATACATATGTATCTATGTATTGTATACACTTATGTATTTATAGTACGCGCCATTGTGCAACACATGGCTGACTGCATTTGCTAAGGCGAAGTAAAGGCGAAGTGTGGGAGATTGGGAGACGGAGACGGAAGCGTGCTCAACAAACAGAACGCCGCAACGGCCACACATGGCGTATGCGTAATATTGATTTCCCACCCTGTTTTCCTGTTTTATGCGACGTATCCACAGCAAATCCTTATGACAAACACACCAAATGCAAAGCTAAACAAAAAGAAGGCCAACTCTGAACTATGGAGAGAAACATCGAAAACATATTTGGAATGCATTTAGCGGATTCTATGGCATGTGCTCAAGCATGGCATTAGATCATAAATATACATACAGATATACATACATACAAATGTACAAATGTATTTAAGGCATTTCAGAATTATGTTGAGAATTCGTTGAGAAGTGGGTCGTTCTGCACCTGAGGCTAAAACAATAAACAATAACATATAGATATGTACACATAACTACATTATCAATGTTTTAAAGCAGCGGTGGGCACGCAGTGGCTCCGGGAGCAGCACTTGGGTAGACTCTAATAGGGTTGGTGTTGTTGATATTGATGTAGTCCTCCCGAATTCAGATTTCGTGCCCACCGCTGTTTTAAAGTAAATTATTAAAAACCCTTGCCTGATTGACTCCAACTCACAATTTTATATAAAATTTGATGGTTGTTTCCTCATCACAATTAATATCTCAGTGCATCACTGTCGTTTTATATCTTATACGTATTACATATCTTTTCATATATTCCATATTTAATATCTATGTATTTATGTTTATACCTATATCTCATACCACTGTGCATTGTTTGAGCACTTGACGTAACAACGTCGCTGTCGCTGCCTCTGTCACCGTCGACTTCGCAGTTACAGCAGCAGCAGCAACAACAACGCCCACGCGACGACAACAAGGAGAACAAGAGAAGCCGCTGAAACCACCTACGGTCATAATACCAAAAATGAACGTGGCTTAAATTGTACATACATACATATGTACATATACATGTGCAACATCGACATCAGTAAGAACAACAGCAACATCAACAAGAATAACACACAACTAAAAAGAAATATCAAAATTCTACTTAAAGCAACGCCCGCGCTCACAAAATATTTTGTGTCCAAGACGGAATGGGAGAGGAGAGAGGAGCGCGAAGAGAGTGAGAGCGAGTCGAAGGAAAAACGAGAGCTCAGCTCTGAGCTGAGCACAAATTTAGCATAGACAAAAACCGGCGCACAGCTTTTGCTTCGGTTGTTGTTGTTGTTACTGTTGCTGTTATTGTTTTTATTGTTGTTACTGTTGCTGTTGCAGTTTGTGGACTTTGGGGCGTGTACACCTGTTATACACACAAACACCCACACACACACAGACACCAACATACAAAATTGCGAAAATGAAAGAGAGTTTGCTTTTACATAAGCCGCTGCTTGCCTTCAAAGTCGGCGCCCAAAATGCCAAATGCCTTTTTATGAATGAATGCGCAGCGAAAGAAAGAAAAAAAACTATGCGCACATGGTGAAAGAAAGCAAAGATAAAAGGCAAACGAAAAATGAGAAAGAGAGATAGAACGAGAGGTGAATAGGGGACAGAGCTTAGCACGCAACTACATATTTGTTAAACGGCAATTTTTGCATTCAAAATTAAACGCACACAATCACAATCACAAAAAGACAACAACAAATACATGTGCAATAAAATAGAAAGAAATAACGATGGACCGGGTGAGTCTTATTCATTCCATTTCCATGTCATTCATGCATTCAATTGAATTCGTTGTCACATTTTTAGTCAATTTGTTGCAATTTACACAGCTACTCACTGAGCAAAAGAGAGAGAGAGAAAGAGCGCGGGCAAGCGAGCGAGCGAGAGAGGGAAAGAGCTTTAAAGTTGACTGTAAGCGGACGCTCGACATCATTTTCAGCTACATAGATATTTATGTATTTAGCTGTTATTTTGTGTGATGGCTTCCGCGTTGAAAAGACAACTCAATAATTCAGTTGGTCAGTTATTCAGTTAGTCAATCTACCACTTAACTAGTCAGCCGACGCGTCGTTCCACATTGTTGCACATGTTAATATGTGCCCATCTATCGAGTGTGAGAAGCGACGAGAGAGGCGACAAAAGCTGCGAGCATACATAAATGTATCTTGAAAGCTGTGCAAAGTGCAACTTCAACCAAGGCGAATGAACCTATTAAGTTGATTAGTTGCTCTAGTAGTTGGCCAGATTCTAGACTTTATTTTAACATCTTAAAGCTATACAAAACTCAACATTCTCTTCAACTAAATAATTCACAAGTTTCTTCTTTATCATCGAACTATCTATGTATTCCAAATTGATTTGAAATTCCACAACTCTTCCTAAAGTATCTCTTGTGTACAACAATTAAAACACGTCAAAATAAACAGGGCCAAAACAATTTAGACTAATGATGGACTTGAAATTGTTTTTGTTTTTTCTTTTTTTTTCGAAATCTAGCTAGAGATATATTTCTGAACTTCCTGTTTCTTGGATTACAATTCGGTTAAAAATGTCAAGCCAATCAAAATGTAAATGTAAATAGGCAAAAGGTTCAAATTTGTGGACATCCTTGCTTCCCATACCATCCATAGATCCATCGTAGGCCAGAGTTCTCGAGGTTTTTCCCTTTAAGCAGCTATAAATAACTCGAAGCCTCGCGCAGCTTTCACGGCATTAGTCGCGTATCCTGGGGGACCTTTTTTTGCTAGCTTTTTGGCTCTACGCTCAAAAGCTGCCGCACATTATTAATTAATTATGTATAAATTTGTAATTGCATGAAATTTGGTAACGTTGTGCCCTCTAACCCGACAAACAGACACGCACACACACAGACAACAAATTTTACAATGGATGTGGATGCCAAAACGATAGAAAGATATATATAGAGGGAGGGAAGAGAGAGAGAGAGAGAGAGAGAGAGAGAGAGCTCATCTCAATGCATGAAATCCCGGATAATTGAAACTCTGTTTGTATCTCTCAGAGAGTATCTGTAGCTGTAACTGCTAAATGTATCTATAGCAGTAAAATGTATCTGTATCTGTTAATGTATCTGTATCTGCGAATGCTGTCAGTATTTTCGGCCGTTCGGCGGGGGCGGGAGTTATGCAAACGGGGTCAAGTTTAATGTGCAGCTTCCTGTTGCTGTTCTTGCTCTTGCCACTATAATTGCAGATGGATTAGCTCTCGTTTCCTTGCTCCGGGCACGCAACAAGTGCAGCAGTAAAAGCAGAGAGAGGAAGAGAGATTGAGAGTGAGAAAGTTGGAGTCGCATTTTATTTTAATTTTATTGATTTTCTGTGTGGACTGAAAACGCGGACACTTGCGTTGCTGAGAGCCCCACGAGCTAGTTATGCCTGAACCGATGCTGTTTGACTCTAAGATACCCTCTACAAATAGTTGACATGGGGTGTACTTAAGTCGCATATAGTTCACGGGCTATTGCATAAAAACAACAACAACAATGCGAGCATAAAAAAACAAAACAAAAACATTGCAATCATACAGTAGCAACTTTTCCGTCCTCCGTCAGTTACTGAGAATATGCCTCGCCATTAAGCAACGTGCTCAGAATTTCATTTCGAAACGAAATGGCAAAGCTCATAAAGAAGTGGAGAAGGGAGAAGGAGACAGGGCGGGACGGACAGCAGTGGGCTGGCATTTATAAATATTGCATACGCCAAAGATGAAAACATGAATTGAGCAACGAATGTGCAACAGAGGACCTTCTGCAGAAGCCCAGAGTCAAAGGAAAGGATGATTTTGATACACTTCTGAAAAGTAAGTACAGACTCTCATTGAATTCTCTATAAATTACTTGAATTTTCAAGGAAATCAATTAATAGTTTGAGATGTAATTCACAAGAAAAAAAGTTTTCAGCTTTCTGGATTTTTTTCGTGCTAAAAGATTCTCTTGATTCTTTAAGAAAACTTGTTTTCAAACTACTTTTCAACTGTCATCTTAGAATGTATACTCTGTACTTAAATGGAGATTCTAATAACATTATAAATTATTAATATTAATGGGATTATAAAAAAATAAGTTTTAGGTTTATTAGAATTCAAAGGTCAGAAAATAGTTTTCAAATACCAAAATTTCATCTACATTTTCTCTTTTATCTCATGTGAATTTGCAATTGGAATTTCATTAGAGTTCCATAGTTTGTATCTGCATTAAGTTAACTTTAACCAAAAATTCGATAAAGTAAATTTTAATAAAATACACATTTTTGGAAGTTAAGGGACAGTTTTTTCCCAGAGAAAAACACAGCAGGCGGCGAGTCACGATGGAACGAAAGTGGTAATATAAACAGGATGGAAACTGTCAAGGGGGCAAGAGAAATGCTATTGAAAGAGCACACAGAAGAGTAAGTGAGGAGAGATGTAGATATAGACGGAGAGGGAGGAATGTAGGTATGTTTGTATATTGATATGCGAAAAGCGAAAGCATCGAACAAAGGCGGAAACAGCAGCAGGGAGTATTATACATAGTACTGAAAGGAAAGCACAGATATTAAGCGACTGTGCGATGCGCGCTGGGGAATCAAAGGAAACCTAAAAGATTGTCATGGTAAGGAAAGTCAGCCAGAAAAGCCATAAATAAAGTTGGCAATAGATATTAAAATTGTTGAATTTTCCTTCAATACAACAAGAGACGTATTAACATGATAGAACATTCATATAACGAGACAGAAGCAATGGTCAATACTTTCGTAATCATGTTAAAGTCAACTGTGCTCTATACCTTTACACTATTTCATTTAAATTTCATACAAATTCATACAAATGCAACATTTATGTTTTTTGATCAATAAGACAAAGTATTAAAGGAGTGACATTATATAAATATACATGGGTGCCACAAAAATCGCTTTCGCTTGTGTGAAATTTAAGTGAAATTCAAGCGAAAGCGATTTTAATATTTTCTAAGTAATAAAATTTCCTTCCTAATTAAACATTCATTAATTTTGTTTATTCATTTCAAATAGTACAAAATCGTTTATAAGGTGTCGATGGTAGTAAGAAAACAAGTTTTTAATAATCGAATAAAGTGCAATCGAAACTATCGATACGACGTAATGGGGCCCTTTTAACTCTACATCGAATTGCGATCATTGAATGCACGTGTTGATCTTAACTTTATCCGCACACAGACACGTTATATGCATACACAGATCTCAACCGTTTTCTTTTATTAATTTCAAGTCTCTTCAGCTCAGCTCAAAACTGCATTCATCGGCTGCCATAAGCAGAGACACGAACCACCAACAACAACACACACACACACTCACGACAGAAACCTAAATACTTGCATTGAAAAACTAACAAACAGAATCATTGTCGCTGTTGCTCCCTCTCTCTCACTCACTCATTCTCTTCTGCTTCTTCTTCTCCGTTTTTCTGGCTCTTCTCCACGCCCGTTCTTCGCGCTGTCTTGCTGTCCGTTTGTCTGCTTCTTCTGGTAGCTACTGCTGCTGTCTCGTTTGGAATCCGCTGCTAATTTGCACTTTGATGAAATGCGTTCGTTCATGTTGCCGTTGTTGTTTTTGTTGTTGTTGCTGCTGTTATTACTGTAGATTTATGCATGCAAGCGCACAACGTTGACGTCGGCAGCGACGCGACGTCCACAACAACAACTTTTAGCTCCATTTCATTTCGATGCCGCCATTTCGTACATGTTTACACACACATGAGCACTTGCATACATATTTCTCTTGCTCCTTTTTGCGCCGCAGATCCAAAGCAAATTCAATCGTCGTTGTCTTCTCTCTTTATTTATTCTTTTGCTTTGGCTGTTTGTTGCTGTTGTTTGCTAATTCCAAGAATACAACAATTTACGCGTTCGGCTCCCCCGTCAAGGCAGGCAACTTGCTTGGAATAGGGAATGGGATGGGGAGTGCAAATGGGAGTGGGAGTGGGAGGAAGGGGGAGAGCAAGAGCAAAACTTCGTCATCGTTTGTGTTTCGAAATGCGCCACTGATTCTTTGACTCTTCCATTCTGCGCTTTCGTGTTTATGTTATGTGCAACAGCAGCAACAACAACAACAACAATACCACACGCCCTGGAAACTTCCGCTGAAGTAATGCGAGGAACGCTGAGATATGCAACACAGCAATATGCCTCAAACGCCCTCGCACTCTTTTTGACCGGAAGTCAGTCTTCAGCTTGTCGTCTTGGTCTCTGTCGTCAATTTCTTTTCTTTTTCTTTTTGCAAATATTTGCACTCAGTGTTGTGTGTGTTGGTCGGTCGATCTCAGTCTCCGCCATCGCAGGTGGCTCTGAAGCGACTCAATGTGGGTCTCGCCGTTAATTAAAACCCACACAAACTTTGACCCAAATCCAGCGACAACTACAATAACAAAAATGTTTGTCTCCCTCTCTGTCAAAGCAGCCGTAGGCTGAGACCAATTCGACCAACAAACCAACAAACCAACAGACCAACAAACCAAACCAACTGTTCCGTTCCAGCTGTCCAACGTTGTCAAATGCTTTTTTCGAGTGCTTACCGGGCTGCTTTTAAGTGTGTTAGCGTGTGTGTGTGTGTGTGATTGCTTTATAAGACGCCAACGTAGAGATGCTGTCTGTCTGGACATATTCATGTCCACTTTGCATGTGGGCAGTTTTGTTGTTTGGTGTCAACACAAAAACCTACAAAAAAAACCTGTGCACAGTGTGATGATTGAGCTGAAACTAAAGTGTATTTTTATGGAATGAACACTATAAATGGTCAAATGATCAATTGATATAGGGACTAATCTGTAGTTTATCACATTCATTAAACATGAAAAATTAAAAAGACAATGCTCATCCCAGATCTTAGTTTAAAGTTCAGTTCAGTTCAACTACTTTTGCTCCACTGCTCGACTAACTGTTATTTCTATCTCTCTCTCTCAGTGCAGAGTGCAGCGAATTCGAATTCGACTTATGTACGTGTATTTGTATATGTTTTTGTGAGAGTCGAAAAACCTCAGCTTGGGCATTGCTGTAGCCAAAGGCGTCTGTTTCGGTAGCAGAGGCAAAGGCAGTTTGCGTTTTTTCGGTGAAGGCAGACCAGTTGGAGGCTGTTGTGGGAGAGACCAGAGGGGGCAGAGGCAGGGGCAGCGCAGCACAGCTTCTTCTGATGAATTATCATCAAATTGTAATGAGGCAAACGTCGGCCTTGGACACCGATACGAACGAAATACATGGGGCGAAGCTTTATCTGTATGAGTTTCTGGGATCTGTGTTATGCCACGTGATGTTTGGAAAGAAAACGAGGCACAATATCACAAGTAGAAAACTTGTGAAAATTGTTTAGGCCCAAAAACAAAATTAAAGCAACTTGTCCACAAATGAGGCAAACAACTCTCCAATGAGCCGCAAGTCGACAAATATGTAGAGGAGAGCTAGTTGGGAAAATGCGAATGCGGCGACGACGCGTGGAAATGCATACCACAGAGTTGTTTTTATGGCGACGACGCGACGTCGCTGCGCGCATGCGCAGCAGCCGAGTTCAATTTCTATAAAAGGGTCGACGATGCAGAGAAGTCGCAGACGCAGACGAGCACACACACCGACAAGCGGACAGACGTCCGACCAGACAGTGGAGCAGCTTTGTATCCGCCTGGCTATAAAAAAGAACCAGACGAGTTCTCCGACAGACATTGCCAGTGTCTATAATTTTAACTCAACTTCCAACTCCCCAATAAAAGTGGCAGTGCTGGCGTCGGCGTCAGCGTCGTCGTTGTTGGCGGCTGCTGCTGCGTCGGCATCGAAGTCGACCGCAACGCATCGTTCGTTGACTTTACGTTTGCTAGGGTCAGCACTGAGAGCGAGAAGGAGAGAGAGAGAGAGAGCGAAAGAGAGAGTGAGAGATGAAGGGAGAGCATAAGGAGAATGAGCGCTGATCATGTGATGGGTTTGAAACTTTGCTAAATCTAATTGAATTAAATTTCGTGCAACGGAAGCGCTTAGTTTATGAAACTTGACAACTTGCTGTCTGTGTGTGCAGTCTCTCTCTCTCTCTCTCTCTCGCTCTCTCTCGCTCTCTCTCTTTCGAATAACTGTGCCACTTGCCCCCTATCTTAATTGTTTTAATTCTGAGAAATGCATACAAAGTGGCATTTCATTAAAATAAATTTCGCATCAGCAGCATCAATGCATAATGCATCCGGACTGCCTTAATAAAGTTGCTGCTGCGTACAATCCTGCAACTGCCACAGTCGTTGCCACAAACGTTGCCACAGCCTGCAGACAGACAGACAAAGTGACACACAAGAGAGCCGCATAATTGCCCGACTTGATTAAATTTCAAGGTTAATTAGCGGCCAGAGCCAAAGGAGAGAGAGAGAGAGAGAGAGAGAGAGAGAGAGAGGGGAAATGCCAAACTGTGGCGACTTGTGGCATTATGATTGCCACAGTTTGCCAACTTGGCCACATTCACCATAAGCTCCCCCTTAATGTTGGCTTCTGGGCATTGTTGGCGGATGTCGTCCGTCAATAGACAAAAACAACAAAGCCAACAAAGCTCTGAATAGGGATGGTTAAATTAATCGATGTAATGCATAAAATAATTATTTTAATAAATAGTTTAAGATAGCGTGGTTTATAATGTTTCAATTTAAGGATTCAGAATGTTCGATTTATTTATAATCGATAATTTTATTGATACATTGACCAACATAAATGTATCTAAATCCCCATTTGGTAATTTCTGCAACCTTTTTTTTTTTGGATCTATGACAAATCCTTAAATTTAACTGACGTTTACTAATCACAATTCCACGATTATTATCCATTTCCTTAATTTCATTATCACATTCAACCGATAGATAAATCAAGGCCAGACTATACATATACAGATACTATATACTATTGCGATTTACCATATGCATTCACAAAAAAAGAAAAAAGATAGAGAATGAAACGTATTGCGTCTCTTCCCCTCGATTGATAAGATAAGCCAACTTTCGAATGGGCCAAATGCAAACGGGGAATGGGGATGAGAATTGGTTTGCAATAGAGCGCTTATCATCTGTATGTATATATACTGTTTATACAAGCTTAGGTATGTATATAATAATAAAATGAAAAGTATGGCAATTCATAAGAATGAATACACGGAAAATGGGAAACTAACAAACGAAAGATTCATTTACAATTTTCCCTTTTTGAGAATTGTGCGGCGTCGGCATCATTAAGAAAAACGGATTTGCAACAATGGACGACACTTGAAGCAAGAATCCTTTTTATGGCCCAAAAGGTGCCAGAAAATTGCACATTGGAAAAACTGTCGTCGTCTTCGTTTTACCCGCTTCAGATTCTGGTCCCGTTCCCGTTCTCGGGATAGTCCCCGGGAGTTTCCAGTCATAAAAATTCTTTCTATCTGTCTGTCTGTCCGTCTGTCGCATCGCCGTCTGTCCCTAATTACCTGGCACAGGTAGAACAGGATCATCGGCTCCTGAGCCAACAATGCTTGACGTCATTGCGACCTTATGTTATGCTAATTTCTGCCTTTCAAGTTCTATTTTCAAAATGAAATGTGTAAACAAAGCAAAGTTTTGGCAGTTTCAGGGGAAAGCAGGAAGCTGTTTAGGGGGTGGGGAGGGGTGGAGTGGGGAGTGGTAAAGAGCTATAGCCGGTCCATTTCTTAACGCCCTATTGTCAATTTGCGATATTAGCACACTGAATGGAACGTGCGTACGTCAGCTACGTGAAGCTTTTTTCGACCTGCGAGGAACGGGAATTAAGTGGGGGGAGGACAGGGACAGCAGACAGCTGTGAACGGAAGGGGAGCAACAATACACACACAGATACATATTTGGACGCTTGTAAACGAACGGAAATTGAAGCGATAAAAATAAATATGAAGCCAGAGTCGGTAGACTCAGCAGCAGCCAGATAATTATATATTCTATTATAAATAAAGCATTATCTATATAAATAGTATACTATACTATACTATACTGAATCAATTTATGTCGCTTAAGATCATAGTAGGGCTTGAAAATCATTTTCATATATTATATGATAAATAAAACAACTTTAAGAATAAACATAAAAATCAAACTAAATATTCGGCTCTAAAAGCAAATACATGACTTTCATACAAACAAAAGATTTAAGACTTTGTTTAAGTATAATCAACACTAGTGACAAAGCATCATTAGCAATATACATGCATATACAGAAAGAATGAAACATTTACTACGATAGTCCGATCAAAATTGAGAATTTAGAATAGTTTTCTTTTAGGGATTAAAACAGAAACCATAATCGATTGAAATTGGTAACCGTAACCGAAAAAAAATGTATATTATACCAAAAACCCGAATTTATTCCAACCGGTCGAACTGTTTAGAAACCGATTTATCCGTAACGGTTGATTCTGGTTTTCAAAAGTAAAATCTATTTTTATTTTTAATGTGTATGTATATTAATCTCAATAAAATGATCCTACTTATTAAAATTTTTGAATTTTTGTTTTCAAAATACATTTTCATACTGGAATTTCAAAACCGAAACATACAAGAAACCGGTAACCGTTACATAGTCGATAAACAACAATTTTTCGAAACCGATAAACGAAAACCTAAATGCGAACCTAACCGAAACCGTAAATGAAACCGATATTCGTTCCGATTTGATGCCCGGTTTTTTTTTTTCCTAAATCCTAAATTGGAAGTTGTGGAACTTAAGCAGTTGTCGCCAGATTTTTCATAGTTTAGAGGGCTCTTTGTTTATTATTAAAACGCTTTTCAAATTCTCTTCCGAGTTAAATTTTAAAACTGAAATTTGCCATTTTATTCCAGTGACAATCTATTCAATCTGTCGTGTCATCAATGTGCACTTTCTATTAGGAAAAAAAAAAAACCTAGGCACCCAAACAAGTTCAAAGCGTCAAATTAATTTATAGGCGCCTCTAAAATGTTCCAATGTGTAGAATGTTAAGTATTATAGAAAGCTATTTGAAGATCATTTTATTAGACTCGTACATACGTATGTAGTACATATTTGTCAGACTGACTGACCGACTGACTGTCTATGTCATTAATGTATTTATAGACCTGGCGCTACGCTTATCAGCACTGAATACACCTTATAGATCCGAGACGCGATCGCGATTCTCTTCTCTTCTCTCCTCCCTGAATCTGTCTGTTTTCTCCCTTTCCTTTTTCTTCGTCAATGATAAACATTCATAAGTGTTTTCTATTTTGTATTTTGTGTGTGGCCGCAGACTAATAATAACATTTATAATAATAAGACATAAATTCCGAGCGAGTGTTTATTTATGGCATATTATGATTTGTTATTTAACTTTTGTTTTGATTTCGTGGCTGATTTTCGTGCTAAAAATGCCGCAAAAATATAACAAATTTGAAGGGGCAAATATTTGTTATTTATATTTATAAATTTATTGTGTTTGCACATTTTTGAAATATCTTTGCGAATTTGAGAATTTAATTAATTCGATTGATTTATGAACTCACCCTGCAGCGACACCACGCGACATCCGTCCTGCTTGAGGCGACGGTGGAGCACATTGATCGTTGCATCGTTGCCATTGCCGAACATGGCGAAAGCTCCGGCAACATCCTGACCAGGTTGTTGCTGTTGTTGTTGTGCCACGCCCACATCGTTGTAGAGTATAAAGAGACTGACCTTGTAGCCCGTCTGTATGCGCACTTTAAGCTCTGGCGATTTAATTGTGGATGCCAAATCGATCTTGCCAGCGGCGAGTCGTCTCAGCATTATGCTGGGTATGCTAAAGTTAACGGCGCTTCTGATGTGCGACTCGCTGTACTCGTGAGAGCCTCGGCAATCGAGTATGATCAGCTCCTTGGCGTCGTAGCTGGTTCTCAGCTCTGATTGGAGCCACTCTTTGGTGCAGCACTCGTACTCCGTTTCCGGCATCTTGAAAGCTTTCCAAATACACTTCTCTCAGCTCACTCACAATTCGCAACTCTTCTCTCTCCGTTCAACTTTAAGCAGTTTCAAGTTTTTCTTTTCGTTTTCGTTTTGTTTTTGTTTTTCGGTTAACTTTTTCACAAAACTTTACAACTTTGCTTACAACAAAAAGTTTACATCATCTGCAGCTGCTGCTTCTTTTGCCTGGCGCACATTTTTTGTATTTCTGCTGCTTCTGCTTTCCTTTTTGTGTTGTGCTTCTCACTCACTTACAAACATACAAACACTCGCACTCACACTCGCGCACGCAAACGCAAGCAAGCAAACGAAACACAAATTTTTTTTTTACAATGAAATCTTTTCCAGCTACTTTTTGTGTAGAATTTTTAGATTGGTTTTCTCCCCTGTTTTTTTTATTTGTTGCTTTTATTAATATTATAATTGCATTTGTTTATTTGGCATTAGTTGCTTCAATTTAAATTTACACTGTGTTTTTGTATCACAACTCCAATTCGTTTTTGATTATGTTTTGTTGTAGGCTCACATTCACACGCACACAAGCCCGCCAATTCACTACCGTGTATGTATCGCTGTAACTGTATGTGTACGTCGAAGTTGAGTGTTGAGCAAATGAAATAAACAGAGCCTAAAAAACGCGCACTGACCAACACACCGAACACCGTGCGAGCGGATACAAGCGACAAGATACAGATACGCTGAAAGAATGAAGAAACGAAAAAATTGTTTACAGTGCTAGTCCAACGAACAGAATGCCAAAGACACTCATGTTAAATAGCTGCTGTTATCGCCCTGTTGCTCTCTTCTGCACTGTTATCTGACTCTATGTTATCTCTCTCTTTCGTTGAGCCGTGGTGTGATTTTAGCTAGTTTATAGCTAGATTGAGATATATTGTAATTGCAAATAGTGGAAGAAATGCAATCATTTAGTAACTGGCTATTGAACAATCTGATTTAACAATCTATTCACATTGGCGTATAACTTTATCAAGAAAAATCAAGGAATCAATCGACAAAACCAAAGAGTGCACTTGAAATACTGATATATTAAGAAGAATTATAGAGAAAAAAAGATGTTGTCCAGAAAATATTATGGGAATGTTGGAAAAATTTTACGAATGAAGCAAAATGTTGAGCAACGGCTCTAGAGCCCATATGACGAAAGTCTTAAGCATTTTCGCCCCTGTGGCGCAGTTTACATTAAAAGCAATTGGTCCGTTTTGGTAAAAAAGCAGCTCATGAAGAACAATTAAAGAAACAAAAATTAGAATGAATTAAACTTTGGTCTATTGTATATATATGAATATAAAAATTTATTTTAATTCGAAAATTCTTAAAAAAAATAAAGAATGGAACTAAAAGAATGGAATATGTAGGTACACTTACAGAACATTGCATTGGACAAAACTGTAGAAACGGAATACAGACAAAAAATGTAGGATTGATTTTGATATTTAGCAAATATAACGTTTCTATAGCATTGTAATATATCAATTTTGCATTTTAATTATAATCCTATGATCCGAATTTTTTTTTAAATACATAAAACTATTACCATTTTTACTATCAGTTTGGAAATTCTGAAAGCTTTTTCTAGAAATGTTTTTTTTATAAATAATATAAGCTAAGCACCTTCTAATTCTGGCAACACTGTTGCTAAGCATTTTGAAGCGCATGTTACCTCAGTGCAAATTTTTCTCATATTGCGCTGTTGTACTCATTATAAGGTGTTTTCGTTCTGTTGTACTCGCCATGAGCTGCTATCTTAATGTTAAACTACTCTGAGCGTGAAAACTGAGCAAAAATAACCCAACAGTAAATTCGATCATGAAAAAAGCACTGAAAACAACTATGAAAGGCATTGTTCTTAAATAGGCCATACTAAAAGTTATACCTATATTATTGTATATTAAATATAAGACAAAATTGTTCTTCTAATATTCTACTCAATGTGAACTTAGTATTGAAATTTCCTGCTGTCCAACACACATACAAGTGCAAAACCACACTTATTCAACATCGCCAAGTGAGCGGTCGCTTGCATCAGCAGCACCCACATACAGTCGCACAACAGAGAGAGAGAGAGGGAAAGCTTAACAGAAGGTGAGCGTGCACATTGAGCCCGTTAGGAAATTGGATTTGAATTTAGCTTGCGAAATATATGAATTTTTAATAAAACATATTTAAGAACTTAATTGTTTTTATATATTATTTAAATTTTACATGTATTACTCATAAATTATCTCGAATTCCTTCTCTTCATGTCCTATTTATGTATTTAGCATCTTACAATTTCCGACCTGCCTCTGGTTTATGTTCAACGCTCACCTGACTCACTCTTTTTCTCTCCCATTCGCGCTCGCTGGCTTGCTCTCGCTCTCCCACAACAACAGAAATCTTGCATGTGCGCATAGCACTCTCACAAGTTTGTGTAAAGTTCATTGATATTTTTGTGCATTGGTATGCGTTGAATGCGTGTGTTGATTCATTGAGCTCGCAGCAAACTAGCTGTTTGATATACATATGTATGTATTATGTATGTGCATATAGCAATGTGAACATGCAGTGTGTGCTGGGATCTGGGATATGTACACATGTACATAATGTGCATACATATGTATATGTAAAATGAACAAATATATGTATAGATGTATGTATTGAGTCTACACTCGAGCGAGTGCTTATGAATGCGAAACCACTGAAGTAGCCTAATGGCAAAGGGGGAGGGGGGGAGTAACTAGTGAGAAGTGTAAGCTCAACTAATCAAATGTTGAGCGGGGCGGGTCTCGGTCTTCAAGTGTTGAGTTTGAAGTGGAAAGACTCTGGGTTGTATTGCACCCAAAACTCATCAATGAAGTTGAAACCTTCAACGAACTCGCACACTCACACAAACAAACACACACACAGACACACACACACAGACATACACAATTCAACTAATTGGAATAGAGGCACATAGGAATACGAATACGAAGTCCACAAGGACATGGCTGCCAGCAGGGTCGTTTTTGGAGACTAGCAGAATGTTTAAATTTATAACCGTGACCCTGATATTTGCAAAAAGCACCAACAACCAACAGCCAACAACAACAACAAGCACGAAGCATTTCAAGGATATGCCTATGCGCGTGCAGAAAATTTCTCCAAAAAGTGCCCCAAGTGACAGACCGACCCACACAACAGTGAAGCAGACAAAGCGCAGGCGCTGCTACAAAGAGAGCGCATTGAGCGGGAGAGGGTGTAACGGCAATGCGAACTTGCGGCCCAAGCTTATGTACACACACACACACACTCATACGCGCGTATGTGTGTAGAGAGCACAACGTGCTGTTTATGTACTGAACGACGACGACAGCGACAGCTGCAAATGTGTGACTCGAAACAGAAATTTTTCATGAATGAAAGTCCCACGCAAAGGCAAAAACAGTTAAGCAGTCGACCTCCTTCCCTCTCCCTTTGCCACGCTCTCTGCCTCGCTCCCACCAGCGCAGTCAGCAGCAAAAATCTATGAGAAGCCCACGCATATTTTGAGAGGGGGGCAGAGACCCTCAGGACCTGACACGCCTGGAAATAGAGAGATTGGAGTGCGAGAAATGGAGAAATGCGTGGGACTCTTGGCAACTTGGCCAAGTTGAGAGAAAATTGAAAATTAGGTAAGCCCTGCGGTGAAAATTACGCGACCTGGCAACATCAAAGTGCCAGTGCCAGTGCAGCCAACAGTCAAGTCGGCATGGCCTTGACGCCCACAAGGTCAGCCTGGATAGCTTAATGGGTGCGTCTATTGACGCGCCCCAAAGTCAGTCCTAAAGGCCTAACTAATAGATAATCCATTCAAACATACATAAGTAGGAGTACCGTTTTGATAGCACTCAGCTGCTGACTAATGACACTGACTCACCTCACCTCACCTGAAAACAACTGAACTTTAATTACCCGATACAGTATAAAAAGTGATTTTATTTCACATTTTGAACATCACGATTGCATTGAGCTATTCCAAACGTGACGCCATAGCCAATCAACTCCCCAAATGCGGACAATGAATGAACTAAATGGTTTATCTATTAGTAAGAGTATATACTTAGAACGGTATAGATAGATTTCTCATATCTCTTTGGGTTGCAGGTGAATCGCATTGATTTACGCAATTTCATAAATTCAGTAAGTTCTCGGGCCTTGGAATTCTGAGAAGTCCAAATAATTTCGAGAAATGCTCTTCCGACTGAAACGAATGCGAATCAATGACCAAACTCATATACAACATCTAATTTTAGTCTTATTTCCAAGCAGCATTTCTAGGAACTGTGAAAATATGGTTCATTTTATGAGAATTACATTAATTAATAAGAATACATTTCAGTGGGCTCTTAAAGAACGGAGTTTCAATCAATTTTGAAATTAAATTTTCATATAAGATTTGATTGCTTTTAAAAACCACCAAACGAAATGTCGATGTTCCGGAAATATCAGAGATTTCTTTTAATTTTTAGCAAATATTTAAAAATTGTCTTTGATAAAAGTATTTAAATTGTTATAAAATTATTTAAATATATTCATTGTTTGTACATTAACAAATAAGTAAATTTAGAGTAGATTTAATTTGATTCAGTATATTTTATTAAATTTCTCTATAAAATTGACACAAAAAATTACATTTACGTTGCTTTTGGATTGCTAAAATTTTGTAGAACATGCCTGATATGGTAAGAACATTATTGTATATGATACTAGTTTATAGCAAACTGAACACTTTGATCAAATTGTCAGAGATTATTTGGTTACTATACAATATAATGTATTGAAATTTACGAATTATATGAACTAAAAATGTTTGAATCCAATTCATGGAAGTAAATATAAAAATAAAAAGTGAGTATGAGAGATTAATAAGATTAAATATATACATATGATAGTTTTCAGAAAGTGAATAGTGTAAGCGTAACGAAACTTTAAAAACTTTAAAGATCATAAAAATTAAAGCTATAGCGCTCTATCGTCATCTGGGGATGCACACAAAGTAAACTTTTTGAAAGAAAACTTTTGTGCAGTAAAAAAGGAGTCACTATGAGTAATAAATGTTTTATTTATGCGTCGCTTAAAGAGTTCATTTTATCGACGACAATGTCAGTAACTTTTTACATTCTATTCATTCGTTATATGTTTGTAATATTTATACTCAGTATTCTTAGCTCGTTATCATTAAGCTAGAGCATCTATTTCTCAGTTCTCTTGCCCCAAGTTGCACTATCGCTAAAGTTACTGACCTAAAGCAACGTGAAAGGGATTACGAAGTGGCGAGAATGAATACTCCCCCACACACACACACACCCACAGTAACATTTACACATACTGGAGTGTATCATGTCATTAACTGGCGTACTTCCGGTCTGATCCGCAGAATTCCAGGCCATAGCAGCCCACAGAGCAAAGAACGAATAATGTGTGTGCTCATACTATCTGTATCTCCCTCCGTCTGTCTGTCCAACAATGTTCGAGTTCCAAGTTCCAAAACTGAAACTGATTCATGCAGCGGATGTTTGTGGGCGCCAGTCGGCAATTGCAATCGACGCGACGATCAAAGCTTTTGACGTTTTGACCAAAGGCGGCTGTTCAGGCTGCTCTGTAGATTGTTTAAACGTTGTATGCTGATGACGTCACACAGCTTGCAGCTTCTTGGCCGCTGATATTGGCGATTGACATGAATCAAACACCGATCTGACCAAATGACTGACTGACTGACTATAACATCTGTTTGTAACATACATCTGTACGTTGTCTCAACTCTTTTTGTATACCCTTGTCGAGGGTATCATAATGTTGTCACAAAATCTGTAACGCATTATAGGAAGACTGGAGAGCTATGTTTGTCTATCCGTGTGCAGTTCTGAACAAACTAGTCTCTCAGTTTTAGAACCACGATGATAAATATCGAGTATCGCAACAAAACTTAACTTTTTTTGTTATCAGTCATTCAGGCGTGCTACAGAAATCACAAGTGAAATCGAATTCAGAGAAAAGCAATTCCACTTCGAAAATTTCTCCGTGCCAAAGAACTTCGAGTAATTTATAGTTTTTAGCATGTTCACCAACCTTTTCGAACTAGGCTGCTAGGGTTGGCCCCTTCTCAGATTAAATTTCCCAAGGGTTTGTTTAGCAACTTTTTTAAGTTTATCATTGCAGAATAGAAGGTTTTTATTTTATTTCTTCTTCAATTAATTTTATTTAATTTATTTATATAATAAATGATATTGTGTAGATTAAAAAAATTTAAAAGCTATTGGCGCGGCAAACAATAAAAGTTTCTCGACAACTCTAAATTCAAAAATTCGGACAAAAAATGTGACATTATTCTCATGGCATCGGACGCCAGTGAATTGAGCGATGATTTCATCTCACTCAAAATTGTTCAGGTGATTGGACTGTGGCACGGAGAAATGAAATTGACGTGAAATTCAAGTGGAAGAGATTTCTGTGGCATACCTGTATAACTTAAAGTTATATTTACCTAATTTATAATTTTAGTTTTAGTTTAATTGTCGACTGCTCTTAGTCGTGCTATAATTAATTAATAAAATAACCAACTAATTTGTGTTGTTAAAATGGTCTTGACCAAATTGGGATAAAATTGGAGAGCTGTAAATATTTTATAATTTACATAAAAATGTCTTAGAAACAATCGAAAAATATATTTTTTTCTTGTTTCAGGATTATTTAACTAAATTAAAAAAATTCTTTGTCTTCATCACTTACATGTGGGCTCATATGGACATATGTATGTATACCAAAAGAATATCATTAAAGTTGTTAAACAAACTTTTGTTTGTATCAGGTACTTATCATAGATAGAAAAATTTGAAACGCGTATTATATGATTTTTCGCTAAAAAAAAAGTGTTTTTTTTATTAAGTATCGGAATTAGAGATGGGCATGGGCCTCCTTTTTGAGGCACGGCACGGCCCAAGCACGGCTGGTAAAAACTGAGGCCCAACACGGCCCAACACGGGATTTTTTTAAATAGGCACGGCACGGCACGGGCACGGCACGGCCAAACACGGGCGCTTTTAATAAAAAAAATTTATTCATTTTTGTCATCGTGGCGTCACTTTTTTATTATAATCGTGCTATCGATGTTGTAAGTGTTCGCAAATTGTGCGATACATCGATGAATTCTACAGCTCAAGCTGACAAACAAGCGATAAAACTACGCCAACTTATCGATAGTACCATATTTAAGTTCAAAATCTGTACCGTGCCTACCGTGCCTCCCGTGCCTACCGTGCCTTCCGTGCCTACCGTGCCTACCGACTTAGGCACGGTAAAACACGGCAATTTTTAATAAGGGGCCCAACACGGCCCAACACGGATTTTTTTTAAATAGGCACGGCCCATGCCCATCTCTAATCGGAATACCTTATCATATGGAAAATTTAATTTTAGCAAGAAAAATATAGCTAACTAAAAAAAACTTTTTCTAATTCTTAAATATTTCCATAATTTTATGCAAGGTTGTCTTTTATTATAACGAAAAACTCGCTGAAATTCGCAACAGATCTTTGAGCATGAATTTTTGTCCAGAGCTGGTTATCATATATAGTATGTCTTTGGTGTACTCAAGTTTTTAATGTATTTCGCGCAAAAATATGGGACGTTCGCAACGCAGGATAAGCTGATATTCGTTTTGGTTTGATTCAGTGCTTAATATAAGAACTTATAAAAAGAATAACATTTACTCTGTAAGGGTATTAAGTCTTTGACGTCTCAAATTACCAACACGTACTTAAATTTTTAATGCATTACGAAAATATGTGACGTGCGCAACGCAAGCTAAGCCTATATTCGTTTCAATAAGGGTATCAAGTCTTCGACGTGCCAAAGATTTCGAGCGTTTCTTATTTGTTCTTCTGTTCTGTTCTTGTGCTTGCTGCAGGCTGGCGTGGCATGTGACTCAGCTTACTAGTCATCCAATCATCCCATTCAGTAACCAACAGCTTCTCCACGTGCTGTTCCTGAGACACCCACGCCCAAAATCCTTTTGACGTCATTGCCGGGCTGTTTACTCACTTCTGCAAATGTTCAAAATGTTCAAAATGAAAGGCACTCAACCGAACAGGTGGAATCAGTTATTCTCAAGTATTTTTCGTTATTAAATATTTTACGGCTTGAAATTAATTCGAAATATTTTCTTGTGGAACTAGTTGAATACTAATTCAATCCGTAGACATTTTAAGGATTTGTAACTTTTAAAGCCTTTTGTACTTTTCGTTTATCCTTAAACGAACCTCGCAGTGCTCTTTTTTGGGTTTCTGCCACTTTTTATCTCATTTTCTGTTTTGGGTTCTTCATTTTACGAGCATGTATTTTTAAACTAGAGCGTCAAGCTGAAAATGCTCTGCCTTCTTTTCTCAATTGGACCGTGAGGGGCTAACGAAGGTTAATGCGGCTGTATTTGACCTTTGGGGTCAAGCTGGAGGCAAATTAATTGCGAGAATTGAGCAGATCATGATGATAATTATGAACATGATGATGATGGTGATGAAGATGACGATGCTGATGCTGATGTGTGGAAAGCTCTGGGCTTCTTTTAACCCTCCGGGTGACTGTAATTGATACAAATACAAGAAACACTTAAAAAACAAGTAACTACGATATAGTTGAGACCCCGACTAAGAGATACCCGGTACGCAATTTAATTGTGTTTATGATTTTTTAAAGATTATATATTAATGATTTTAATGCGATTAAATGATGTTTTTGTTAAAAAGAAAATGGAAAATGCACACCAAAAAGATCGTTGCGATTGTAAGCAGCGAAAGGGGAAGCAAAACATTTTTGAAAACACTTTAATGTCCTTGTTGATAATGATACACTGATAAAAAAGTTTTTTCTTGATCCATTTTTAAACTTACTTTCTGACTTTTGTGA
>JBAMBL010001555.1:0-166232 GCA_037043405.1 Drosophila subquinaria
TGAAAGAAAGTTTTAGAAAGATTAGTTAACTTTAATTGGAGTTCATTTTTGACCACATCGGTTAATTAGATCTCGTGGTATACTCTAAAACGCGGGAGAAATTTCGGAAAATCGGAGTAACATAAATTTTTCAAAAACGCTTCCATAAAAAAAATTTTAAGTGAGATTTTCGTGTTAAGTGGGCCAAATTCAATGAAAAAAAAGTGCACTGATACATGGTAAGCGAAATGGCTGTAAACTAGTGTAATAAAGCAAGGGAGTGCTTGGTTTTTTATAAACGTTGGTCGAAGGAATTTAATGATCCTTTCACCACAAAGCTCTTATAAATCTCTTTTGTTCGTCCTATTCTGGAATACTGCTCATGCCTTTGGTGCCCGCATGAATTTGGATCGAATTGAATCAGTTCAAAAGCATTTTTTCTTTTTTGGCTTACGTGGTTTAAGCTGGGATCCTGCTTTCGTTTGCCATCGTACCCAAGAAGGCTACATCTTCTCAATCTTCCGTCTTTAATCAATCGTAGAAAAACGCTAGCCGTTATTTTTCTTTATTAATTGATTATTGGAAAGATTGATTTCAGCTTTCTTTTAGGACGTCTTACTTTTTTTGTCCCCCTTAACTTTAAACCTTTAGCTTTACCTACATGCACAACTGATTACGCTTTGCACAGTTCGTGTCGTGTTTTGAGCACTGATTATCACAATCTCTATCAAGTTATCTCTACAGAACTCTCTCTTCCCTCTTTGAAATCATTCCCTTTCCTCTTCCTTTCTAGAAATGCCTGACCTTAACAATTCTTATTTTTGTATTATTACTAATTATTACTACTAATACTTTTTGATCTGATTGGGGTTTTCTGTGTTTTACCCAATTCTTGCAATAAACGTTAGACCATTTTAAAAATTAAAAAAAAAATTTTTTGAATTCCCCCCGTTTTTTAATGTTTTATCATTTCAGTTACATTTAAATTTAACTTTAGGTAATTTAATATTGCTTAATTTTTTATATTTTGGTCAACTGTACTTAGTTTACATTAAATAAATAAATTTTAAATTCTATCCCCATTTTAAATTATTGTGTTAATCATTTTCACCTCTTTAATTTTTTTTTCGTTTAATTATGTAAACAATTTTTAAATTTACCAGAAATTAAACAATGAAGCAAAGTAGATTTATTTATTTATTTATTAACATTGATAGTTAAGCTTAAAAAAACTAAAACTAACAAGAAAAAAGGTATAGCGCTAGCAAAGTAGATACCAGTCAGTAGATACCAGTCAGTATTATCTAGAAATTTATGCCGAATTGAAAAAGAAAATATAAAAAAATTGAGCATTGTTCTAAGCTATTTATGTAGCAAAAAGAAGGAAGCAGCTCCGACATATTTAAATACAAAGGACCCAATTGTTGTTTTATGGCTTTATAGATGATTCACCCAACTTGACACCTTCATGTGGTGCTCAGGGCTACTCGCACTGAATTGCTCTGTGCTGCTTCGAATGAAGCATTAGACGCACTTCAACACATATCATTTCTTGTGTCAGTCGTTAAGACGTATTTTCACAGATGGCCTGCATTACATAGGCGACTCATCGACAATTAATGTATGGGACCATTTCATATGCATATTCTGTCAGTTTAGTTCAGTTATCGCAAGCAACAAAAAAGTTTTTCATACTAAGACTTAATTTTCGACTGATCGTTCCTATGGCAGCTATCTGATATAGTAGTTCGATTTCAATCAATTTGGTCCGGATGTCTAGGACCATACCGTATGCATATTCTGTCAGTTTGGTTGAGATATCTCAAACAGAAAAAAAGTTGTTTTTACTGAGACTTGATTTTCGACTGATCGTTCCTATGGCACCTATATGATCTGCGTCCGGTATCCAGCAACCTACATACCAAATAGCTATTATAGTTTCTGAGATCGACGCGCTCAAACAGACGGACAGACAGACATGGCTCAATCGACTCGGCTATTGATGCTGATCAAGAATATATATTCTATATATTTTAACTAATTTAACTTTAAGAAAAACCTAAAGATAGTGTATGTTTTCTTGCACTTTCTTTGCAATTTTTTTTTAGCTTATTTTAGCTTATTTTTACTCAAAATCTAGCTTATGCGGGCGCTCTTTTTTCAATTTTCAACAGGCACAGAGTATAACTGCTTGGCTACTACTTATTATTAACTACTATAATATACATACACATACACTCACATACACACACACACACTATTCGTCTGAAAAGAATTTTTTTCCTTATAAATTTATAACTTGGTTGAGTTTATTCGTTACTAAACAAATTTTATTATTTATGGTATTTTTTATTTTCAGACTTAAAAATAAAACCAATTTATGGGATCATTTAATTGGATCGGCCACCGGTTTTTTCTTAACTCAAAAAGGTTATGATATGGTCCATCGTCTATACGAAGAACGCTCTGGGGAATTCGATAGTGCACAACATATAGTTGAAAAATCTCTACGCAACATCAAAGAGGAGGCTAAATGGAGTGAAGGAAATCTTCCTGTTATCGAAGCATGGCTAGATAACTTTTTATTGAATATTTAAATTTAAATGTTATTATTTGCAAAAATCTAAAAAAAAAAAATGGTTATTTTAAATTATGACTAACACAAAATTATATATTTACAAGAATGTTCATTCGACTGAATATGTCAACATCATCGCGCATCTCATACAGCTCGCTCCACCTGACACGATAGGTACCACCGACGCTAACAGCGCAAACAACGCAACAACGAAGAATTTTTCTCCCGAACCCAAAAGCAGCTACATCATATTGTGTTACTATCCAGGCTTCCGCACCATATTTAAACTACGGCAGGATGAGCGTCGCATACTGGGGCAACTATAGCAAATTTCGCGCCAAAATTGATTTTTTTTTTTTTTATTTCGAAGCTAGTTAAAATGCAGTTTTAAAAATGATAAAATGTTGAATAATAATCCGAAAGAAAAATAATTAGAACATTTTATTTTTCTTAATTTTTTTGGTTATTGTTGGTCAAAGTTATTAATCGGGCTAGATCCGTCTTCTAAATTATTATTCAAAAATAATTTCAATATTAAACTTTATGTCCTACAAAAATTAGCGTGCCCTTTTTTGCCTTTTCAGAGAAAATTTAATTTTAGTAATCGGCAGTCGTGGAACATTCGCGCTCATTTACACTACAAATACCTAATTGATAGGCATTGGTAAAAAAAAAGATTTAATATAAAAATTTGTATAAGGCAAAGTTTTTTTAATTTTTTTAATTAAAAGCACAGTACGCTCTAGCTGAAATCTTTCGGGCTTTCGAAATGTTCGATATTTTGATGTCCGACCTTACAAACTTCAGTGTGATAGCATAATACCAAAAATCACTAAAAAGTTGGGAGATTGTTGGTGTTTGTGTAAAGTTTTGAAAGCAGTCTGCACATAAACTGACTACTAAAAAGGGATCGCAACAGGCACTTGTAACCAGGTGGACTTCGGAGAGAGAGAAAGATGGATGTGATCGTAAAATTGAGTGAATGTTTCTTGTAGCTTGTACTAAAAACACTGATTTTATTAATCTAAAAGTCACAATATTTATAGGTAATAATAGCTTAGGTAACAGGTGTGTGGTGTCAATTAAAATTAGGTTAGTGTGTACTCAGTAGTTACGTGCAATGTAGGGTAGCTAACTTTGCAACTATCGGGTTGGCTTACTGCTGCTATTGCGGCACATATTGTGTGTTGTGCAGTCAGCGATATTCTGTGTGGTCAGTTATGCTGTGTGTGGTCATCGATATTTTGTGTGTGAGGTGTTGACATAGTTCTTAATTGTTTTACATAGCTGTTCTGTTTTTGTTTATATAATGTATTGCTTATATGCGCCTAAACATTCTCACGGCCGTTAAAACGGTGTTTAACCATCGCCTAGATCCAATGTTGATGTCGTTCAGATCTTTGTCTTCTTGTACCTTGTAAACCGAGATGATGAATTTTGCTAGTGGTACAAGTGTGATGTTTTGGCTTGATGATGTCACCAAAGCGGGCGAAGCTTTTTCCGGTGTCTTCTAGTTGTATTGTGGATGGTGTTCCGTTGCATACGGCTTGTAGTTCCATTGTAGAATGTATTGCAAAAATCCAGTTATTCGGCTGGTGTGTTTCTTCCCATACCATTTTGGTTGTTCTGCGAGTTATTTGACACATTGTTGGTGTCTTGTTGTTAAACAGCTGAAACTCACATAGATTGTTAACATTAAACACAGCTTATGTATTATTCATTTGGTGTTGTGAGACAGCGTCGCAGATCATAGTGTGTAAGTCCCATGAATTGATCCCTGTGATCGTTTACAGCTATTGTTTTGAGCTCAAACAATCTCCAACTTGTTGAGTCCCACACCGGAATGGGCACAATATTAAATAGCTCTAATATTGATGTTGACACTAGTGGTAATATTACTCTGAATATTACATGAGTGTCGGTGGCTGTGCCTTCTGCTCGCATAATTCTGTGTAGTTGAATTACGTTGGATGATGTCACAGGTAGCATTTGATCTGGTGGCAAATGATCCCGTATTTGATCCAATTGATCCTTTGGTTGATTAGGAGAAATCAATATTGGGCTTATTGTCTGGTGTCGAATTCTAGTTAGTACGTCTTCTATTTCCGATTGCCAATGCCAGGTACGTCTCCGTGAGCCGTGCTCCAATGTACTTTCCTCTGCTTACGGCAATGGCAGCATCTTGTTGCTCAAGTAGTCATAGACGCTTGTCCGATGTAGCCTTTGTCTTTTTGACAACGTTAATGGTTGAGTCAACTACTGAGGTTTGATTTCTCAGCAGTCTCAGTACGAATTCCTCGTTGTTTTGTACCTTCTTGATGACCTTGGTCATTTTATTAGCGTAGTTTGAGTCTAACACTTCAAATAGACTTTTCGCAATATTGCCGACTGCATCAAATGTGAGCTGCATAAGTACGATAGTGCTTTGATATAAAATCACATGTGTGTTTGTTGTTCACTTCTGGGCATAGGTATTGGAATTCGTCTATTCCTTGGTTAAATGTCTTCATATCTCGCCAGTATGTGTCCAGTTCATAGTATATGACCATGGATCAGTCGGATATTGCTCTTTTTGCTTGTCCAATTTTTTCATAATAGACCCCTGGCTTCGTGTCGAATTTTGTTACTGATACTGACTGTGTCAGCACCAAAGGTAGCATCAGAAGCAGGATCAGCAAGGACGAGGATATGGTTGGCGACATTAATCGCTTTCGTTGGGCGAGTGGTGCTTTATCTGTGTCCTCCGCCTCATTGATAGGGCGTTTCTTGGCCATCTCTTCAGGCGCAAGCCTGGTTATGGGGCGTGTTCAAGCATGAACACAAGGGCATTTAAAAACAATGTGGCCCGAAAACACCGATCGAGTGACGGGACACTGAAATTTGACCTAAGCTAAAGCACACACAAAAATGTAACACAAAATGCACTTGTAGTGCATTATCATAAAGCTATTTTTAGACGCATAAGAACGGCTGGAAAGGAATCATAGGCATGTGTGTACAGCACATGCGAACCCAGCTATCTGGGGTCCTTTCAATGACTGGAAGGAGTTAGACATTAAGATTTTCATGTTAGTTACCTAAGGCTAAGATTTTAAGAAATAAACTCAGTTCGTAATTTGTACTCAAACTGCTCAGTTGTCCATTCAGGGCGCTTAAAGATGGCTGAGGCAGTCTTTACGTCAACCACTCGGACGTGGTTATCCTGTCCTATGTTTTTACAATGCGTCCCATTGATCATACGTATGTTGTCTTCTTTGATTGGACAAGCATACCGTCCTTGATGTTAGTATTGACGGTTTTCCATTTGTATCTGGCTTGCAGCTCTTGCAAATATTCTTCTGACCATTGCTTCTAGAATCCTTGCTTAAGTCTGGACACTAGTTCCCAACGTTTCAGTAAGGATTTCTCATTGCGGTCGGCGTTGACATCGGGGGGAGCAGTGAGCGTTTTACCAATCAGAAAGTGTGCTGGGGTAAGAGCAGTGTTAATTGGGCGTGAATTTAAGATCGCTTCAATTTCGATGATTACCGTGTTTAATTCTTTAAATGTTAGGGATGGATGGATTGGTAGTCGTATCCAGTAGCGGCTTTGCAGACTTGACTGCAGCTTCCCATAGCCCTCCAAACGATGGTGCCAATGGCGGAATGAATTTGAACGCAAGTTGCTTCTTGTTGCATTGTTTGATGAACTCTGCTTGAGCCTTTTCGCCAAATATTGTTCCTTCCAGTTCCTTTAGCTGGTTGTTTGCTCCAATAAAGTTGGTGGCATTGTCACAATGAATTGTCGATATTTGCCGCGGCGGCTTAAAAAGCGTCGCAGAGCTCCCAAAAAGGCGTTTTGTCGTCCGAACGCTGATTAGTTCAAGGTGTACCGCCTTTGTGGAGAAGCAGTAGAATACGGCTATGTATGCCTTTTCTGGTCTTTTTCCTCGAATTTTATGATGAATTTAGATTGGTCCGCAGTAATCTACGCCTGTAGCTAGAAACGGGCATGTTGATGTTACTCGATCAGCTGGCAAGTTGCCCATGATTTATTTCATTAGCTTGGGCATTGCCTTGTTGCATGTCACGCAATTGTGAACAATGTTCCTTGACATAGTTTTGTAGTTCAGTATCCCAAATTGTTGCATTGCCGTTGCTCGTAATGTTTGGGCACCGCAATGCATGTTGTCTTCATGCAGTTCTCGCAATATCATATTTACTATTGGATCGTTGTAAGGCAGTAAAATTTGTTGCTTTGCATTGTATGGGAGTAGGGCTTGCTCCAATCTACCTCCAACTCGCATAAGGCCATCTGAACCTAGTAGAAAAGACAGCGATGAGATGGAACTCTTTTTGTCCACCGTGCTGTGACGCTGCTGTACTGTCTGCAAGATCAAGTTGCGAGCGCGGTCCAGTTCTGTTGAGCACAACGTGGTCGTTGCTGCTCTGTTCCCTTTGTAACAGAAGCGTAACAAGTAAGCTACAATGCGTTGTATCTTGTACAACTCTTCCCCTATTGAAGATAGAGATATTGCCAGACTCATGTGATTGGTTTTTCTTTCAAGTTGCTTGGGGTGATGATAGGTGGGGCTGTCCATTGGTCTGGAGAGCCATGCAAAAATAGTGGTCCATACATCCATAGGTTGTGCCCGTGTAATCTGCTGCGTTGTTGGTGGAAGCTTTTGGCTTGTCAAAGCTTGTATCTTCGCTATCCGTTTGGCCACAAATGATGGTATGTGGACGCAGCTGCATTGATCCATGAAAGGACAACCGTAGAATCCGACCAAAAATATCCTGGTACTGTACTGGAGTCCAGGTTGAGGTCTCGTCGAATCCTGTCCGCGAGTTCAGCACCCAATAATGCAGCATAAAGCTCTAGACGAGGGAGTGACGGCTTTGTCGTTGGGAGACTCGAGACTCGAGACTTTGAACATAGCAGACGGGCCCGTTTCGATGCATCCACAAATGTGTGCAATTCCTTTGTGACTGGAACCTTTCCATCGTATTTATGTATGTCGCGGAATTTGCTTGAAAATCATCTCGATCTCCATTCGTTCTGAAGGACTAAAGGTAACTCGTCATCCCATTCCAGTTTGTCTATCCAGAGTCGTTGCATGAAAATCTTGGCTTTCACAACGACTGGAGTGAACAAGCCTAGGGGATCGAAGAAATGTGCCAGCTCAGAGCAAACGACACGTTTAGTAATTTTCGTTACAGTTCGTTGTTCGAGCACCATTTTCGTAAATTTTATCCATTAGGGCGCAGGATCTTCACTAACTCCTCCCGAATTTGGATTGCTTTTGGGCTGAATCTGCTCCTGTGAGGCAGTCGTCAACATAGAAGTCATTCACTAGTGCAGCGGCTCCTACTGGTGATTTGTCCATGTGTATTGTGCCCAATTGATTTAGACACTTGGTTGTTGGGAATGGAGCCGACGCCGTGACGGTACATTTTCTCGATGTCCGCAGTGAACACATATTTATGTAATCTATATCTTAATAAAATCGACATTAGGTCGCTCTGCACAGTGGGTCCTACTTTAAGTCGTTAGGTGATTTTCCTGTCGACGTCTTGCAAGATGCATCGAAAACCACTCTTAACTTTGTAGTGCTGCTATCAGGTTTCAGCACAGAATGATAAGGGATTAAATAGTTGCTTGATGGAAGTAGGTTGTGAGGGACAATTTTTATGTGACCCAATTGTTCATATTCGGCCATGAAGTCCACATATCCTTTCCAAATTTATGCCTTGGTCCCTTTTTCTAACGACAAGAACCTTCTTTCTGCAGTCTCCAACGAGGGCCCCAGGGCTGAAGGATGTTCAAAAAACGGCAGTTTGAAAATGAATCACCCATCATCAGCGATTTTTAAGTTGTCGATGAAGTGTTTTTCGCATGCCTTCTCAATTTGCGTACGATGCTTTTCTGACGTTTCAAAGTTGTCTAAGCTCCAGAATCGTTCCAGTATGGCATTAGTTTCTTCTCCTGTAGCAACTGCACATATGGCTGGTTTCCAGCCACAACCCACCACAATCTGGTTCATTGCATGATTGGACCAGAGGGCGTGAGTTTTTTCTGGTGTGGGAGCAATAGTGCATAATAATGCTCAGCACCGATCAGCATGTCAACTTTTCCTGGTTTGTTAAATTGAGGATCCGCCAATGGACGATTTTTCGGAATATTTCAACTTTCATCAATAATTTTTTGGGCTGGCTGATCCGGGATAATGTGCGGTAGAATGAATGCTTCGATCCGCACTGTAAAATTACTGTGTAGTGACTTCACTAACACATTTATCCGAGCCCTACTTGTTCTCGGTTGTCCACCGATACCTTCAGTTTGTGGTCGTTCTGATATCACGTTAATTTGTGATCCAGAATCTAGCAATGCCCTACACGTGGCTTGTTGTCCATTATTTCCTTGGACTAAAACTTTTGCTGTTGGAAATAGATTTATAGTTTTGCTGCTTGCCGATGCCACAAATGGATTATGTGGTTCAATTGAAGTCGTCCCACATGCAGCAGCCTGTTGTGCTTTTTGTCGCACTTGAAGCATTTATATCTGCTTTGGCTCGCCTTCGCAATATAATCTGCTTTGAAGCAGTTGACGAAAAATTTTTGGCGTTGAACCCAATTTAATCGCTCAGCGACTGATTTTGCGCGAAAGTCATAACAACGAAACATCGTATGATTTGGCTTCTTGCAGTATGGACAATCTTTCCTTAAAGTTGATGAAGAGTTACAGGTTGCTCCCTTCGAATCCCGTTTGGCATGGTTCTGTGCTTTGCTCCCGGTGGCTAAAACACGGACTCTTTGTTGAAGCATAGTGTCCAGTTTCTGAATTTGCTTCTGAGTTGGTCCCACGTCGAAGTGTTTAAGCCGAGTCCCTTGAGAGATGCAAGAGACTTCATAGTGATTATGTAGAATTCCTTGAGCGATTTAACATTGTCGTTGATCGCCTGTTGAATCAAAAATCGGTTGTATACCGTTGCTGCAATGTCTCTTGGATTGTCATAGGTGTCTACCAAGATGTTCCATGCGTTAAGTTATCTTCTTTTAGGTCGATTTTGCGTATCATTCTTTCTGCCTCGCCGACCACGCTGGTTTTTAGATACCACATTTTCCGAATTATGGGCATTTTGGTTACGTGAACCATTGTGTCCATTTCAATATATCACCATCGAATTTGGGAATCGTTATTCGAGGTAAATTTCTGTCAATGGTGCACTCTGTAGGGCTTTTCGCCCGTTCTGCTTGTAGATACTTCTTAGTATCGTATCCATTGTCTACCGGGAATTCAACTTCTTCATAAAGTCGAAAGTGGACCTCCTGAATTTGGCACCATAGATTCCATATAAGTTCCATTGCGGTATGTTTCATAGGCTGTTGCAATGTGCGTCTGCCTTTTGCCGTCTGCATAATGCGACAACCTTTGGTTCCAAGGTTGGTTGCTGACGCTGTCCGTCCTCAACTTTTGCAGTCTTTTTGCTTAGGCTTTAAGCGTCTTTATTGATGGCTTCTTGGAACTTCAGGACCGTGGATCTTATGCCATTAAAAAAGAACGAAGTACTCATGGTTTTCCGGTAGGCCGTCAGATTTTCTAATGATGTCATCATTTGCTTGAATGATGCTCTATTTTTCATTGAGAGTTTTAGCCTTAATCTTATGATAACCGGCCTTTGATTTTCTGATCTGTCGCCTTGTTGACAACTTCAGTGTGGGCACAATACAGTCTCTTGCTTATTGTGTCAGCAGGTTGTGGGTATCCTTTGAATGTCGCCTTGTTGACAACTTCAAGTAATTCTGTGTAGTTGAATTACGTTGGATGATGTCACAGGTAGCATTTGATCTGGTGGCAAATGATCCCGTATTTGATCCAATTGATCCTTTGGTTGATTAGGAGAAATCAATATTGGGCTTATTGTCTGGTGTCGAATTCTAGTTAGTACGTCTTCTATTTCCGATTGCCAATGCCAGGTACGTCTCCGTGAGCCGTGCTCCAATGTACTTTCCTCTGCTTACGGCAATGGCAGCATCTTGTTGCTCAAGTAGTCATAGACGCTTGTCCGATGTAGCCTTTGTCTTTTTGACAACGTTAATGGTTGAGTCAACTACTGAGGTTTGATTTCTCAGCAGTCTCAGTACGAATTCCTCGTTGTTTTGTACCTTCTTGATGACCTTGGTCATTTTATTAGCGTAGTTTGAGTCTAACACTTCAAATAGACTTTTCGCAATATTGCCGACTGCATCAAATGTGAGCTGCATAAGTACGATAGTGCTTTGATATAAAATCACATGTGTGTTTGTTGTTCACTTCTGGGCATAGGTATTGGAATTCGTCTATTCCTTGGTTAAATGTCTTCATATCTCGCCAGTATGTGTCCAGTTCATAGTATATGACCATGGATCAGTCGGATATTGCTCTTTTTGCTTGTCCAATTTTTTCATAATAGACCCCTGGCTTCGTGTCGAATTTTGTTACTGATACTGACTGTGTCAGCACCAAAGGTAGCATCAGAAGCAGGATCAGCAAGGACGAGGATATGGTTGGCGACATTAATCGCTTTCGTTGGGCGAGTGGTGCTTTATCTGTGTCCTCCGCCTCATTGATAGGGCGTTTCTTGGCCATCTCTTCAGGCGCAAGCCTGGTTATGGGGCGTGTTCAAGCATGAACACAAGGGCATTTAAAAACAATGTGGCCCGAAAACACCGATCGAGTGACGGGACACTGAAATTTGACCTAAGCTAAAGCACACACAAAAATGTAACACAAAATGCACTTGTAGTGCATTATCATAAAGCTATTTTTAGACGCATAAGAACGGCTGGAAAGGAATCATAGGCATGTGTGTACAGCACATGCGAACCCAGCTATCTGGGGTCCTTTCAATGACTGGAAGGAGTTAGACATTAAGATTTTCATGTTAGTTACCTAAGGCTAAGATTTTAAGAAATAAACTCAGTTCGTAATTTGTACTCAAACTGCTCAGTTGTCCATTCAGGGCGCTTAAAGATGGCTGAGGCAGTCTTTACGTCAACCACTCGGACGTGGTTATCCTGTCCTATGTTTTTACAATGCGTCCCATTGATCATACGTATGTTGTCTTCTTTGATTGGACAAGCATACCGTCCTTGATGTTAGTATTGACGGTTTTCCATTTGTATCTGGCTTGCAGCTCTTGCAAATATTCTTCTGACCATTGCTTCTAGAATCCTTGCTTAAGTCTGGACACTAGTTCCCAACGTTTCAGTAAGGATTTCTCATTGCGGTCGGCGTTGACATCGGGGGGAGCAGTGAGCGTTTTACCAATCAGAAAGTGTGCTGGGGTAAGAGCAGTGTTAATTGGGCGTGAATTTAAGATCGCTTCAATTTCGATGATTACCGTGTTTAATTCTTTAAATGTTAGGGATGGATGGATTGGTAGTCGTATCCAGTAGCGGCTTTGCAGACTTGACTGCAGCTTCCCATAGCCCTCCAAACGATGGTGCCAATGGCGGAATGAATTTGAACGCAAGTTGCTTCTTGTTGCATTGTTTGATGAACTCTGCTTGAGCCTTTTCGCCAAATATTGTTCCTTCCAGTTCCTTTAGCTGGTTGTTTGCTCCAATAAAGTTGGTGGCATTGTCACAATGAATTGTCGATATTTGCCGCGGCGGCTTAAAAAGCGTCGCAGAGCTCCCAAAAAGGCGTTTTGTCGTCCGAACGCTGATTAGTTCAAGGTGTACCGCCTTTGTGGAGAAGCAGTAGAATACGGCTATATATGCCTTTTCTGGTCTTTTTCCTCGAATTTTATGATGAATTTAGATTGGTCCGCAGTAATCTACGCCTGTAGCTAGAAACGGGCATGTTGATGTTACTCGATCAGCTGGCAAGTTGCCCATGATTTATTTCATTAGCTTGGGCATTGCCTTGTTGCATGTCACGCAATTGTGAACAATGTTCCTTGACATAGTTTTGTAGTTCAGTATCCCAAATTGTTGCATTGCCGTTGCTCGTAATGTTTGGGCACCGCAATGCATGTTGTCTTCATGCAGTTCTCGCAATATCATATTTACTATTGGATCGTTGTAAGGCAGTAAAATTTGTTGCTTTGCATTGTATGGGAGTAGGGCTTGCTCCAATCTACCTCCAACTCGCATAAGGCCATCTGAACCTAGTAGAAAAGACAGCGATGAGATGGAACTCTTTTTGTCCACCGTGCTGTGACGCTGCTGTACTGTCTGCAAGATCAAGTTGCGAGCGCGGTCCAGTTCTGTTGAGCACAACGTGGTCGTTGCTGCTCTGTTCCCTTTGTAACAGAAGCGTAACAAGTAAGCTACAATGCGTTGTATCTTGTACAACTCTTCCCCTATTGAAGATAGAGATATTGCCAGACTCATGTGATTGGTTTTTCTTTCAAGTTGCTTGGGGTGATGATAGGTGGGGCTGTCCATTGGTCTGGAGAGCCATGCAAAAATAGTGGTCCATACATCCATAGGTTGTGCCCGTGTAATCTGCTGCGTTGTTGGTGGAAGCTTTTGGCTTGTCAAAGCTTGTATCTTCGCTATCCGTTTGGCCACAAATGATGGTATGTGGACGCAGCTGCATTGATCCATGAAAGGACAACCGTAGAATCCGACCAAAAATATCCTGGTACTGTACTGGAGTCCAGGTTGAGGTCTCGTCGAATCCTGTCCGCGAGTTCAGCACCCAATAATGCAGCATAAAGCTCTAGACGAGGGAGTGACGGCTTTGTCGTTGGGAGACTCGAGACTCGAGACTTTGAACATAGCAGACGGGCCCGTTTCGATGCATCCACAAATGTGTGCAATTCCTTTGTGACTGGAACCTTTCCATCGTATTTATGTATGTCGCGGAATTTGCTTGAAAATCATCTCGATCTCCATTCGTTCTGAAGGACTAAAGGTAACTCGTCATCCCATTCCAGTTTGTCTATCCAGAGTCGTTGCATGAAAATCTTGGCTTTCACAACGACTGGAGTGAACAAGCCTAGGGGATCGAAGAAATGTGCCAGCTCAGAGCAAACGACACGTTTAGTAATTTTCGTTACAGTTCGTTGTTCGAGCACCATTTTCGTAAATTTTATCCATTAGGGCGCAGGATCTTCACTAACTCCTCCCGAATTTGGATTGCTTTTGGGCTGAATCTGCTCCTGTGAGGCAGTCGTCAACATAGAAGTCATTCACTAGTGCAGCGGCTCCTACTGGTGATTTGTCCATGTGTATTGTGCCCAATTGATTTAGACACTTGGTTGTTGGGAATGGAGCCGACGCACAGTGTAAGATTTTGCCAATCTAGGGGGACTTTAAGCAAAAAACAAAATATTTTTAAGGTCAATGAGCTTTTAGAAGCCAATTTAAAAATGTTCAAATGTTACGAAAACAAGCAAAAAAAAAAACAAAAAATTTTTGTTCAGAAAATAACGGTTCTTAAACCGGTGCATTTAAAATGCATGCAAAACTGCATCGGATAACGAGCTACAGTTGCTAATGTTTAGTCTTTTCAATTGGATCGTGTGGTCACTGTGAGCAGTCAAATTTATTTTTCCTATAATTTTTGGATCATTATTGATTTTTAGCGATAAAAAGGTACTTTAAAGGTGGACTGGAAAATTTGTATTATTTGTTGGAAATAAGTGCCAAAAAGTAAGAAAATTTTTAACAATATTCAATTTTTGATAGAAAAAAACTAACTGTACTCTATCGTATTCTAATCATCCAGAACATACATCGTTTGAAGAAAATCATTCTGAATCAGGATCAGGAATAACATTTTGCCCATATTTTGCCCTGAGCACTTTAATTTAGCAATGAGTAAAATAACACGCGCAGAATTTTTCGAGGTTTGGTCAAGCAACGTGCGAACCGTTAAGCTGAACTCACTCGTAGAACACGCAACAATGATTTTTGGCAATGATATTAATAATAGTAAGTTAAAAATGCACTTATCAAACATGTGCCATGAATTTGAGTCTAGGTAGAGTAAATCTAGGAGAGATATATCCAGATTTATGACCAATTATGCAAGTTGGCTTCAGGGCACAATAAAAGGTGTTGATTATAAGATTGATGTCCCGCCTTGAACCTCAAACCGTCAATTTATTATTTTATGGTCTAGTGAAGAATCTAGTGAAGAAAGTTAAGATTTAAGTTCAGATTTTGATTAAATTTGCAAAAAATAATTTCGCCCAGCCATTTTATCAACTTTATGTTGATTTTTTTTTAATTTAAAAAATTGTGAAAAATATGAAAACATTTTTTTTTTCTCAATAAATATATTATCTTTAAAACAAAACAATTTTTTTATTTATTCGGCCAATAGTTTTGAAGTTACAAGCAAAAGCATGAGTCTATAACAAAAATAATCAATTTAAAAAAAAAAAAAATTTTTTTTTTATTATAAATTTTAAAAAAATAGTTTTTAATTGACTAAAATTAAAACAAAAAATACTAACCTAATACTTTTTTGATAAAAAATTTTGTTTTTTTTTTATTGCGGTTTGTGTGCTAAAATAATGAAAAATGTATGATTTTTTCGTATTTTACGCCCTTTGAAGTGCCACGCCCACTTAAACTTTTAGTCCAAAAATTTCTTTGGGGGTATTCACGCATTCACTCCAAATTTCAAGTCGATAGCTTTAAAATTACGACTGCTATTGAATAAAGTCCCCCTAGATTGGCAAAATCTTACACTGTGCGACGCCGTGACGGTACATTTTCTCGATGTCCGCAGTGAACACATATTTATGTAATCTATATCTTAATAAAATCGACATTAGGTCGCTCTGCACAGTGGGTCCTACTTTAAGTCGTTAGGTGATTTTCCTGTCGACGTCTTGCAAGATGCATCGAAAACCACTCTTAACTTTGTAGTGCTGCTATCAGGTTTCAGCACAGAATGATAAGGGATTAAATAGTTGCTTGATGGAAGTAGGTTGTGAGGGACAATTTTTATGTGACCCAATTGTTCATATTCGGCCATGAAGTCCACATATCCTTTCCAAATTTATGCCTTGGTCCCTTTTTCTAACGACAAGAACCTTCTTTCTGCAGTCTCCAACGAGGGCCCCAGGGCTGAAGGATGTTCAAAAAACGGCAGTTTGAAAATGAATCACCCATCATCAGCGATTTTTAAGTTGTCGATGAAGTGTTTTTCGCATGCCTTCTCAATTTGCGTACGATGCTTTTCTGACGTTTCAAAGTTGTCTAAGCTCCAGAATCGTTCCAGTATGGCATTAGTTTCTTCTCCTGTAGCAACTGCACATATGGCTGGTTTCCAGCCACAACCCACCACAATCTGGTTCATTGCATGATTGGACCAGAGGGCGTGAGTTTTTTCTGGTGTGGGAGCAATAGTGCATAATAATGCTCAGCACCGATCAGCATGTCAACTTTTCCTGGTTTGTTAAATTGAGGATCCGCCAATGGACGATTTTTCGGAATATTTCAACTTTCATCAATAATTTTTTGGGCTGGCTGATCCGGGATAATGTGCGGTAGAATGAATGCTTCGATCCGCACTGTAAAATTACTGTGTAGTGACTTCACTAACACATTTATCCGAGCCCTACTTGTTCTCGGTTGTCCACCGATACCTTCAGTTTGTGGTCGTTCTGATATCACGTTAATTTGTGATCCAGAATCTAGCAATGCCCTACACGTGGCTTGTTGTCCATTATTTCCTTGGACTAAAACTTTTGCTGTTGGAAATAGATTTATAGTTTTGCTGCTTGCCGATGCCACAAATGGATTATGTGGTTCAATTGAAGTCGTCCCACATGCAGCAGCCTGTTGTGCTTTTTGTCGCACTTGAAGCATTTATATCTGCTTTGGCTCGCCTTCGCAATATAATCTGCTTTGAAGCAGTTGACGAAAAATTTTTGGCGTTGAACCCAATTTAATCGCTCAGCGACTGATTTTGCGCGAAAGTCATAACAACGAAACATCGTATGATTTGGCTTCTTGCAGTATGGACAATCTTTCCTTAAAGTTGATGAAGAGTTACAGGTTGCTCCCTTCGAATCCCGTTTGGCATGGTTCTGTGCTTTGCTCCCGGTGGCTAAAACACGGACTCTTTGTTGAAGCATAGTGTCCAGTTTCTGAATTTGCTTCTGAGTTGGTCCCACGTCGAAGTGTTTAAGCCGAGTCCCTTGAGAGATGCAAGAGACTTCATAGTGATTATGTAGAATTCCTTGAGCGATTTAACATTGTCGTTGATCGCCTGTTGAATCAAAAATCGGTTGTATACCGTTGCTGCAATGTCTCTTGGATTGTCATAGGTGTCTACCAAGATGTTCCATGCGTTAAGTTATCTTCTTTTAGGTCGATTTTGCGTATCATTCTTTCTGCCTCGCCGACCACGCTGGTTTTTAGATACCACATTTTCCGAATTATGGGCATTTTGGTTACGTGAACCATTGTGTCCATTTCAATATATCACCATCGAATTTGGGAATCGTTATTCGAGGTAAATTTCTGTCAATGGTGCACTCTGTAGGGCTTTTCGCCCGTTCTGCTTGTAGATACTTCTTAGTATCGTATCCATTGTCTACCGGGAATTCAACTTCTTCATAAAGTCGAAAGTGGACCTCCTGAATTTGGCACCATAGATTCCATATAAGTTCCATTGCGGTATGTTTCATAGGCTGTTGCAATGTGCGTCTGCCTTTTGCCGTCTGCATAATGCGACAACCTTTGGTTCCAAGGTTGGTTGCTGACGCTGTCCGTCCTCAACTTTTGCAGTCTTTTTGCTTAGGCTTTAAGCGTCTTTATTGATGGCTTCTTGGAACTTCAGGACCGTGGATCTTATGCCATTAAAAAAGAACGAAGTACTCATGGTTTTCCGGTAGGCCGTCAGATTTTCTAATGATGTCATCATTTGCTTGAATGATGCTCTATTTTTCATTGAGAGTTTTAGCCTTAATCTTATGATAACCGGCCTTTGATTTTCTGATCTGTCGCCTTGTTGACAACTTCAGTGTGGGCACAATACAGTCTCTTGCTTATTGTGTCAGCAGGTTGTGGGTATCCTTTGAATGTCGCCTTGTTGACAACTTCAAGTAAGGATAATGTTCTGGGGGTTATCCTTGTGTCGCCTAGTTGACAACGCGGATTTCCAGTGTCGGGGTCACCAAAATGTTTTGGGGAATCTTTATGCTCCTGATCTGTCGCCTTGTTGACAGCTTCAGATGGGCAGGTTGCAGGTATCCTTTGAATGTCGCCTTGTTGAAAACTTCACGAAGGAATATGTTCTGGAGGTTATCCTTGCGTCGCTTAGTTGACAACGCGGATTTCCAGTGTCGGGGTCACCAAAATGTTTGTGTAAAGCTTTGAAAGCAGTCAGCACATAAACTGACTACTAAAAAGGCGTCGCAACTGGCACTTGTTACCAGGTGGACTTCGGAGAGGGCATTCCTTGAGGAGGGTGCGATCGTAAAATTGAGTGAATGTTTCTTGTAGCTTGTACTAAAAACACTGATTTTGTTAATGCAAAAGTCACAATATTTATAGGTAAAAATAGCTTACTTAACAGGAGTGTGGTGTCAATTAAAATTAGGTTAGTGTGTACTCAGCAGCTACGTACAATGTAGGGTAGCTTACTTTGCAACTATCGGGTTGGCTTACTGCTGCTATTGCGGCACAAAAGCTAGAAATGACACGGAAATAATTCATCACCTAAATTCATCATAAATCGCCCTCTTATTTTGGATTTGTCTATTTTTTTTTTGGATTATTGGATTCCACTCGAACAATATTGCCAGATCGGTAGCACTTCGCGGTAAACGCTCCGCAAACATTTTTTCTCTGACATTTCAGTTGCACGGGATGGGTTCTCTATAGGTTATTTGCTTAGTGGTATTGCTAATATTATTATTTATTTTCAAAAACAAAATACTATTTAAAATAATGTATATAGTAATGCCAATTATAATAAATTTTGCTAATATTTGGTATAAAAACGATACACATCGATTACAAAATGTTGCAAAGAATCGGTCTCGCAATTGTTAAATTTTACAAATTGAATTAATTTATTTTTGTCCTTTAAGCGTAGTACGCTCTAGCTGAAAACATTTTGGACGCTCGAAATGTTCGATGTTTTGAAGTCCGACCTTACAAACTTCAGTGTTACAGCATAACACCAAAAATCACAAAAAAGTTGAGAGATTGTTGGTCTTATGCTGCTGTGGTCACACTGTTGCGTCAGCTGTGCACAACAAATAAATAATTAACATTGAGCGCAACAAAAAAAAAGAAAATTGACCAAATAGACATGATGAGAGAAGCGGCTGCGACTAATAATATAATTAAAAATTATTAATTATAAAAATCGGATCAATATGGTTTTTGTCGGTCAAATCTCACAATATTTGCCTCTGTTGCACCTCTTCAATCAGTCTAATTCGCTCTTTGTGTTCAAAGATCTCATTTCGGTTTTTATTTTGCTGCTTGTTGGTCGCCATTTCTGTTCAAAAAGATTTCGACTAGTCAAAAAAACGATTCAATCGATGTTTTGAAAGGTCAAAATAAAGCTGCCATAATTTGACCAAACAGTGCTGTAAAACGCCAGAAAATATTCTGAGCTGCCCATATTTAGGTACAGCGTACATACGTTTAGAAATGACCTTACAAAATAATTTCGAGCATGTTTGCAACCCTTTTTTTATATGGAGTTTTGGCCTTGCAAACATATTTTCGGCTAGAGCGTACTATGCTTTAGGCATACAGGTCTGAGTTTTAAAATTCAAATATGTAAGTGTTCTTTCTTTCTGTAATTTTCAACTTTCATAATAGCTCTAAATCAAACATTCATATTTATGTTTATTATAAATTACCGGTGTGTAACCTACAATTTCAACCAAAAACAATTATCAAAATTAATTACTCTTTAAATTTTTTTTTTTGTTTTCTTTTTTGTCGTTCCAATGTAGGCTCATTCTTATATTTGCAAAGATATCGATAAATTTTTTTTAACATTCTCTAAGACTTTTATTAACAACTATTATTCGATATATCGATAACTTGTAGTAGTCGATCTTTGGTGCATTCTCAGAATTTTTGTGGCATCCCTATTTTTAGTTACATTTTCCAAGCTGAAATGAAAATTGAGAACGAGCCGTCTTTCGTATAATAAAGAAATTTACAATGGTTTCTATGCAATTCGTTTTGCAACCACTTCCGGGAACTGATGAACAATTCATTGATAGGTGAGAAGAGAATTTAATACTTTTAAGATGCAAGTAAAGTCATATATGTATGTATGTACATATGCACATGTCAAACACATGTACGTACACTTTAATTATATGTATATAATGTGTGCATATGTACATTTCACAAATTCTAGCTATATATACATATAACAATACATATTCATATTTTATGTACTTATAAATGAACACTTACATGCGTTCATGCTCTGTCGTTTTTCATACGTTAAATTCTATGACGTTTTTCTATACAAATATGTATGTATATGTATAAATATTGTCTGTGTGTCGGTAGCAAACAGTATTACTTTTATTAGTTTTCTTACAGAAATAAATACGTCTGCGTATAAATACATGTTTGTACTTGAACAGACTAATTAATATCCCTTAATGTCCGCCGTCGAATATGTGAATGTTTTGCATAAATAGAAACTTGCACATTTTAACTTGTGCATGCACGGGTTATTTGTGTATAACCACAAAATCTATATGTATTTGCATACATAAATGCATGTGCACCTTTTAGTACGTAAAGTTGATAAAGGACCCTTGTACATATGTATTCGTATTCAACGAGATTTACACCACTTGTTTCATTTTGTCATTTGTCTTTTAACCTAACTCGACATCACAGCCATATCTTACTGGATTATATATATATTTTAAGAAAATTAAATTTAAATGTACGAAATAAACAATCCCTTGAGTTTTGAAAAGTTCTTGCATTTCAAGAATGATCGGTTCATTTGGCGTGTATGTTCTAAAAGTAGGCTCATACTATTTTGAGTGTGGTTTAAAGGCAACACGGATGTCTTATGATCAGATAGAGTTACTTGGGAATTATAAATACAATAAGGGGTTTTTCAAAATTAATTGCTTAATAGTAAACTAATTGACAGTGAAATTATAGTAACAATAATTTCGAGCTTATCAGCGGTTTAATACGTTGTTTAGTGATCACAAAGACAGCATTTATTCATGACTCCATCGCCAAACTTAAAAACAATTTTAATTGATACGTACTATATTACTGAGGAGCCAATCGCCACATAAAATTTGACATATATTTTCCGATGTCATAAAACCGAAGATCAGGATTGTAAAATTATAATATGATTCAGTTTCCGCGAATACAAACGTATCAAAATATTAATTTTCTTATTATCTTTTGTTTTTAATTTAGAATACGAGAAGTCTCTGATAAAGTAAACCGCTTTGGTTCCGGTACTCATCGGATATTTGAGCAATTGAAAATACCAGTAAGAGAAGTTGTCATTGGACCTAATCATATTGGAGTGCTTCTGGAAGATGGAAAAGCATTTCGTGTAGCTTTTTCTATAAATTCGGAAAAGCTTGACTTGACTAAATCTGACAATAAGTGGTATGTTTATTTATTGACTGCAATTCAACATTCAATAATGACTATTATCGATTTAAGTGCCCCGTCGGGTGGAGTCGCTGCAAGTAATGCTCCAAAAGCGCCATCGTCATCCAGGCCAATGGCTAGGTCTCGAGCTCGACTTCTTAGAGCAACGGGAAGGACAAGCTCAAGTGGCCAAGGATCCGGATCCAGGAGTACGGGTGTAATAATTGGAGGCAGCTCATCGAATCGACCACTAGTGACAGTTCCAGCCACATATGTGCCTGAAGAACTTATATCGCAAGCAGAAGTCGTACTTCAAGGAAAGAGTAGAAATCTAATTATCCGAGAGCTTCAGGTAAGTAATCTAATGTCATAATTGAATCCATCACTAATAATTTAATTATACATCCTGTAATTTAGCGCACAAATCTCGATGTAAATTTAGCCGTGAACAATTTGCTTTCACGTGACGACGAGGAGGCTGAAGATACTGAAGAAGGAGGGGATAATTATGTTCCTGAAGACCTAATTTCATTGTTGGATAATGGGTTTTCCGGTGATAACAGCAGTGTTATAATTGATCCCTCAGATGGGCTTTTCTCCGAAGAAATCTTCAGTAATTATTCGAGCATAAGAAAGTAAGTTTTACAGAAAGAATAATTTTCTTAGTTTTTAACTACTCTGTGTAAGTCGGGAATCCTTGGCAACAGTATATGTATGTAAATAGTCTTATCAGTATGAAGATACAAGTTAATTTGATCGTAAACATCTATTCGTCTGTCTGTTAAAATCGAGGCTAGCAAGTGGACTAATGAATGCTTCAAGAATGTTTCTTAAAATGAAAAAAAAAAAAAAATTCAACAGCTTTGAATTTAAATATCTACTATAGAGTGGGTCAATTTGTATGGAGCAAAAATAATTTTTTTTTTCGATTCTAAGCGGCTGTCAAAATTGTGATCAACGACGAATTCTAAGAAGATTCGCCCAAGAAACCATGGATCGTATGTCAAAATCGAGCTTCCGATTTTTAGAGTGAAATATGAAAAAATTTCTCGTTTAAATTCGGAAGCTCGATTTTGACTTTACACCCATTCCCAAAATTCGAAAACAATATAAGTTATTTTTGAACGTCGAAGATTTTATACCCTTTGCTTATATATCTCAATATCAAAGTTTGTCTTTCATACAAAAACAATTATATTTCTTGTTCAACTTTTATTTCCTTTCTAGTTTGCTTTTTGATCGAATTCGTAGTGAACGGACTAACGCTGGTTCAAGCGGAACAGATAATAATCAATCTAATCGGGCATCGGCATCTTCTAGCGGCGTTATATCAGGAAGTAGCAATCTTTCTGGTCAAATATCGTCCGCTAATGCTGACCGAGAAGCATTTAGTCGTTGGCGTGATCGTCAGTATTATGGCCCACGTCGCTGGATTAATAAAGACGATTATACATGGGATAAAGAGACAGGTAAACACATACATATACATTTGTAAACACTCTTAACACACTTTTTTTGTAGATCCTAAAAAGAAGGAACCATCTTCAATGCCATCACCAATATGGATATCCGAAGAGTGGCAACCTTGGCCTGACAAAAATGGAGTTCGCTTTAAAACTATTGGAGCTTTGTATTCCGAATTTATTGCACTTTCAGAAAATGGTGAACTGCATCAATGGCGTTGGTCGGACTTGGAACCCTATAAATCTGACGTAAGTAGGATTACAATTCTATTATTTCTATGTATTGTAATTCAAACGTTGTGATATTCACGAAAAGAGCCTTTTTAATTCACGTTCAAGTTAGATTAAAGCAAACATCCTTACGTAATGTGATTTATTCTCTAAAGTGTGTACTGCCTTTTAATAAGTATATAAGCATTTGCAGACTATGTTTAAGGTTTTCCTGTGAACACTATAATTTATGCAATGCAAATTTTTTGCGATTTGAAGACGGTTGAGTTTGAATTCGCGAATTGAAAAATAAAGTTCTTTTCACACATACATACTTGGATTTATTGAATTAATTTGCATGTATTTTCATTAACATTTATACTTTAATACGTAGTGTAAATTAATGGTTATAATTTCTGACTTAATATACCCTTTTAAATTATCTTACACAACATATAAACATAAAATATATAATTTTACAAATAATTATGAGCATGTTACTTATTTATTAATTAAAATGTGAACTTGATATTACTGATATTATACTGAGCGAGTCAAAGCCAGTTAGAACAATTGAGAATATGTCTTAGCTTTCTTTCTCTCATTTAGATCCGCAGGCAAGCTCTTGCATCGTTTAATTGCACAGGGTGCACGTTTTATCTCATATTTGAGGTCTGTTCTCATTTGGAAGTATCTCTGTTCTGACCCCAACAAATGTTAGATATGTTATTGTTGAGTGTTCTATAGGGGTCTGAGGATTATCCCTGAGCTTTGGTCGCTCAAATTCAGGTCAACCTTGACATAGTTTGCAAGTTTGCGATCAGTTCAGACATCTGACCAAAAATTTAAAATTCAAGAATTTAAACAAAGATGGTAGTCCGGTTTTTAAGAAGATGTCATAGTCCGGTGTATTCATTGCCAAATGGAAAAGCTGTTTTTTTTTTTACAAAAACGCCCATAATCAAATACGTCTTCGGATATCTATCTCTTCTGTTTCTGCGAAACTTTTTTAACATTCATTTAAAATATGTATGCTTACACGTCAAGCTTAATTTTTTTTTCTCTGAACCTGTATTTTTTATTAACAGAAAATGTAACACATATTTTATTAAAATTGTATTAAAATATGTTTTACATATTCTGTTAATAAAAAATACAGGTTCAAGAAAAAAACATTATTTTTGGGCCAAAAAATAGCTTTAATTCTGAACCGCAAAAGCGTCCTTCCAAGAATGAAAATTATGTTAAAAGGACATTTGGTCCTTTGGCTCTGTGGAATTTTAAAAGATTTGTACCTAACAAGAATATTGACACCAAGTTTGTCAGGATCGGTCCATAAACACCCAAATTTAAATGTGAAATGAATTGTTTTACGAAAATGGTTTACCATTTTTTCGGGCCCATACAAATCGATGCACTCTAATGTATGTATTTTTCACATTCATTCATCGTTCATTGTGCACATTATTTGATTTAATTATCATAAATCGATACAAATCGCTAACAAAAAGTTTGAAAACTTGAGCACACATTTAAAATCACATGAAATTAAAAGAGAAGTACATGGAATAGTTTGCGATTACCGATGCAAAGCTATATGCTCACGGAAAATTATTCTTTCCCAAGTATTGTATTTATGTTTATAAATATTAATTGTTATTCAATTGTACGTTCATACATATATGTTTAAATTTAAATACATTTTTCACTTCTCGCCCTAGACGGAAAATGTGTATCATCCCAAGACACTGGCCCTTAACATTACTGAAAAGGTCGAGCTTATATCAGCAAATTTCATCAGATGCTCCGTGGTAACTGAATCGAATCGTGTTGCCACTTGGATGGACGAGCAGTTGGGATACCTGGGGGCAAAGTTGGAGCATGTTGCAACAGCTTTCAATGAGTTTAACATCGATCCCATTGCAACAATACATGTTTGCTCTCTGTACACCGCTGTTCGAACCGATAATAACAATATTTATTGGTGGGGCGTATTACCTTTTGATCAACGCCGTTATTTATGGGACAAGTTTCGGACAAAGACAAAAAAACCATTCAAAGTGGTTGCGGCAGATATAAACGTAGGATCACAAGTGATTATGAAGAAATGTCCTATTTACCAGACTGGATCGATAGGATTTACCTGTACAAATGGTGTTCCTAAAGTTGGGCAGCTCTTAAACTCTGTGTGGGATTTTTCCGATGTTTGTCGTATGAAAATCCTAAATATCGGCTCGACTTTAGGCTCATCAGATAAATGTCAGGTAACAGTGACAATATCCAATACTCATGGAGGTATTGCTGATAAAGAAACTATCCCAAAGGCACCACCTGTGCAAGCGACAACATCCAACAAGAGTGGACAGATTAGTTCAACAAGCAAGGAATCGACTGACCGGATCGACATGCCTCCACCGCCCTCTCCAGCATCTAGCACTTGCAGTGATACAGGAAGCGTAACGTCTCACAAACGCACTAAACGAATGACTACAAAGGAAGATGGCAGCAATTGTCAAGAAGGCAGAAAGGACGAGGAACTGTGGCAACTGAAAGACGTTGTCTTCGTGGAGGACAAAGTTGGCCCGATTGGAAAAGTCCTTAAAGTTGATGGAGACTATGTGGCAGTCCGTTTTCCACCATTGAATTGCGTTAACAATGTCAACGTCAACGTTGCCGCCGGTTTAGCAACTAAAGATGAAGGGAAAGAGGATGATTGGCAATTATGTCGTCTATTGCGACGTGAAGATGTGCAAATCTTTCGCTCAGCCGTGTCATCACGTGGTCCAGATTGGCTACAGAAGCAACCAAAGAAAATCAACATCGGTGCAGATCTATCAAGCGCACAGCTTCTTACAATTGCAGTAGATACGCGTGGCATACATGCAATCAAAAAAGTGTTTGGCAAAATTCATTACAGCCTTTATAATTTATACAACAGCAAACAGGAACAAAGCTGTCAATTTCCCACGGATTGTGCGTCTTTTATTGGAGCCTCGGCGAATAACATCACAATGGCTTGTAATAATGATTGCAATGGAAACAGCAGCACGATTGTCCTTCGGGATGGAAACGGCGCGCTTTATCCACTAGCTAAAGATTGCATTGGTTCTATTAAAGATCCTCAGTGGTTTGATTTGCCACCTGTTAAATCAATAACTATGGCAACCATATCGCTACCGCCATCAACATCTTGCATCAATCTGAAGTCAAAGGTCTGCATGACAGCACTGCTGTTTGTAACACAAAAGCTAATGCCACATATATTGCGATGTGATATTAAGAACTGCATTTCCGTGTTAAAGCGTCTTGAGCAAGAAGACCGTCAAGAAACGATTGCTGTCGTTGAAGAGCGCTGCGATGGTAACAGGAACATATTTCATGCCTGTGTTATAATGTGTGCGCCAAACTCAAACAAGGACTCACAACATTCACCAGATTTGACGAGCACTAGTTCAGAGAAGAAACCACTTGCCTCCGGGGTTTCGTTGCCCCGTACAGGAACAGGAGGATCATCGATGCCGTACGGCAGCGCATTCGCTGGCAATGGAGGCAATTTCAATGAAAACTCCAGCTTTGCCACAGTTTCGGCTGGAATCAACGCACCATCAACGTCATCTTCATCTATAACCAGGGAAAATCGAATAAGTCTGCGTGACATGATGCATCGACTCATCAACACTGAGCAGAGCACGGAACAAAACCATCAGGCATCTACTAGTGCTGGCGAAGATCACGCATATATTCCATTGCCCTGGACTGTTGAATCAGGAACGGCTAGCAATCTTAGTACCACAGGAGCTCAGAACGCTGCTGATATTGCTGATGATGATGTGTCTAAAGTGTTGCCTTCAACGTCCCAAAACATGAATGTTTCCAACAGCAAAATGGGTAATCCAAATTATACATTCGACGTATTACAACGACGGGAACACGCAATTCTGATTCTTCAACACATGTGTACCAGTGTTGCCATGCGTCCTTATCTGTATCAGATGCTAAGCGCCAAGGATGCTCAGGGACAGACTGCGTTCATGCTAGCAGTTTCATGTCGCGCATACGAAGCTGGAATAATACTTTTGAATACAATTCTGACTGTTTCCGATCAAGACACACAGCTTAAAGATGCCATGATTTTCCCAAGCGGCTCACCAGCTGATCAATCCCCATTGCATGTTATTTGTTACAACGATACATGTTCCTTCACATGGACTGGCGCGGATCACATAAATCAAAATATTTTCGAGTGTAAAACATGCGGATTGACTGGCTCGCTATGCTGCTGCACCGAATGTGCACGAGTCTGTCACAAAGGCCACGACTGTAAACTCAAACGCACAGCGCCAACCGCTTATTGTGATTGTTGGGAGAAATGCAAATGTAAAGCTCTGATTGCTGGAAATCTTACGAAGCGTTTTACATTGCTTTGCAAACTTGTCTCTTGTACTGATTTGGTCACAAAATTTAACTCGAAGGGTGAATCTATATTGCTTTTCCTAATTCAGACTGTTGGTCGTCAGATAGTAGAGCAACGTCAGTACCGCTTTAATGTGAGAGTGCGCAATGTTGGTAACAATACTGGCAATTCAAGTGGAAGCAATACAGTTATAACCAACCGGAAGTCTTCTTCTCTAGACATCGACAGTGATATGCCAGACCATGATCTCGAACCACCAAAATTCGCAAGAAAAGCTTTGGAACGTCTTTTAATTGATTGGCAAGCTGTACGTTCAATGATAATGAGCGGAGCCGAAAGGAACGAACCTAATTTGCAAAATATCCACGTCAATACTAGTGAGAGCGCAAATTCGGAAAATTTCAACGTTTTTATGCAATCTCAGAATGGATCAACACTACTTGACAAGTTTACACATAACTTGATAGTGAAATGTACTAGTGATCATCTGGACACGCTCTTGCTGACTTTGGTTCGAGAACTGCAAAACTTTGTTATTGAAGATCGCTGTAAAGAGGCTGAGGAGGTTGCTCGACGTTTTGTAAGGTCGGTCGCTCGTGTATTTGTCATTTTCAATTTGGAGAAACAGCCAAATCCTGAGAAACGCAAAAATCACACTTCTTGCAACAAATACGTTCAAAGTTGTGTAAAGGTTTTTCAAACACTGCATAAAATTTCTATTGAAGAACTATGTGAGGTATCTGAGGCCCTGATTGCACCAGTGAGACTTGGAGTAGTGCGACCCACTGCTCCGTTTGCCATGTCCTCATCAAACCTGGATGTAAGTTATTATTGAAGTGATGCTAAGAAATCGTTTTTAAAAATTGTCCGCATGCTTTTTTCTCTAGAATTCTGATGATTTGTTTAGCGTTGAGCCCTTAGCGCCATCCAATGTTGAGTCAACGTCCGAGCACATTGTTCATGATGCAATCAATGCTCAGAGTTCAAGCTTCAGCGTACAACAAAATTATGATGTAGTGGCCATGGACAGTAAGTACACAAATATTTGTAAATTATATTTTCATGTTTTCTATCTTGTATGCCTATTTTAGCCCTTAGAGACCCTTCAGAATCGGAGGAGATTCCCAATAGAGAAAACAATTTAAGTAGTCATGACGATGACCTAATTGAAAACCAGCGAAATGAAGAAGGAATGCAAGATGATGAAAGTGATAACGATTTCACATTTAATGATGCTGAAACCGAATCAGACTCGGATGACAACCAGAGTAATCAAGATGCACAACGAAGCGTTCAAACTGGTGCCACAGTTGGTTCAGAAACAGGTAGAGTAATTTATTTATAATTGTACTCTGTACCTATCTATTAATTTATATTGGGAGGGTGAATTAATCAAAAGACTAACGTTTTGATAACTTTTCTAGAAATAAATTCTGCAGTAGAGACTAGAATAGCTTTTTAGATAAGCACTACCTCAGAGAAAAAGGTATATGTGGAAAGATAATTCATTTTAAATTCATATAAACGCAGACACAAGAAAACAAAATATTTTAGCGCTAATATGTTAATACAAACTAAGAATATATAAATGTTGAATACATAAAATTTGATGGGAAAAGCGTATATGTGTATAATTCCTTTTTTTAATTTTTGTAAAGACAGGTTTTTTTTCCAATACTGAATATTTTATTAAATACCCTAAAAATCCAATATCATTTAATAAATAAGGATGCAGTTTACTTGGGCAATTTAAAATCTTTTAATTCCAATCATTTATTTAAAAAAAACTTGTTTGGCGCCAACTCATATAAAAAAACTCTCGGCCAAACGTAGCGAATTTCATTGCAATACAAAAAAGATTTCTGTGACATAGAGAGTTGGTTTCGAGGAGACAGTTTTACGTGAGGTATTTCATATCATAATAGAAAAGGGTATGTGACTGAAACAACAGATCTCAATAGTCAAGCATTGTTTTTTGGATGTGGGAGTACGAATGAGTGCAATGTTTAATGAGTGCAATATTTAATCAAATATTTAAATCATTTTATTTCAAGTTAAAAATCATTTTATAAATCTTTGTCTCCCTATTAATGTATTTAACCCAAAAGTTTTAACAAGTTAAATTATCGAAATTTGATTACAGACATTGGAGTTCTATTTTTGGAAGACGAATCTGGCGACTCCTCTGCTCAAGAGGAAGATGGATCCGAAGATAACGAATCGGACGACCAGTCTGATGAATTTAGTTTCAATGATCAACAACTCGAACGTCGCAACATAAATCCAAACTCACGCAACGATCTTACTCCACAAACAATGCAATGGGCAATCAGAAGCCGCGATAATACTCGACCATCGGTTCGTGTACCAACTGGATCCAATCTTGTTTTTATTGATCCAATGGCATTGCGTCGAACAACTGTGCCAGCTAGTACTGCTGTCAACACACCATCGGCTGAGTCACATACAATGGCGACTACTGCAAGTAATTTGGGTCGAGCATTTGGCATTACGATTCGACAAATTTCCGAGCTCCTAGGCATTATGTCATACAATATGATGAATGATATTGAAACTTCACTCAAAATACAGATTGAGGAAGCCGTTGCTGTTCAAGTGAGTATTTCAGCTTAAGTAAATATATAATGTAATGTTTAATTAATTCAATTATTTTTATTTCTATCCAAATAGGCGTTTGTTGAAAAACGTTTAAAACCAACATGGGACTGGATGTTTACAGTAATGGACGGTACAGAGGCGCAGCTCAAGTTTGGTGCCTATTTGACGAACTACACTGATCCAAATCACCCCTTGCACCCGCTTAATCTTAGTCAACAAGCTACTACAAGCCAAGCATCAACTCCAACTTCCACATCCGTGGGAGTTAATGTGATGGGTAAGTCATAGCTGTAAACTGTATATAACAATTTCAAACTTTTTAGAATTTTTCAAACTTAAATTTTAACATGATTCATAAAGCATTGAATTGTTGTTTTTTTGTTGAGACAATCAAGGCTGGTTCAAGGGTTTTTAATGTGAAGTTGATATTTCAATGGTAGAATGATGTAAGTCTTCAGCTAGTGGAAATGACAGAAAAAATAAATAACAGTCCAAAGATTTTGTATTACATATATTAAATTGAATTCATTTATAACAATGAGTTATCAAAAACATAATCCAAACTATCATATTGATTATAAGGCAGATTGTGCTACTAACTAACGACAATGAAAAGTAATGTAAATTATATATTGACAAAATTCAAAAATAGTACAGCCTGTTTTTTCTGCTAATCTATGGCTTTTTTTTTCTAAAAAGTCTGACATATTCTAAACAAATTTGGTGAAATTCATATGAATCGTATTTTTGCTAAGGATAACTGTACTTAACTCTCAGAATATCAATTTCCCGCAAAATTTGGCCTTTCAACCGCCAAATCTAACTTTTACTTGCACATTAGTTGTTTTTCGGAAAAATATCATTTTTGCCTTTTTGTATTTTGTACGAATCATTTGTTTTGATACCGATACAATAAGGGTGTTTACTTGACCCTAGCAGCGTTGCAGATTGAAAACGTTGCAAGCTTGCTGCGAGAACAGCGCTTTATGTGAAAGCGTTGAACATATCCCATAAAAAAAACCTCTTTACGAGGTAAAAGTCTAGTGACGAAAACATTTTCATGCCCCAAAATTTCTGATATCCAATTTTGTGACGAATAATATTAAGTTTTACACATAAATTATTTTAAACAAAATTTTGGCACTCGGCACATTGCGCTAAAATGTCTCAATTCTTCAGACCAAATAAAACTCACTGTTTTGCGCAGTGCCGAATGCAAAAATTTTGTTTAAAATAATTTATGTTTAAAGTTGAAGGTATGCCTAAGAGCCCTTCGAAATACCTTTTCAACGATATATAGATCGCATCTGTAGCTTCTATCGTTTGGATGCTATGGGGGTTTCAATTTTAGCGGTTTTTAGCGATTTCCAGCTAAACTAGCGATTTTACGAAAAAGTCGTAAAACAAACGTTTCTAGATTTTTGAGCGGGAACAAGTCCTCATTCAAACTTTTAAGCTAAATCAACGATTTGATCCTAACAAACAGACAAACAGACAAACAGACTGACTTTTCATCTCGTTTTGAGAAGGGCACCAAAAATTTCAAAATTAATTTTTTTTTTAACCAGTTGTCTGATTTTGATGATCAAGGTGTCATTCGACGCGTATTTTTGATAAGAATTGTAAAAAATTTAACGAAAATTCAAAAAGGCTCAAACGGCCCCATTTGCTCCAATAATTTAAATTTTTCCTCTCCCATTTACACCTGTTTATCTCACGAACCAGGTGAGATTTTAAAAGTCTTAGTATGCACATTTGTAAGTTAAATTGATACCTTTCGATCGGTATATAATTCGACCTGATCGGACTGTCGTAGCAAATTTTCCATTTTTCCTGTGTATATACGCTAGTCGCCTTCGCCACCCTTCGTTCTGCTTTCGTCACTAGCGCGGACTGCCGTCCGCAGTGATTATATCCGGAACTAGTCAAGTTGATACTTCTCACATGTACAGTTGAATTTAGAACTAGTTAAGTTGATCCTTCTCACATATAAAGTTGAAATTGGTCTCACACTCATTATCGTTGATCGCGTATTTTCCTTGTGTCTTTCGCAGTTCAACGCAATGTTCGTTATCACCGAGGTTATTTATTTATTTATTTTATTTATTTATTTGATTTGATTCCTAGCGCTACAAGACAAGTCTTATAAATTAAGGCGCTAGTCATACTTAAGTTTAAGAACACATTCAAGTTTAAAGTCTAAAGAAAATAGCTTAGGTTAAACAATTTAAATGATGCATCAGTACTTATAATTCTTATTATTTTTATTACTGCTATTATTATTATTACTGTTATTTATAATTATATTATTTGGTATACAAGAGGACCTTGTTAATTTTTTTTTTTTTTTGGTTCCGTCTTATGCTAATAAAGACCGATTTCCGACCAGAAGTTAGAGATAAGAATTCATCCTCCAGGCCCAGATAATTGATGTCTAGCCAGTAATTCTTTTTTGTCAACCTTCTGCGAATTGCTCTGAGCTCGTTCATACTTTTGAGATTAGCCAGCTTTGCACCCATCTCACGAGATTTATAAGCAGCGACAAACCAATTGATCTCTTCACTCCGATTTTATGAAATCTTGGCAATTCTCTGGTATTTCTTGAAGTCACTTTCAACATATCATCACGGTTTTCGTTTGGATTTAGCTCACTTTTACTTTCGTAGACTGAAGTCCAGAAGATAAAACCGCACTCTTCTTCATCGAATGAAAAGGATTCTGCATTCAGGTTCACTTTAAATTTCATATTCAAACTGATTAGGTAGACAACTTACCGCTTTGTTCTCCGTCACTGCGAGGATTGCGATTAAAAGAGTCACTAAAATGATTCTCATTATTATTTAATTCGACTGACACTTCTGCTGAGCTTAAGGGATTTGAAACAACTGATTTCTTCCTAAGCGGAGAATGCGCTTTTATTTAGGAACTATCAGTACATAATCACCTATGACGTGAATTCGGGAATTTTCGGACATTATCAATTCTAAAATGTGACGTGTTACTCTCTTTTGAGTTGTTTTTCTAATTTAAAATTCTATGTCATTAATAAACATTTTTTAAAATTACCAGTTTATATTCTGCGCAAGTAATTTAATTTGTTGTTTGCCATTATCATCTCTAGCAAATTGGGCTATAGAAAGTATGTGGTAATAATTTAATAACAGAATTCAGCTCAAGTGGAACTTCCATGCTGATAAGTCAAGATCTGGGCATTTGAACAGAAATGACGTCCAGAATCATTAGCAATGATAACGTCAAACAAAAATCATGTTTGAGCTAATAATTTCAAAAATTCCCAGATTTTCGAACGATTTTTGTAGCATGAATTTTACACTTATGATTATCAGCTGACGCCTCAATTAAAAGTATAAAAGCGCATTTTATGCACCAAACCGAGTCAGTTGCTTCAAGTTCCTACAGATCAACAGAAGTTTCAGTCGTACAAAATAATAATGAAAGTCATTTTAGTTAACATCTTAATTACAATCCTCGCAATGCAGCAGAGCAAAGCGGTAAGTTTGTCTAATCTAATCAGCTTAAGAATTGAATCTAAAGTTAATCTTGATGCAGAGCTCTTTCGGAATCCCATAAAAAAAACCTCTACGAGGTAAAAGTCTAGTGACGAAAACATTTTCATGCCCCAAAATTTCTGATATCCAATTTTGTGACCAATAATATCAAGTTTTACATATAAATTATTTTAAACAAAATTTTGGCACTTTGCATTTTGCATAACAGCCCTTTAAAATTCCTTTTCAACGATATATAGATCGCATCTGTAGCTTTTATCGTTTGACTGATATAAGGGTTTTAATTTTAGCGGTTTTTAGCGATTTCCCGCTAAACTAGCGATTTTTCGAAAAAGTCGTAGAACAAACGTTTCTAAATTTTTGATCGGGAACAAGTCCTCATTCAAACTTTAAAGCTAAATCAACGCTTTGATCCTAACAAACAGACAAACAAACAAACAGACAAACAAACAAACAGACAAACAAACAGACTGACTTTTCATCTCATTTTCGGAAGGCCCCTAAAAATTTCAAAATTAATTTTTTTTTTAACCAGTTGTCGGATTTTGATGATCAAGGTGTCATTCGACGCGTATTTTTGATTAGAATAGTAAACAATTAAAAACAAAATCAAAAAGGCTCCAACGGCCCCATTAGCTCCAATCATTTAAATTTTGCCCCTCCCACTTACACCTGTTTATCTCACGAACCAGGTGAGTTTTCAAAAGTCTTAGTACGCACATTTGTAAGTTTAATTAATACCTTTCGATCGGTATATATCTCGACCTGATCGGACAGTCATAGCAAATTTTCCATTCTTCCTGCTAGTCGCTTTCGCACACTTCGTGCTGCTTTCGTCAGTAGCGCGGACTGCCGTCCGCAGTGATTCAACAAAATGTAAACAAAAAACAGCCCACTGTGGTTATGTGCAACGCTTTCCACATAAAGCGCTGTTCTCGTAGCAAGCTTGCAACGTTTTCAATCTGCAACGCTGCAGCGCTCTGCTAGGGTCAAGTGAACACCCTAAATAATTTTATGTATATCAATATTGAATATGTTCTGCTAAATAAAAAATGTATTAATTAGGAATCGTGACTGGTGATCAAAATTACCTGCTGAATTTGCCTAGTGATTACAATAGTTTGCAGCTGTTAAAGTATATTATTGAACATATGTTAATTAATATTTATCCATTTCGTAGGGTCAAGTTCTCGACGAGATTTCTTCACATATTGTCTTTCATTAATGCGCGCACACACATCGGAACATCGAGATGCACTGCCAGTATTGGATATAACTGCATTGCGGCATATTGCCTATGTTCTTGATGCCTTCGTTTTCTACATGCGCAACGACACTAGCTTTTATGATAAAAGCGAGTCCATTTCTGGCCGAGTTAACAATTTATCCAATTCTGTTGAAAACGATGATACTGACGACGAATTAAGTAACATTGAGGATTCAAATGCCGAAAGACAGTGCAACATATATTCGATTGGTAACACGCGAAAGTATGCCTTCTTCACAAGATCTGACTCAACACTGAGCTTAGGTTGCTCGGCTCCCGATGGCTTTGATCTGCCTCTTGACATGGCCATGCCACTAGCGGACAAACCGCACTTGCTTCAACCCAATTCAAAGAGACAAGAGCTTTTTGCCAATCTACCATTGCATGCAGTTCCTGCTTCAAAGACCAATACCAAAAGCAACAATTCCCATCAAAGTTCCATTGATCAACCTCCCACACGTTTGGGATTCTCAAATTTCATGAAAATTGAGACGCCATTCAACACTAATACGAATGAGGAACCTACTGTCTCAAAAATAAATACTGAAGCGCTCGAACCGAAGAAGGAAAACACATATAAGGACGATGATACTGCAGACTCAAATATTTATGTACAGTTGAAGAAAAAACAGTGCTTAGACGATTCCAAGTCGCATGAAGGAGATATTGGTAAGTTTTTTCAATTATCATCATATCTTTTGATTAAAAAGTGGATTTTATTATTACTTCGTTTAGCATAAATTAAAAGTAATTAGTACAGGTTATCCAATACAAAGTAATTTTATAGAAGTCGGATAGACGTTTACCAATATTACATTTTTATTTAACAATCGAACATTTTTATTTAACTAGATAACAAATACGTGGATGATGACATGGATGGGGAGGATGTGCACATGGTCGATGATACAGCAGGCTCCAGTAGATCGGCAGATCTTTTAATAACTACTCGGCCCGAAGTTATTATCGCACCTACTAAGAGTCAAACGCGTAGTGGTGCTAGGGAGGATGTGGCACCATTACAGAGTTCCTTATCAGTATCTGCTGTTCGTAGCGTTATCGTCCGGGCTGGAGCATCCAGTTTAAAATTAGAATCCGATGACAATAACGTATCCGAGCTCAGAAATCAATCGTCTACCGCATCTCAGATGGCGCAACAACTTAAATGTGATAATAGTCGTGAAAAGGTACCAAACCAGGCAATGATGTTTCCTATTCGTGGATCCTTGTTTTATAAGAGCAGTTCTTCAGAACTGCCATCATGGAACTTTCTGTTGAGTCGCTGGAAGCTTGCACTTGATCTTTTCGGAAGAGTTTTTATGGATGATGTTGGTATGGAACACGGCTCTGTATTGCCAGAATTAAGGGGCTTTCCAGTCAAGGAAATGCGCTTCAGGCGCCATATGGAGAAACTTCGAAACGGACAACAGCGTGATTTGGTGCTTTGTAAGCTTGAAAGAAATCGTGAAAGTTTAATTATCCAAACATTTAAGGAATTAAATGCCCAGTTTGGTACCCAAAATCGTCGAGCTCAGCCACCCATTACATTCAACAGAGTTAAAGTGACATTTAAGGATGAACCTGGTGAAGGATCGGGTGTGGCGCGTAGCTTCTATACTTCAATTTCAGAAGCATTATTGGCGAGTGCCAAATTACCCAATCTTGATTCAGTGCAAGTGGGAGGCACACAAAGTAAATATGGTGTACCGTTTTCGAGCATTTTGCGCAGTAGAACCGTATCCGGCTCCAGTCGCGATCCGCCCACATTGCAAAGACGTGGAACAGGCAGCAAAATATTGTGGCGCACAGCTCGTGAGCGAAAATCATTAAATGTCGATGCTAGGCCCTACACGCCAGCAATCAATGCAGGTAAAAAAAAAAAAATTTAATATAATTTTTCTATGATTCACATGTGCTTTTGATTTTAAATGTAGATAACACAGCGGATAGCTCAAACGATCACTTGTCTGTCCACCTACAACAACTTGGAGAGCGACTCTATCCCAAGGTAAGCTAAAGTGTGTAATAAAGTGAACTGAAATTTATTAATTTCTATGTCAACTAACTAGATCCACTCAATAAACTCGACGCACGCACCGAAGGTAACTGGCATGCTTTTGGAAATACCTACGCCCCAGCTTTTGTCTGTACTGTCTTCAGATGAAACATTAAGACAGAAAGTTAATGAGGCCGTTGAGATAATCACTTTTAAACAAAAGTCTGAAGTAAATGTGCAGAGCCAACAAAAAAAATCGCCATCTGCAGCACTTGTTGAACCAATTGAAGACGATAATGAACCACTATTTTACTCTCCGGGAAAACGTGGCTTTTATACACCACGACAAGGGCTGGCATCGTTTGAACGGATTAACGCATTTAGAAATATTGGCAGGTAAGAATTATTCATCATCCAAAAGACTAAATGAAAATACGCAAATTGTTTTTTTGTTATAGACTTATTGGACTTTGCTTATTGCAAAACGAATTGCTCCCATTATTCCTTCAAAGACATGTATTGAAATACATGCTAGGGCGAAAAATCAAATTTCATGACCTGGCATTCTTTGATCCTGCGTTGTATGAATCATTTAGACAAATAATCCAAAACGCTCCAACAAAAGAGGGAGAAGAGAATATTAATAGAATGGAGCTTAGCTTTGTGTAAGTGTGAATGTTTCTACAAAATTTGTATACTTATAATAATTAAAAAACTTTTTTTTTCATGGTTAAGAATTGATTTAATGAAAGAAGAAGGTTGTGGTAACCGTGAGTTGATCCCAGGAGGACGCGATGTACCCGTAACCTCAAGTAACATATTCGAGTATATAAGACGGTACACTGAGTATAGGCTTATTAAATCGCAGGAGAAAGCGCTGGAGGTAAGATTTATGAGTTTATTACTGTTGTGATTTTAAATATATTCTTATAAATTCTCAGGCATTAAAAGACGGTATTTTTGACGTTTTACCGGACAATTGCATGAATAGCTTAACTGCCGAAGATCTACGATTGCTCCTGAATGGAGTTGGCGATATCAATGTTTCCACTTTAATTTCTTATACAAATTTTAATGATGAATCAAGTGAAGGACCAGATAAACTTTTAAAATTTAAAAGATGGTTTTGGAGCATTGTAGAAAAAATGAATACGTTAGAGCGTCAAGATTTGGTAAGTATCATTGTTTTACGAAAATTTAACTATTTATTAAAACATGGATTTTAGGTATATTTCTGGACTGGATCACCAGCATTACCAGCTTCGGAGGAAGGGTTTCAACCTCTACCGTCTGTTACCATACGCCCTGCAGATGATTCTCATCTTCCTACTGCAAATACTTGTATATCTCGGCTTTATATTCCCTTATATTCCAGCAAATCAATTTTACGTGGTAAAATGCTGATGGCCATTAAATCCAAAAACTTTGGATTTGTTTGAAAAATCAAATATTTCCAGTTTATGTTAATATTGCCGTACAATTTCTTATACGAGTCTTTGTAATTGAGAAATTTTGAAATATGACTATTCCACATTTGTAACCAACAACATATGTATGTATGTCCATTCCTTAATTTTTTATTTTGTTTTTTTAATAATTATTGCGCTAATTCTGTTTTAAGATCACATCTAGAAGAAAAATGTAAGGTCATTCCTGGATACAGTTCGACTGGATACAAAGCACTAGGGAAATGTTAAAGAGAACAAATATTAACTTGTAGACGTTAGGGCAAGTTTGCTTTTAATTATACATTCAATTTAATATAGGACATGTAATAAAATATATAAATATGTATATTAATAACCAGGGAATAAAACTTTAATGGTAATCGTTATTCAAAATAACGATGTATGATTTTCGGTATATTGTGGCTTCTACAAATTTGATAACGCTTTTGACCCAGTTATCCCGAGCAAACAATGTGGACGACGTGTCGGATCATAGATTTAAACGGATTATTGTATTTAAAAAAACAAATTCGAAAAATTTCAAAAATATGAATTAATTTTGCCAACATTTGTGTATGTTTCGTATATGCATGCAATATGCATGCTTATACATGCGAATGATTAATAAATATATGGTTATATGGTGAGTGAGTGCTGTTGTATACTTAAACTACTAAAAGCAGTTAACACTAAATTATTTATCTGTGATCCAGAACAACTTATATGATACAATGATCAACAGTCGGCTGGGGTCGTGCAAGAATCAGTAACAAATAGCATTAGAAAGATACCAAGTTTATAAGGCAGATAACTTAAATATGTTATTTGGAAACAGTAAGCCCACTGTTTGACTTTTTGTGATATCGCAGAAATTAAGCCTAACTTGGGCGAAATCATTTAACGTACAGCATTCTTTTAAACCAAAACCAAATTTGGTAAATTATAGCGTCTTGGCATACACAAATTTAAGCCTTACAATTTTAATTCTGTTTAAACAATACTTTAAATTTAAACAAAAATATGTTTTTTGTAAAATATATCGATTAATTTTGTTCAATTTTGTATTTGAATATTCTTAGTAGAGGTGGAGAACTATCGATGGCACTATCGGCACTATCGATGGTCAAGCACTATCGAGCCACCATCGATGGTAGACCTGCACTATCGATAGTGAGCGATAGTTTTTTATGACGCTCAACGCGTCACAGGAAGGAGCTCTTTTGGCATCTGCAGAGCTTTGAAAACATTTAAGTTTTGTTTTAAATAATTTTATATTTTTATTACATGGACAAGTTCCTTACTACAGTCGAAAAAGTTAAAAAAGAACATAACGGAACTGAACCGAGTCCGAGCGCATGTTCAGTAGGCTGGACAAAAAGATTTAGATCGTTGAACTTTGGATTTTACAATAGCTAATAGCGAAACATTATTATTGATAGCGAACTTTATTTATTTTTATATTTATAATACCTAACTTAATGCCAATTTCAAATTTTCATTGGAATTTTATATAAAAATTTAAAAATTTTGGAATTTAAAATACATTAATACTCAATTTAACAAACTATCGAAAACTATCGATAGCTATCGATGGTTTAAAAAATAATATCGCTGACTATCGATGGTGCCGACTATCGATAGTTCTCCACCTCTAATTCTTAGTTGCTTCCAGGGATGGAAACGTTTTAGAAGAAATATAGCTTTTTTTTGGGAAAAATACAAATAAATAGCTGAATTTGCAATGACAAATATTTTAGAATAAAAGTCAACTTTTAGGAAGTGCGGATACCGTCGAGTATACGATTTGTAATCTGCGATTTTAGTTTACATATATCCAGAAGTAACAAAAAAAATGTCAAACTTAATTTTCGAATTATCGTTCCTATGGTAGCTATACCGATTTAAAGCGGAGTTGGTCAGGTTGTATAAGACAATAGAAAATTCGCAATCTCCGAATTCGGTTAAGATATCGTTAATAACACAAGTTTTTCATGCTATAGGTTGATTTTGAACCGATAGTTCCTATGGCAGGTTTTCGAGGAGAAACATGGCATCCAAAATTAAAAATAAATTTGATCTGCTTATGATATCCAGCAGTCTACATACCAAATTATCTCTAGCTCTTATAGTTTCTGACATCAAAGCGTCCAAACAGATGGACAGGGCTAAATCGACTATGCTGTTGATACTGCTCAGGAATATATTTATTTTTTGGTGCCTGCTCCGCCTTACAAATCCATTATACCCTGTTTGGTAAAATTTTATTATTAAATTAAAAGCAAAAAATAAAAACCAATAGCCAAGTTTCCGGCTAAGAGCATTATTAAAATATACACTAAATCATGCTTTAGAAATAGTCAGAACTGGGTATTCAATCACTAAATTGATAACAGTAGTGGGATTCCGGTAAACGTTTTTTGATTTGATTTTGATTTTTCAGTCAGCTGTTCACAGCTCCTCCATACAAAATTTTCAGTGTGCCCAGAGCAAATCAGGGAAATGTGGTCTTACTAATTGATTTCGAAAAATCAACTCTGAGACTGATTTTTTTTTCATTTTGATTTGCTTTCAACTCAAAACTGTGTCAGCTGTGTGGCGTATGGTGTTGGTTTACACTCTGCTGTCATATCAATATGGATAACGTTAGACTAATGCATTAAAAGTATTTGAAATTAAATAAATATAAAATGTTTGTTTAAATCTGCGAGTATTCAATAAAAACATAATCGAAAAGCAAACTTTCGTTTAAAACGCGTATAAATTTCCTTTTCTGGCTTTCTTTCGGCATTTTGTATACTTTTTAGTTGTCAATTAGCTGTTCGCCCAGGCTGTCAGCTGTTCACGAAATCAAAAAATAATCAGTGTGCAAAAAGGGTCGTTCCGTCAAATGATTTCGATTTGGATAAAAATAATCAAAAGCAAATCAAAAACGTTTACCGGAATCCCACTAGTGATTAATTTCGAGAAAATGCGATAGCTCTTATCAACTAATAATCGATACTATCGATAGAGCTATCGATAGTTTTGCAGCTCTGGTCTGACATACCAAAAGATACATAAATTTATTTATGGATAATCTGAAAAATGGAATCCGTAAGTGATGTCAAATCGGATACTGAATTAATGCTAGTAACAGCCAACGTTGGAAGTTTGTTTGAAGATGTACGTAGGTATTATTTTGTACAGAAGCATGTACATATGAAATATGTAAACATAGTTTTTTACATACATATGTTAACATGCTTGTATGTATGCGTGTACATGTAAATAAATAATTAATTTGGAATGTAAACAATCAACATTACTCTGCAGCCAAAAAGACTTCTTTCAATATGGCTAGAAGAGTTTACTGCCAAAGTATCGGAAATCAACCCAAAATTTTTAGCTTTACATCTACAAGAAGTGGGTGGAAAGACCTACGAGAACTCAATGGATCACGTACAACAGTTTATCCGATGTTTGTGCGAGGCAATGGAAAGCAGGGGCTACATATACGTCCGCATTTACATGGACGAAGATTTCAAATGTGCAGAGCACTTTACTGTGAGTATCTCAAATAACGATCTGACTATACTAGAGATGGGCATGGGCCATACTTTACATTACAGTGCATCGATTTTTTCCACAAAAAATGGTAAACTATTTTCAAAATCTATGGTCAATTCTAAGACGTTTTCACGAAAAAACCAAAGCTCTAAAATGAATTCCTGATCCGCGCTTTTTGGGTTGAAAAATTTATTATTTTTTTTAAATTTATATCTTGATTGTTTATGGACCGATCCTAGCAAACTTGGTTTCAACACTCTTATTAGGACCACGACTTTTAAAATTCCACGAATTGTCCTTTAAACAAAATTTTCATCCTTGGAACGACATATTCCCGATTCGTCTCTACCCTAAAAATATAGTCAGAATTATTATTATTTAATTTAATTTAACTATTATTATTTAATTGCACAAAATGTAAAACATATTTTATTAAAATTGTATTAAAATATGTTTTACATTTTCTGCATTTTCGTCTCTATCCTAAAAAATTAGTCAGAATTAAAGCTATTTTCCTGGAGCGTGTATTATTTAATTGCAGAAAATGTAAAACATATTTTATTAAAATTGTATTAAAATATGATTTACATTTTCTGCAATTAAATAATACAGGCTCCAGGAAAATAGCTTTAATTCTGACTAATTTTTTAGGATAGAGACGAATCGCAAATATGTCGTTCCAAGGATAAAAATTATGTTTAAAGGACATTTGGTCCTTTGTTTCTGTGAAATTTTAAACGTTCTGGTCCTAACAAAAGTGTTGAAATCAAGTATTGTTTGGATCGGTCCATAAACACCAAACGTATTTTATTAAAATTGTATCGAAAAAATGTTATATATTTCAACGTAAAAAGCAGCGAATTCCAGGAATTCAATTTAGAACTATGGTTTCTTCGTGAAAGCATCTTAGAATTGACCATAGATTATGAAAATTGGTTACCATTTTTTCGGGCCCATACAAATCGATGCACTCTACTATACATACATATATTATTTCCGAGCAGAGCTGGGAATAATAATTAACCCTTTTTTTATCAGCATCACTTTAAAATATAAGTTGTTATGTTAACTGGTGTATATTCAGCAAAAAAATACATGTTTGGTAAAGTTAGTTAAGTGTTTGTTATAATCATCACTATCATTATTTTTTCGTCCGCTATTTTTAGTACAATTTTATTGCACTTCAACTTACAAAATCAAAACTTCTGAAGAAGAAAAAACACAACTTTATATTTACTGGAGATATAAAATCCCAAATAGATCTTTATTTATAATTTAGTCAAAACAAATTTGAATCAAAATTCTCAGCCTTAACTCCGTGCAATAGATTGTAAAAACTTGCATGCGTATACATAAGTATTAGATATTCTTACCGGTCTAATAATTTTCTTACGTGTACAAGAATTCTATATTAATCGTAATTTATCCCAAAGGCACTTGGAAACATTTACTTCGGCCATAAAGATTTATGTACTCTAAGAATTTGGAATTTTGATAAATATGACTGGGAGGATAAACTGGATGACGAGAAAATCTTTTCTGGTAATATCGAAGCAATTTCCACCAAAGAGAAATCAAAGTTTCCTCAACATTTTTTTCCGGAAGTAAGTTGATTGTTTACAAATTCACACACTTAAAAATATTTGTAAGCGAAATACAGTAAACTAAACTTTTGCTCGAAATAGCAAGGAAATGATTACAATTTCATTAAATCAAACTTAATCAGTGGATTGACAATTGAAAGGAAAAGAAAGGAAAGTCCAAGCCTCTTAAAGAATAGTGTGCTTGCAGAATAATTTGTTTATAATTAACTAATTTATTTATTTCTCTTCAGCTTCCTTAAATTTGTATCATACTACAGTGCTATTGCTGCTAGTCCTTCTCTTAAAAGAAGAGGATTTTATGCATCTAAATTGCATAAAACAAATAACTATTTAACTATTAAAATATTAAGCTAACAATAATCTCCATATTGAAGTCACAACATACATACATAATTTAAACAAGCGCTATTTGTGGCCATGTTATTATCTTCAAGTAAAGCGATCACACAATCAAACAAACCAAATTAAATCTAATTTTTTTTAAAAAAGCAACCTGATTTTTTATAAATGTTTATGATTGTATTTTAATTCAAAATATGGCATATCACAGAGTTTTCGATATCACAGAGTTAACATAAGGTATATGTGGATCTGCTGACTTTCTAATAAACTTCAAAGCGATAAATGTATATATGTACATTAGGGTGGGTCTAAGACGATTTGTCCAAGAAACCATGGGTCTAAAATCAAATTCGAAGTTCCGATTTTTATCGAGAAACTTTTCGTATGTTTTTGTCATTTTAAGCACGCATAGATAATATTGTGTGCATAAAAAATATTTTGTTTCACTTAACATTTTTTCAAGAAATCTAGAAAATTTTAAAAATGTAATACTAAAATAAAAAAATTACATTTTATTTTTAAATTAAAAAAAAAATTTGTAAATATAAAATTACAAAAATTGGCATTAATTTGCATTACCGAAAATAGGTACGAAATACATGCCAAATACATATAAAATGGTTCAAAATTTGTATGTATTTTGTACCTACTTTCGGTTAGTTTTGCCGATGTTAATGGGAAAAATCTGTAACTTTTGAACTAGGTTAGATATCGGGTTAAAACTTGGACCATATATTTTCAATACTTCAAAGAATTTTTGGAAAAAAAAATTAGAATGGGCGTGTCACTAAAAAGGGCTTAAATTGACGGTCAACATATAAACATGAAAAGAGCTGATTTCGCTTAATTTTTTAGAGTGACTCCACTTCAGTTAACTTTCTTGAACTCACTGCACTATTTGTATGATTTACCTATTTAGGTGTCAACAGCTGAATCTTAGTTTGAGGAGTTCTGCAGAAGTTGCAGGTTAAAGTTTCGAGAAAACCATGTTAAACTCGCATAACTTTTTCATATATATACATAAACAATCTTAAGAATTAATTAAGTTTATTGAGAATAAAAAGATATTTTTATACTTTAGTGTAAATGGTCACGAAAAGGGTTTATGCGAACACGTTGGGAAATAAATGGCACTGTCGTTGATCTAGTCAATATACACCTCTTTCATGACGCATCGAACTTGGCAGCTTGTTCAGATTTCCCTTCTGTCTACTGCAAAACAAGGAGACGAGCTCTTATACATACTATTGAAAGGTAATTATTACTCCTCATTGCAAAATTGTTCACCTCATCAAAGCAAGTAAACTTATATATTTATGTACATACATATGCATACCCAACGTACTTACTTTTGCTTATTTTACCCATCTGTGCCTTAAATTCGAATATTATCGAGAGAGGTAGAGCTGTCAATCCAGGCAATTTTAGCTGCTTTAAATTCGGGTCTCGAGTGCATGTGCGGATGGTTTTTCGGTACGGACAGAAGTGTATTAGGTGCCGTCAGAGTGTGCCGATTTTAACGAATTGTCCAAATGGAATAAATGAACTGATAAATGTTAATACACTGGACATTGGCATGACCAAATCAAATTGATGGTGTCAGGAGGGGAAAATGTGCAATGAGACTATACGGCTTAGGAGAGTCGACTATGCTTTCGTTTGAGTTTTGTAGAAGGGAGATTGTGCTCGATGGCATACATTTTTAGTCTTGAACGATATAAATATTGTGGTATGTGAAGCAGTTGCAACCCTCATCAAAGCTAAGAGAGTATGGATGCTAAGGCAGGAATGGAAAAGTGCGAAATGGAGGAGAAGGAAGTGGCTATAGACTTAAAAGAACGAGGAAACGAAAGATCCGAGAATAGAGGAAATTAATATAATAATGATATATATGACAATGACTTTTAACGATAATGATGAAAGTAATGTTAACGAAGGTGGCGATGATCACGATTATGACTATAAGATTCAACGATGATAAAGGTTAGAATATAATGCCGACGAAGACGGTGAAGTTAGGGATTTTAAGCATAACCACTAAACAAATAGGCTAATGATGATCGCTACGAAATAAACGGCAAATCATCTAAGAGGGTTAAGAGTTATAAAGGGAAAAAGAAAGTCGTATGAGTCATGTGACTGATCAGGATGGAACGATAAAAGAGTAGGGATTACTTTAAAAAATTCAGAACCCAATTAACTAAACATAGGTAGTTAGATAGTGAGTTAAGAAATGTGCCGTTCAACAAGAGACATTTAAAAAAAAAATCACATGGAAATTGTTTAAGGTTTATGTCTTGAGCCAACGTTTATTATTTATTTATTATAATTAATTCTCACATACATATGTGTATTTTTATATGTGTATTATAAATTTTAAATAACATTTTTAATCAGGTTCCACTTGGATGAGAAAAATGGATCCGTCCCTTTTTTTTTATTTGGAGATTTTAATTTCCGATGTGACACTGCAGGGGTTGTAAAAGTAAGTATGCCTATCTGATATAATAACATATTAATACTTATTGTGATTATGTTTTATGCGATAAACAGGAATTGACTACAAATTTAGTTGCTCATCGCGTCCAAAGTATAAAAACTGAAAACACCAAAATTCATTACCGCAACTCCATTGGCAATAATATACTTACTGTTGGCAAAAAAGAATTTAGTCACGCCGATCATCAGCTTAAGTTCAAGGAATATTGGGTAATATTTTATAATATGCATTACACAATTTATTGCCACATGGTATTGTCATTTTAGTTAAAAAAGTTTGATAAAGAATTGGAGCCACTTACGGAAATTCTGATTGAATATCCAATAACTTTTATTCCGTCATATCCCTTCGAAGAAGATCCTGAAATGCCCACCGATTACATGTCAACTAGATGTCCATCGTGGTGCGATCGTATTCTGATGACTCCGCAAGTTAAAGACATAATAACAAGTAGCGAATATAAATATGATATAATCGGAGAATCTGTCTGCATGGGCGACCACAAGGTAACAATATTCATTCATTCAAAATGAGAAACAAAGCATTTACCAGTAGAATTAATAGACAATTAACCATATTTAATAATATTAATATTAATTGGTTATTGCGAAATCGTGCGGTTAGATAGATTATAGAAAGTGGAAAAACTCACTAACTAAACTGCAAGAAATTACATTTTTGGAGGTTGCTCGGCTCGGAATCAAAATTTTTGTTTGGTTCGCGGATCGATTTTAATAGCCCTTGAGCCCAAGGCCTTAAATTAACCTTTGGTCTACAAATATACTTACAATTTTCCTTTTTTACTTGTAATGTTCAAAATAATATGATTTAAATTAGATATTGTTAATTTATTAAGGGCATCAATCATCATGATATAATTAAATCCCTCCGCATCTTACCCTTCAAAAGATATGTAATATTGATCAGTTGATTTAACCTCAGAGACAAAAATTTGATGTCTGTTCTAAAGTATTAAGGCCCTATTCTCCTTCAGCTTGCTGTTTTTGGACCTTTTTTGAAAAAATTCTCATTTGAAAACGCAAAAAGATATTTGAATTTTGTTTTTTTTATTGAATTAGTAATGAATGAAAAAAAATAAAAAAATTTTTTTTGCCTCGATACGAGGGCTGTTCAAAAAGTAATGAGACTTTTAAGTTGGTGGTGCAAAAAAAAGGTGTCGTCACGGCGGCCACGATTCCGGGTCTCCGGAGCGTCGGAAATGAAAAAAAAAACGGGGTTATGATCAGTATAGATGTAATTCTGGCCCGTAGTAAAATAAAAATTTTGCGATTTTTTTTGACAAAATGGCGGCCACTTGAAATTGAAAATCGAATTTGGACCCATTTTTTTGCAGTTTAGTGTAAAAAAAAAATAGTAAAAAAAATCGAAAAATTTTTATTTTACTACGGGCCAGAATGGTGACAATTCTACGTCGATTAAACTTTGTTTCATCCAAATCGGTTCAGTAGAACTGGCGGAATCGTGGCCGCCAGCTCGAAAAACGTGGTTTCGAGATAAACGTGTTTAAAGTTTTGACTTCACATGCATTAACATTAACATTGCTGGATAAAAATGGCCATATCTCCTTAAGTATTTCGAATTTCTAAAAATCCTTTTAGGGGCATATTCACAACTACCCAAGCTATAAATAAATGCAAAAAAAAAAAAATCGTAAAAAATTTTTTGCTAAAAGAGAATAGGGCCTTAAATGAATTAAAAATAGAATTTCGTATATGCATAGCGAGATAGCGAAGCTTATGTTGTACAAAATTGCGTATTCGTATTTTATATACTCTTCCCGTGAGAGTAAAAAAATATTTTTTTTTATTTATGCAATAAGTTCTTAGGTACCTAAATGAGACAGATATATATACTCAAATACTTTGCCATATTATGAAATAATTATGGTATAAAACCATAAAAAAAAAACCTACAGTGTGCCACTAATGTCTTCATACAGCATAAATATGTCAAATTTGCGTATAATAAAGATGTTTTGATGCGGGTTTCTTATATTAATCTTTTATACACTTAAATTCCGTTCTAATGATACAAAAATTTCTTTAACCCATTAAGTACCCATCGAAAATTTTAAATTAAAAAAAGTCTATTTTTCAACTTTTTTCCTCGATCAAAAAAATATTTTGATGCAGAAAAATTCAACTTTTTTTCTCGATTTTTTCAAAAAAAAATTTTTTTACGCAGAAAAATTCTTTAAACATTTCTAAAAGTGACTGCAAAAAAAATTTTCAAAAATCTATTCGTTTTTTTATGATTTTTTGATATTATTGGATCGGAATTTAAGTGAATAAAAGATTAATATAAGAAACCCGCATCAAAACATCTTTATTATACGCAAATTTATGCTATATGAAGACATTAGTTACACACTTTATATGTATTAATAATTATTTTACAGCTCTCTTGATATTTCTAATAATTTCTTTTCTTTTCTAATCATGCAGCCCATTTACTTAACTGTTCGCCTAAAGCAAAACAAAGGTACTTATAGATCATGTGATTGCAGCTGTACAAACACTCAGGCAAATAACAACAACAATTTGACATCAACCGTTCAAAGCAAATTCTGTCCGTATTCGAATCAACTTTTCACTAAAATCGTAAATGGCAATTTAAAACAAAATCTAAGCCGAGATAAAAAGATATTGCAAGACTCTAGCTCAAACAAAATTGCTAATACAAAGATTATAAAAACGATAGAGTACGAGGACACAAAAAAGGATTATTCCGTTAACTATCCAAGCATTAGCATAAATGTAGTTGACACCGACAATATATGTATCTGCATGTGCACACCATTATCTAACAGTGAGTCCTGTAATTATGAACATGCGACTCAATCTACTCAAAAACTTTGCCCAATATGCCATAACATAATGAAAAGTTCATTATTGAGCAGTACAACCGAAAAAATAATTGTAAATAGAATTGACATGCAGCATTTAAATGCCTGTGTTGAAAACACACATGTCGACCCGTACACGCCAGAGAGCAATGAGTCTCATTCACCATATCCAGAGCAAAGAAGCACCTCCACAACTACCTCAAGCAACAGTTGTAATCCGTTAAATACAGAGGTCATGAGATGCGACTTATGTTTGGATAATACAAATTTAAATCATAAGAAACATCACTGCATGCAGACTGGAATCGGCGATTTGATCAGTTCGAATGCTGTGAACGCAATCACTGAAAAACAATCAAGAGCTGCTGTCACACCTGTGCAATTAAAATCTCGACTAGAAGACCTGCAACGAATATCTTTGCATTCAGCGGACAGGGATGACATTACTGTTTCTGTTAGAAAGGACGATGTTGATAATGTTGAACCTATTTGCTCCACAAAAACATTCTCAAATAGTCAAAACCGCAACCCAAGTATTTTTTATATGTGTTGTAGCATTCACTAATTTAAGTTTATATTTATTATTTTTATTTATTGTAATTTATTATTTATAAGTTCTTTCTTTTTTAATATACATACATATTCTAGTATCTAATCTAATATTATTCACTTATATATTGTTCGTAAAAAAGTAATACCTTACCTACTTAATGCCTGCATTTGTTTTTCAACATTTCTTTGGGTAAAATAATTGCTACCTGGCCAAATTTATTGATATATTTTTTCTCATTGGTGATGTCTCTATTTTTTTAAACAAATCTACATATATTGGAGATTAAATTAAGGGTACTTACCGCCCTTTGTTAAATACATATTTAAATAATAGTATTGACCCACAAAAGTCTATTTTTTATGAGTGTACCAACAATAATTACCAATAAGGGCAATCTTATAACCATTTTAACTATTTTTAATTTTATTTATAAACTTTGTCTATGTTTTAATAAACATTTTATAAATGCTTAATCGTGTTTGATTTTTATTTATGTTATATATGGAAAAAAATAAGCTCTTTTGTCGAACATCAGACAAATTGCCATTTTTCTATTTTCTTCGCAAAAACGTGTTAATTTTTAGTTACATATTATATATTATTATTATTAAATGACAAGGACACAGAAAATAGAAAACATTATTTATGGTACAAAAAAGGTAATAAATTCTAACAATTGTTGAATTAATAACATCTTGATTTTTGCTCAACAGTTAATTTGACAATATTTTAATATATTGTTCAAAACTAACTCTTATGACATTGACTCATTCATAAAAACAATTTTGTGTTATTAGGCTTTATCTTTTTGAAACAAGTTAAATAAGCTCGATGTTTTAAGTACATTTGAAAACAATTTTTGATTTAATTAATTATTAGTAATCAACTACATTTTATATTACACTTGTTCATCAGTATTAAGAATTCATAGTATTAAGAATTCTCAGGGCTTTTATCAATTCTTCTTATAAGCAAAAATCTTAATGTATCCCGTAGTGGAAAGTGAAATTTATAAAATTCATGCCTGAAATTATCTTTTATATTTTATCGGTCCTTATGAAATGAGCTTTTAAAACAGAAGCGTATCGAAACAGCTTGCAAAATTGTAAGGTCTTAATTGATGTGATGTAAGAAATACAAAAGTATATAAGTTTTTGTATATCAAGAGTTGTAATAACATCAATTAATAGGGTTTTGCACAAGAAATTTTATATTTTTCCATATATGGATTTTATATACACCACTTGTTATAAACGCATGCACCTAAACGCATAAAGCTTACATATGTACATAGCTCAGTGTTAGCGATAGAATCAAAAGCAAGAATCTTAACTGTTGCTAACTTTTCTTTGTCCTATTAAGAAATGGCCAAAATACTTTTAATCGCTTATAGCAGCTAATTATGAGGATTACCGATTGAAATGAAATTTAAAGAAAAATTATAACCAGACTACTAGGCCGACTTTTATGTTTAAGGTTTCTACCAGTATTGAGAACTACATATGTATATTATATATACACTACTGGCCAAATTAATAAGCACACCCTTTTTTTTTTTACTATAACAGCTATTGTAAGTCAAGTCTTCATATTTAAAAAATATATTTAGAAAGGTCATTTAAATTCCGTTTGAATGATGCAAAACTTTTCTTAACTCTTTAAGTACCCATTGAAATATTAAAATTTAAAAAAAAGTCAACTTTTAAAACAACAAACAACGACAACAAACGGTGCATGTTCATACATTTGAATTTTTATTTCTGATTATATAGTGATTGTAATATTGATTTTTAAAATTTGTAAATAAAATAGTGTATCACTAAAATTATTCAATAATAACAAATAATGCTTTTTTTGTCGTAAAATGCTTGAACACAATGTTTGCCCTTACGCACCCAATATTCTCTATACGACATGATGTATACTTTAAGCTTAATTTGTGTTATTCTAGGGTCCACAAGCCCAAAATGCCTCGACAAGACACTGAATTTATTAAAAACCTTAATGGATCAGACAATGGTAGACGAGAGTCTTTGGATGGAGCAATCGAATGTGGATGATGCTGGTATTTTGCCAAGTCCTGTATTCAACTCCCAATATATTGTGGTAAAGCCCATATCTCCAAACATCAATGCGGAGGGCGAAGATAATTGTCCCTCAAAGCTAGATACAGATACAGATAGAGGAGTGCTGCTAAAAGAGACAACCGTTTAGTCAATCCGTTCCAAAAATCGCCAATGTGGTTAACACTAAATGGAAACTGTAATCTGCGCTTAAAGTATTACACATAATTATTATCTATCGTTGTAAAAATGTTGTTGTGTGTTAATTAAATTAATTAATAGAAAATTCATAAATTTTTTAATTTTCTTAAGCCACAAAAAATAAACAAGACATTTGATTTATTAAAATTTATTGTGAAATGAGTTGGAAAGTGCTGCGTTGAGGTCCTGAATTTTGAAAACCTACATAAACACGCCTTGCCTTCCGATTAAACTATTCGATGAGTTTCTTTGCCTTGAAATATCTGCGTAGGTACAAGACCTGCCATGTCGCCAATCCAAGCAGGCAACACATACTGAAAATGCTAAAGAATAGCACCCTGCTGTTAGTTTTTTCTGAAAGAAACAAAACATTAAATAGTTTAGAAAATATACACATAGATTTCGGTGTCTTCAGTATATTACCATTGGTGTCACGCATTTCCTCCTCCCGTTTACGCATCAGAGCAAAATCACGAACAATTGAATCAGACAGGTCCTCCAAGCGTTTAAGGTCAACTTCTAGCGGCTTTAATTTGGAGGCCTCGCCAATCTAAGGATAGAGTTTGTGATTAAATAGTGTACTATAATATAAACTATTATTTTCGAACTCACGCCTTCGTAACTCTTAGTTTCGACTCCCTTTTTTGTCACTAGCGAAACTTCCTGACTAATTCCACGTTGCTCTAAAAATGATCAACACTTAGTGGAAGCACAATTTTTTATCGCGATTACTTACGTGGTGGCACTTTGGAAATAAAGCAAATTTCGTACGTGTCATAAACCTCCGACATAAAGCTGAATTTTCCTTTGGTGATATGTTCCTTTTGTGACAGTATATGACCTTTAGTGTCTCGAGCCTATTAAATATTTTAATTTTATATGTCTGCTTCAAATGCAATTTTATAACTTACAATATAATCTATGACTTGACCGGGTACATCTGAGACCTCGTATTCACCCATCACCAATTGATTGGCTTGAATATCTTCCTTAAGACACTTTTGTGTGTTAGGTGTCAAGTGAAACATAACACTATGAAGCGGCCAAATACATCCTAAAATTGTCAATATTGCAATAGTTACTTTCAGCATTTTTTTTATTAAGTCAGAAATTGGGAACAATTGACAAATGCAATACAGATGAGGTGGCTAAGGGATGGAGAAAACATCGATATATCAAAATTATTCCGAATAATTATATCGATTTTCACTCCTACATGATAAGCTATTATCGATCAATTAATATATACAATAATGGTATACCTGAAACTTATTAAATTGGATTAAAACGAAACAGCCGAATGACAATTAAAAAGAAGTTCAAACATAACCAGCTTCTTTTCTATCTTCACCGCCCAGAGTTCAATTCCTTAAATTGAGATCATACATTTTCTTACAAATTATAGGCACACTTCATATATTTTAAGGTGAGCATTTTATAGCTGCTCGACAATGAAATACTTAAATACTTACATGAATTTACTACAGGATTTCCTTTAATATAATTACTAAGCAAATAACCTACAGAGAACCCATCCCATACAAATGAAATGTCACAGCCAAAATGCTTTGCGGAGCGTCCACTGAGACGTGTTACCGATCTAGCAACATTGTTCGAGTAGAATTTATAAGTAAAGCTATTTTAATTTTGAGGCAGTTGCTTGCGAAACTTAAGCATGTGAGCTATGAAATACCTCTACCTTTCAAACTTTTTACCCATATTATTTTATTAAAAACACCCTTAATTTTTATAAATTCCATTCGAACAATATTGACAGATCCGTAACACTTCTCAGGGGACGCTCCGCAAAGCATTTTGGCTGTGACACTTATTTGTATGAGATGGGTTCTCTTTACGTTATTTGCTTACCCACTGAACCAGTAGCTCGTAAAAATATCGCTAACGATACTTATGCGAAACATCAAGGTGCGAAACTATCGAAAAACAAACACTCTCAAACTATCCGCAAAGTAATCACCCGCCGCTCAGTTTGTGTTAGAGAAAGTTTCGTTCTCGATAGCTTGCAGAAGATTTGTTTGCGAGCCTCCTTCGATAGTTTTTGCGAGCCTCCTTCGATAGTTTTTGCGAGCCTTTTTCGATATCTTTAACTTTTCGCTAATATCATTTTTCTCCCTATTCATATCATATTCAAGCTCAAATGCGATAATTTGACGATACTTTCGCCTCTCGTATCACCTTCAAGCGCGAATACGATAGTTTTACGATACAGATAACAGGTCACTCCTCCATCCTTCTAAACAAAAACAGCATCCCACCTAAAGAAGATTATTGTATGCCGACCGAGCATATGATAACTCCGTTCCACACACTCATCCCTCGCAGAGAGGAGTGGGCCATCGAACTTCCGGGCAAACCCGGCGCTTTATCCTTCTACACTGATGGTTCTAACTTGAACAATCAGGTAGGAGACAGATTTTTCTCTTAGCAACTTGGTATAAATCACTTTTTCAGGCTACCTGATCACTAAAGTGTTTTCCAAGCCGAAATCCTATCGATAAACGAAGCTCTAAACATTCTAAAAAAAACTCTCATGCCACCTCAGGCACCATAAGCATTTATAGCGATAGTCAAGCGGCTATCGAGTCAATAGCGGCGACTACCACAAAATCGACCTTAGTCCCGAAATTCCGCAAATCTCTACACGAGATGGCTGAGCATTTGACATCTGCCTTATTTGGGTACCTGGACATCAGGATATCTCAGGCAACTGCATAGCAGACGAGTTAGCTAGACAGGGCACGACTGAAATCCTCCTTCCGGATAAACACGATACTAGTATGCCCCCTGTAAACTCATGGTCCACACACTTTCAAACCTTAAAAGTACCTCAAACGTGGCCTCACATAGACAAGGCTCGAACCGATGCTTTGTGTAATCTCAGCAGAAGAGAATGCTCTCTCGTCATCCCATCCATGACCGGCCATTGGTTAATAGGCATTCATATCCAAAAACAGAATCCCCCTTTCAACGATTTCTGCAGGAGTTGCAGAGATGAAGAAGATGAAGAATCTCCGGAGCACTTCTTCTGCTCCTGCCTAGCTCTAAGTAGTAGAAGACTCCGCATTTTGGGTAATCCCTTTCTAGACGGCCTAGGCGACATTGCCGCCTTATTAGAGGTTTACGCCGACTGTGATAGCTTCGGCATCGGCGTAGAGGCCAGAAATAACCGGCGGTGGCGGCGGCGGCTAAGCCGTCGAATTTGTCGGCGGCGGAAGCGTCTGCAGCTATAAAATAAAATAAAATTCCTTTTTAAATTTGAGAAAATTTTTTTTATAATTTTTGAAAAAAAGGTAATCAAAATCAATTTAAACTTTAAATTTTAAAGACATTTTTCACAGACTTGTTTTTACATTTGTAGCTTTATAAAAAATTAAATTATTTAAGAAGAAATATTTCGTAATTTTTGGTTTCTGTCGACAAAAAGACCAAAAATCGGCGGTGGCGTGGCGCGGCACGTTAAATTGTTCAGTTCGTCCAGTTATCAAACTGGACTCCTTTCTAAGTCAGATGAAGGTTCCCAAGTAGGCAGAAAGGATCTTTGGATCCGCGGGATCACAACGGGCCTTTCCGGACCTAAGTGCCTCGTTAAGAAACCGCTTTAACCTAACCTAAGCTACAATACACTTGCTTGACACTCGTTTCGTGGTGCAGTGGGTACTACCCACTGGGTAGTGATATAATACAATCAGTAACCAACATTCAGAACAAATATACTGTCGATATATATTGTATCGGTATTTTTTAATAATTATTAGTTGGGCTTTTAGTTTAATTCGTTAAATAATTTCAATAGTTAATTTTTCAGTCGTGAACTAAATCTGTGCTTAAGCTTAGTTGGTCAAGTGGTCATAAAGCTTGATACTGACGTGGGATAAAATTTTAGTGGCGGAAAATGCTCAAAAAATACAAAATAATCTAATTTATGTCTATAAAAACAATTTTAGCTTTCGTTTTGCTTAAATTCGACCAATATTGACCAAATTTAGCTGAGAGGCCTTGCGAAACATCGAACTGTTTAGAGTTTCGGCAGCTATATGGGAGATGAATGTCTGGCACACAAGTGAAAACGATGAAGACTATTTGAATAGCAAGAAATTTTTACGTATCAATATTTAGGGGGTCTCTTCTACTATATTTTAAATTGAAATTTAAAATTTTAATACAAGAACTTTTTTAATTAAAGTGCTTTCAGACGAAAATTTGTTCACTGACACTTTTTGTCAAAAAAATTGTCGGTGTCGTGTGAACAGTCAGAATCTAAAAAGCGTCGGCTTTTCACCGGTGCTCACCGATAGAAATAGAACACGTCCTCACCGATAGAAATAGAACACTTCCTATTTCCATCGGTTTTTTGTCTCGGTCAAATGCCTACTAGATAGAGGCACTTTTGTATGAAACTTTTCCAAGGGTGACCAGGTTCTGTGAGATAAAAACCGATGGTATTTTTGTTTGACAACCGATGCGAATTATGTGAATGGAAAAATTCACCGACGGTGAAAAAGTGTCGGTGAAAACATGCTCGTCTGAAAGCACTTTTAGCAAGTGTGAGAAAATGCAGTGTTGCAAAACACAAAACATACATGAAAAAGTTCAGGTTGTACTAAAATTTTAAAATTCAATTAAAAAATAAGTTAAAGAGACCCCCTAAAAATTGTCACGTCAAACTTCATCATAAATTGCCCTATTTCAGGGTTTTTTTTTTTATTAGAAAATTATCCGCAGAGCTGAAACAATTGCCTCAAAATATATTAAATAGATTACGCTGACCGACGAAGTCATATTTTAATCTGTTTCTGTTTGAGGAATACCCTAGATAGTCATCATAGATCTTAATGAAATTAAAAATTTGCCAGCACTGTTTCTTTTATATCGATACATCGATGTATTTTTAGTCTTGACGGAATCTACATAAATATATTTTTGACCTGGAAATCAAAGCTTATCAAACTAAATCAAGAACTCAAATCGTTTTGGTTGATATACAAGTGTCTTAAGATGACCGAAGTTTCTGAACCATTAACTTTGGCAAGAGGTAAGGAAAACATTGGGTCAGCCGTGTAAATTTGTGTATACATACATATGTGCAAACATTTATACATACATCCATACGTATTTATGCTGAAACATATGTAAACACATATGTATGTATATATTAACTAATCAATATATTCTTACAGATGTCAAACGATCAATAGAGCTCTTAGAAAAGCTTCAGGCTAGTGGAGATTTCCCAACAACAAAGTTAGCCGCATTGCAAAAGGTTCTAAACTCTGATTTCTTAAACTCAGTTCGTGAAGTCTATGAGCATGTCTACGAAACAGTGGATATTCAAGGCTCACATGATGTTCGTGCATCTGCCACAGCTAAGGCTACTGTTGCAGCGTTTGCTGCCAGTGAAGGGCACGCCCACCCAAGAGTTGTCGAATTACCAAAAACAGAGGAGGGTATGTACTAGCACATACATATGTACACTGGCAAACATATTTCAAGAGTAGACCTTTACAAAAATTATAAATTTTCAATGGGTACTTAATGGGTTAAGGAAAGTTTTGTTTCATTCAACCGGAATTTAAATGACCTTTCCATTGATTCCAATATGCTAGCGATGTCGGCGCAGATTAGCCCCCAAATGCCAAAATGCTTGCTGTGCCAATAAATATGTTCGTCAGTGTATGTATGTATGAACACATAGACAGTCCTCACTTAATTAAACTAAATGCGAAATTTATATTAAAAAACTCGTAAAAGTAAAGCTTCAAACATTTTTATATTGGTTTCCTGCAGGATTGGGATTTAATGTCATGGGAGGCAAGGAGCAGAATTCCCCCATTTATATATCCCGGATAATACCTGGTGGAGTAGCAGACAGGCATGGAGGACTCAAAAGAGGCGATCAGCTTCTTTCTGTAAATGGTGTGGTATGTTTTTCAGTTCAATCTTACGCCTTCATTGTTGTTTATTGTTTATGTCAGCATAAGACTAAAAAAATACACATTTTAATTAATAGTTAAGCTGGCATGCATAAAATTTAAACTGGAAATACAAAAATAAGTAGAAAAGCCTTGAGATAGTTAAAGCATTTGTTTGATCTACATAACATGTTTTTGCATCGATTGCAAGAAACCTAAGACAATATATGAATAAAAACATTGCTGCTCAAGCCGAACGAGCAGAAAAATATGTATGTATTGGTGGTCTTCACACTACCCGGCTGTAGGACTGCACGGCAGTACGGCTGGTGTCAAGGCATATGTACATACTCCAGCTCTAGTCCTGTGCTAAGTTGTTAACTTCAAGTAATGCAGTATCGAAGTAGGCGAACTTCGAAAATATTACGTATGATAAGTTTGTTAAAAAGTATGTAACAGGCAGAAGGAAGCATCTCCGACCCCGTAAAGTATATATGTTCTTGATCAGCATCAATAGCCGAGTCGATATAGCCATGTCCGTCGGTCCGTATAAGCGAAAGGATTTCAGAGACTATTAGAGCTAGGACCACCAAATTTATAATGTCAGGCAGGGTAAGATGGCGATTAAGCTAAAAAAAGTGAAGATATTAACAATGTACTTTATTGGCAGAATAAATATACATATAAATAATTAATTAATTCATCAATTATTATGCCAGAATGTAGAACGAGTATGTATTCCGTGCTTGCCAGTTTTAGCCCAAGTGTCGCAGGGGTGGAGGTGATAGGAGGAGGGCAGCCGAAGCGGTAGATTGTGGTTCGAATCTAGGTTCTGTCGATGCATATGTTTTATAATTATTGAACATTTTTCGTTTATTTAAATTGTATGTCTTGATGCTAGAGAAATGCGCGTGTGCGCGGTGGTCGTGGGTTCGGCTCCTGCTTTGGTCAACCAATTTTTTTCTTATTTTAATTATTTTTATTTTTAATAAATTTACTCAATAAATTAATTAAGCAAAAATCCATTGTAAAAGTATTTAAAATGATCTCCAAAATTTAAAAAGAGCATGTTTCGCTATATGGCAGAAGGGTAGTCCGAAGGGCGTTTTTCGATTACATTTACAAATAAGTAGAAAAATACTTTTTTTTACATAAAATTATTTCTATTATTAATTTGATACACGTTTTAAATATTATTTCAGTCCGTTGAGGGTGAAAATCACGAGAGAGCGGTGGAACTTTTAAAGCAAGCTGTCGGATCCGTAAAGCTTGTTGTGCGTTACACTCCAAAAGTACTTGAGGAAATGGAAATGCGGTTTGATAAACAACGTAATACTCGTCGCCGTCAGTAAAATGTACGGAATATAATGCTACTATTTACAGCAAAGTTTCATAACATGTATTGTATTATCCGATATTGATGAAGTTTTCAATGCATGTCAGGACTTCGATTTCTATCATATTTGCCAAAAGTCACAGGCCATAGCTTTAAAATTGCTCTTGCAATTTGATTTTTCTGTTTTTTTTAATTTGATTTATTTGGTTATGGTAATTTTCAAGTTGGGAGTATAACAGTAATGAATCCACTTAAAGGCGTATCTATTTATAAATGTATATTACAGCTAAGTATGTTACTTCACGTCTTTACTGATTTTTATAGTAACGGGTATTACTTAAGAAATTAGTAAATGGGTTGTTATAAATTTAAAAACATTAAATATATCGAGCCCTATTTGCGACAATAACGTATGCGCCATTTTCCGAAATTTTTTTTCTTATGCCAATATGTTTATAAACACCACCCGCATCTGCACCTAAAATATTACATTTTTATTTTATATATTTACGGAGATATTGACCTGTGAATAATAACGTAAGCGACAAATGACACGAAGAAATCAACTTAACAAAACCTAAAAAACTCTCCTGTAAAATTGCGTTTTGGCGCATACGTTATTGTCGCAAATAGGGCTCGATATTATCATTTATTTTATTTTTCAATTTTTTTGTATTTCAAATTAAAAATATCTCAATTAAGCCAATTATCAATTTCAGTATGCCCAATAAAGCCTGATAATATTTGAATAAAACATATACAACTGCCATTGGAACGATTTACAAGGTATTAAATCATCGGAACCTCCCTAATGTTACAGTTCTTCTTGTTCTGATCGTGCACAATACAACAAATTGGAGTTGAATTAAAATATGTGCTTAATTTTATTTATAAATAATTCTTGTTAATTGTATTAAGTTCACATGTTAAAATATCCGTAGATTATAATGCTTAATAAACACTTAAAATTAAATTATATTGGAAATATGTAACACATAAAAAACAATTAGCAACAAAAGGAATAAAATTTATAGGATTACAAATTTCGGACGCCTTTGAAGAAATGTTTCTATTTCTTTTAAAAAATAAAATTTACTTATAATTTCATGCAATATAAAAGGTCGGTTTGTGAGTGCAATTACAGACAGTAACTGCAATTGATACGGTCGAATATACGAATTTGCAGGTAAATCCAAATATTTATGTCAGTTTATAAAATGCTTTGCCCTGTTGGTTTGAAAACGTGGATATTCCGGGTAGAAATTATAAATCACCGAAGAACTAAAATTTAACAATTATCGAATTCAGATACTGACGGACTCACGATGTGCGCATTGCAGAGGCTTGTAGTTGCAGTTGTATCCCTAGTATTGATATCAATCTCTATTGTCTCCACAATAGACTAGAACCACAAATTAAGCAATATTCTTTCTTTCTTAACGAATGCTTTATATTGAATAAATAAAAGACTAAGGAAACAAATTGAGCAATATAAACAATCCTTTTTAACGACAGATAAAAGGTTTATATCGAGTAAATGATAGCAACATATTATTTATATAAATATGTATTTAAAATAAAGTTGAGTATACAGTCAGTTGTCATGTCGCCTAATCGCAGGTCTTTAAATCCATGTTAACGTGCTCGTGCTCACACTGACCGGTTAAAAACGTACATACTATACATATGTATGTACGTTCAAAAACTATAAAGTAATAACAATTAAACAATGTGTGTTACCTAGTCGTAGATGCCATTATATTATTTATATATATATATATATTAATTTATCAATAATACGTACATATGAATATTGTGTTTGATTAAGTTAAACAAAGGTAAATAAACATTGGATTTTCTAAGTCGTTGGATATTGATCCTGTGGACCGTGTTCTGCAGCACTATGGGCAATATTAACGTTCGATATATCTTGAGCAGTACTTGTTCCTGCGTTATCTAAGTTATTACTGCTTCTGATATTTGTAATTGAAGTTGTGGGCTTATTGGGACTCGATTTTTTAGCTGCACCTGAAGAACCATTATTTCCTGTAGATGCTGATTCCTCGTCATCAGACCATTCGATACTGGATATTGATAAAGTATCCTTGACAAGAATACATGTTTCAAATTAAAAATAAAAAACTCTTTAGTGCACCAAACATTATTCATCTTACTGCATCCCGTTGTGCGTGGTAGCCCATCAATTTCAGTCTGCGTTCTTCTCTCATACGTGTGAGTCTCATTAAAAGGGTATAATGCTGTTCGACTCGATACAGACAAGTTTTACAGATGGTTTTAGGCAATGGATCAGTTGGAGATATCTATTTATAAAACTATCAGTTTGACTTTTGTTCGCCAATAAATTTGGTAACTTATACGTACTGTGATTGGCAAGTAGCCATTAATTTTTTCGACCAGACATAAGCGCTGGCCGTGATCCCCATATATGTGTATAACAGTTCTATGCATTTCTGAGCAAAGGCGGCAAAGAAATCCGGAAATGCAAGCCTTCTCAATACTTCCCATTACGACAAGTAAATTTACCAATATCTTTGTAGATCTGAAAATTAAAGAATATTAATACAATACCACAATTACGTATAAGATAACACGTACGGTAAATTGGTAAATAAAAAGGACCAATGTAATACACAAAGAATTGATTGAAACAATCTACACAAAATGTATTTGCTTTTGTGCTTATACTCGTACACAGATGTTTTTGCTCAGTAACAAGGTTGTATCTCCGATACTCTAAAAAATTTTGGTCTTGAACAATCGATAAGAAACACATAATTCAAGTGTTGTCAATTCAGTTATTTTATAGCTTGCTTACGCGTTTTTTTTATAGATTTTTTGCTATAAATATTTTAAAACTGCTATTATCCGAAATCTTTATATTTTATATATTTAGCTTTGTTTTCGGCAACTAATATTTTATTTATACGGTTAAGCTTAGTACTGACGTGAGATAAATTTTTAGCGGTGGAAAATGCTCAATATTTTGCTGTCGACGAGTGGAAAGACAGAGTTACCAATGCAACACAAGAGAATAACAAAAAGTTGAGTAACAACTTTATGCGTCAAAAGCGGTTTATTTTAAATAAATACATGCAGAGCTGATTTTGATAAAAAAGAGGAGATAATAGGCAATGAAAATGTAAATTGAAGTTAATATAGGATAAATATGCGAAGGCACAACGCGTATGAGTGAACCTATCGCCTTAGAACTTTTTACGTTTATTCTCCCTCTATATAAATGAAAAAATACAAAATCATCTAATTTATGCCTATAAAAAAAATTTTAGCTTTCGTTCTTGCTTAAAGCATAGTACGCAAACTCAAAAAAAAAGGCCTGGCGTGAACCCAAACTCCATATAAAAAAAACACTGGCGTAAGGGAAAGAAGAAGAACTTGACATTTAGCTACGCTCGGGTGTCCGCAGACTAAATAAAATAACAGAGCTGTTAAGTAAAGTAACAGAATGGGCAGCACTGTTTGAAACAGCTGACAGGCCCAGCGAAACATCAAACTGTTTAGAGTTTCGCTGGATATATCTATCTCGCTCACTCACATAAATTAAAAAAAAGGCCGCAACGTTGACAAAAAACAGCGACATTGACAATAACGACGACAATATTAATGAATTATAAGCAAGAACGAAAACTAAAATTGTTTTTATACACATAAACCAAAGACTTTTGCATTTTTTCATTAATATAGAGGGAGAATCCACGTAAAAAGCTCAAAAGCGATGGGTATATCTCTCCTTTTATTAACATTAATATACATTTTTCATTGCCTATTCTCTTCTCTTTTATCCAAATCAGTTCTGCATGTTCAAATTTAAAATAAACCGCCGGTGACGCATAGAGTTACCACTCAACTTTTTGTTATTTTCCCGTGTTGCATTGGCAACACTGGCTTTACGCTCGTCGACAGCTAAATATTGAGCCCTTTACGCCTCGTAAAATTTGTCTATCTTGCGTACTAAGCTTAAGCTTGGTACTGACGTGAGATAAATTGTTAGCGCCGGAAAATGCTCAATATTTAGCTGTCGACGAGCGCAAAGCCAGAGTTGCCAATGCAACACAGAAAATAACAAAAAGTTGAGTGGTAACTCTATGCGTCAACAGCGGTTAATTTTAAATATGAACATGCAAAAATGATTATGATATAAAAAGGAAATAATAGGCAATAAAAATGTAAATTATAGTTAATATAGGGGAAACATGCGGCGGCGCAGAGAGTATGGGTTAACCCATCGCCTTAGAACTTTTTACGTGGATTCTTCCTCTAATTAATGAAAATATACAAAATTATCTAAACAATTTTAGCACTCGTTCTTGCTTAAATTTTACCAATATTGTCGTCGTTATTGAACAAATCCAAATAGTCTTCATCGTTTTCACTTGTGCTCCAGAGTTTTATCTCCATATACCTAGTGAAACTCTAAACAGTTCGATGTTCCGCCAGGCCTCTCAGCTAAATGCAAACAGTGCTAGTACACGCCCGTTCCTTATCTGGCAACTCTGTTTTTAGTTTTAGTTTAGTTTTTCTCAGGACCGACAAGCGGAGATAAATGTCAAGTTCTTCTTCTTCATATAACGCCAGCGTTTATTTTTATATGGAGTTTGGGCTTACGCAAGGCCTTTTATCTCACGTGAGTACCAAGCTTTATAATCTACCAATATTGTCGTGGTTATTGACCACATTCAAATAGATTTCATCGTTTTCACTTGTGTGCCAGACATTTATCTCCTATAACCAGGCGATGTTCCGCGGTGTTCATGTTCTTCTTCTTCACTTTACGAAAGCAATTTTTTTTATATGGAGTTTGGGCTTACGATAGGCCTTTTATCTCACGTCAGTACCAATCTTTAAAATCAAAAAGACTAAAAATGTTTTGAAATTTCTTAACGTAAAAACCATATTCGACTTTGAGCACCAGCACCAAAACATCCATTTAGTAAACTGGAAAAATATTAAAAACGTATCGACGTTTTGTGCTGGAATACTGCCATTTAAATAGCGCCACAGATTCATGAAATGAAAATGTGACACCTCAATGTAAGCTCCAGTGCAAGGTGGATTTATACCTGGTGATGTATTCGCTCTCTCTCGGGGCGGAATTGTCAAAATGAGTCTGACGTGAGAGAGACGACAAAGATAGATGTATAGAAAAATTGTTTTGTTTTGTTTTCTATTCTCTTCACTCATTTTCGTTTTGTGCGCTGTGCAATATATAAAATGAAAATAAAATGCAATGGCATGTTTGTCTTGTTGTTCCTGTAATGACCCGTAGGTAACCAATTAATTAATTGTGATTATGGATATTTGTTAAGCTCCTGTTAGCCGTCAGCATCGACGCTGTTATCCCTGTTGCTCTCTTTGTGGAAGCTGCTCACCGGTGCGCCCCGAAAACGAGAGCACGTCAAACGAATGCATCACCAGGTATAAATTCATCTTGCCCCGTTCTAAGTAAGTTGGTTTTTGGACACATTGCGACACAATTTGTTTTCTGTTTTGACGTCTGTTTCAATGAAATAGATTTCAAGGCAACAATTTTCTTCATAATTTTGATTGTTCGAATAGATTCATTTGAAGATGATGATGAACCCAAGGCAAAGCACTGTTGCTGGGTCAAAGAATTTAATTAGACTTTTGAAAAAAGAGATGTATGTATATTGGACCACGAATTTTTCAATTTATTCATGTCCTGGAACTTGCCAATGTGTTGTTTTGCGATGTTGTCTTCCTAAACAAATAAAAAGAAAATTTAACCCTTTCAATTATAAATGATGCCTTGTTGTCCAATAAGCATGAAAGTTGCATCCCGACTGGATGAAAGGACAGACATTATTAAAAAAACAATGTTTAAGGCTTAAAGTTTTAAAATTTAAATAATTATATTGCCTTTTTTTTAGCACTTTCTTTACCGTTTGCCTAATTTTGTTTCGTTTTTCGAGCAACTGCTCGGTCAGTTCACGAAACTATACAAAATCAGTGCCCAAAAAGGAATACGAGACGATATTAATATCAGGAGACCCACTATTATACGATTGGTTTGTACTTCGTTTTTCCCATAATTTTTAGCCGATATCCCAATTTTGGAAATCGATAGTTTTGTGCAATGATGGTATGAGTATTTGATTTTCGAAGATTGGTTGAGCGCTTGTGTGTGCTAAATAATTGATTTGTATTTACTACTTAAAAATTATGCGGAATAGAGAAGACATATCAAAAATTTGTATTGGGTTGAACCCAATCTCACGAACTGCGTAGAAATAAATGTTTAAAGAAGCAAAATGGTAATTTGTGTTTTTTTTTTTTTTATCAAATTGACTTATTTTTTACATTTTAGCGGCACTTGCATATGTGTTTTCTTTGTATAATGGCCTTCACAACGCTTTTCTACATATTTTTTGAGCGGCCACATACTGATTATTTAGATTCAATGGGCAATGGACCTAAGGAATTGTAAGTATTATTGAATGTGTACAAAATAAGTTGGACCAACAGAGATGCAATTTGAGCATCACAGCAGTTTACATATTGTATGTATGTTTACATATATGCGAATATTGAATGCAAAGCCGTATATAACACTTAAGACTCCGCGCACACTGGGAGCTGAAAGCTGAGATTATAGGCGAGCTGATAATTTTAGATCTTATCAGCGAGCAGAAATTTTAGGGAGCTGAAAACGGAGCTCAGAGGCGAGCTTATTCCCACGATAAAAACAAACACACTGCTTGTATGAAAGCGCGCACACTGAAAGCTTAGCAGATTCGATAAGCTTTAAGGTTCGCTCCTCTCTGTTTGATCGATCAAGCATTTTTGTTTATTCAGCAGCTGAGCTGAGCTTTTTCATTGTTATTTTAAATAGATCTCGAAACACTTACAAGTGAAATTGTTCAAAACCCTCCTGTGTGGGATAAACAACCCAAGAGCTATTCAAATAGTATATAATCGAATAAGTATAAATTTATTTATAATGCAGCTAATTGCAGAGTATCACTGCGGACGGCAGTCCGCGCTAGTGACGAAAGCAGCACGAAGTGTGCGAAAGCGACTAGCATATATACACAGGAAGAATGGAAAATTTGCTATGACCGTCCGATAGGGTCGAGCTATATACCGATCGAAAGGTATCAATTTAACTTACAAATGTGCATACTAAGACTTTAGGAAACTCACCTAGTTCGTGCGAAAAACAGGTTTAAGTAGGAGGGGTAAAATTTAAATGATTGGAGCAAATGGGCTTAATTTTTTACTATTCTAACCAAAAATACGCGTCGAATGACACCTTGATCATCAAAATCACTGGTTCAGAAGATAATTAATTTTAAAATTTTTGGTGCCCTTCTCAAAACGAGATGAAAAGTCAGTCTGTTTGTTTGTTTGTCTGTTTAGTATCAAATCGTTGATTTAGCTGAAAAGTTTGAATGAGAACTTGTTCCCGATCAAAAATCTAGAAACGTTTGTTCTACGACTTTTTCGAAAAATCGCTAGTTTAGCGGGAAATTGCTAAAGCCCGCTAAAATTAAAAACCCCATAGTGTCCAAACCATAGAAGCTACAGATATGATCTATAAGTATGTGGTTGGAAAGATACTTTGAAGAAAATTATAAAAAAAATACTACTACTATTTACTACTACTAAAAAAAATACTAGTGCAGTCACTATTTGAAATGTTGACACTCATCAAAAAATTTTTTGAAAAAAATCGAGGAAAAAAGTTTTAAAATTGACTTTATTTTTAAATTCAAAATTTTCAATGGGTACTTAATGGGTTAAGGAAAGTTTTGTATCATTCAAACGGAATTGAAATGACCTTTCCATTGATGCCAAAATGTACATGAAGTAAGTTCAAATAACGAGTAGATTAAACTTTAGTTGCTGTCAAAATAAATATGCCGTCTAGTGTACATATTTTTATATGAACATTATATTAATTAAATTAGTTTTAAAAGAAGAAGAATATGGCTGCTGCCGCTTGGCAGCCATATTGGTTGAAAAACAATGAGATGAGCATCAGCATCAGTTTAAACTTACTGTGTGCGCGGCCTAAAAATTTCTGCTCGCTGATAAGTTCTAAAATTATCAGCTCGCCTATAAGCTCAGCTGTAAGCTCCGCTCTCAGCTCCGAGTGTGCACGCAGCCTAAGAGTAATTTTACTTGTCAAAACAGTAGACTTTTACAAAAATTCAAAATTTTCAATGGGTACTTAAAGGGTTGAGGAAAGTTTTGTATCATTCAAATCGAAATTTTAATGACCTTTCCATTGATACCAAACTTAACATAAAGTAAGTTAAAATTACGCGAAGATTTAACTTTAGTTTTGTCAAAATACTTTATCCGACGACTGAATAGGCACATCACAAATTTTTATGGCAGATGTTAGATGTTGCTCAGTGTTAATTACATATGTAGGTACAGTCGAACTTCCCTAACTAGAATCACCATTACCCACGAAAAAAGTTCGAGTTAGAGAGACTTCGAGTTAGGGAACTTTTTTTTTTTAATATTTTAAAAGAAAATACAATTTCATTCATTCATTAATACATTTCAAATTGAAAACTTTTATTTATATTTTCAATAAAAAAAAATTCAGTTTGTTCAAGACCAGTCGATATTCTCAAAAATTGGTTTTTTCGTTATTTTGCTGTATCCAGAAGAAGTTCCCGATTCAAATGACATCATTATTAATTTTCCATATTTTAATATGGATGAAATACCATATTTTTCAGCCACTTTAATTTTTTTGGTCCAGTTTCGAATTCCTTAACAAATAAGTTTAAATATTTCTTTAAACGATAAACATTTTAATACACATGCTGGTGCCATTGTAAATAATCTTGCACTGATTCGCTGACAAATAAATACATTACGAACATCTTTCCTGTAGCAATTTCACAAGCCTAAATAATTGTTGATGCAATATTCTATCATATTGCATCTCCATATGTAAATATACATCAATATTGCGTATCCAAACGAGCCGGTAACAAAAGCAATAAATAGAAACGAAAAAACCTTCAAACTTTGTTGGAATTTTTTCTAAAAATTCGATTTACAGAAGTACGGGCCAATATTTTGGTTCGAGTTAAGGAGAAATTCGACTTATGGAAGCTCGACTGTATTACTTTAAAAGTTAAAATATGTAAATTTATTTGTGTTGCGTCACGTCTAACTAGAATAAGAGCGATAAAAGTTATCGTCGAGACCCGACTAAAAGATACCCATTACATACTTACTGGCGCTTGCATTGCTTTAAAACGGAAGTCACAACCGTTAGTTCCGTTCTGTTTAGCTCGATCTTATTGCGATTAAGTAGAATGATAGCTTAAAATAATATATAACGCTAATTATAAGTACATAAAACGTAATATCATGAAAACTGCGTCTGTGGCGGCTTTTCGCGGCTTGAGAATGCAGAGAGGGGCGTTAAAAAAAATTGAAACAAACTTGATCAGCGGGGGGGTTTCTAGAATTCGGCACTCATACAGACGGACGGACAGATGGACAGGGCTATATCGACTTGGCTGTTAATGCTGACTAAGAATATATGTATATACTTTATAGGGTCGGAGATGCCTTCTTTTCTCTGTTACATACATTTTACTAACTTTTTAAGTAACGGGTATAACAAAAGGTTTTTAAATTCCAAACCCAGAAAGATTTACTTACGTTCCTAAATCATATTAAAAAGAATAATATGCAAAAATTCTTTTCCGTATCGTTTTTTATATCCAATAGTTCATATACAGATACTAGATGCTGCAAACATCATTTTTGGAGACTAATTTTCAGAATATGTATTTTAATGATCTTTAAACCACTTTTTCTTTCTTTACACTTTTTATAGAAATAATGGAAAAAGAATCTTTCATATTGTTGTCGTTGCTTGTGGGCAGCGTACGCAGGAGACTCTGATCATGATAAAGTCAGCTATTCTTTTTAATGATTATCAAGAATACCTTAAGTTCATTATATTCACCGAAGATCCTTTAACTGAGACTTTGAGGGAAAAATTGACGGACTGGCGTGATCTTATGCCAAACATATTTGATTTTAAGCTTTTACCATTAAAATTTCCGAATAAAAGTGAAATGGAATGGAAAACGCTTTTTAAACCATGTGCCGCCCAGCGCCTTTTTTTGCCGGTAAGATTAATCATTACAATAATAAGCCTTACTTAGCATGTCAGACTTTAGAATATCTGACATTTTAAAGAGCAATCTGGAACGACAGTTGAGTCAATTTAGTTTTGTTTGTTTGTCTGTCAAACTGCGTTTCTGTCTTTTATGAATATATGTACATCAAGCTAGTTATAAAGGAAGATAGATACATACAACTAAGATTTCCCACAATCAACTACAATTTCCGAATATGTACTACTCGTATATACCTGATTATCTAAAATCATATCAGAATGCATACTACACATCTCACTCACAATCGTACCTTTTTGCCTGGCTATAAATGCTAAATAAAGGATTTTTTAATATTTATAGCTTATTTAAGATATTCATTTCAAATAATTACTTTTTATTGCAGTCGCTATTGACGGATGTCGACTCCTTATTATACGTTGATACGGATATTTTATTCTTATCTCCGGTTTCCGAAATATGGCAATTCTTTGGAAAATTTAACGAGAGTCAAATTGCGGCTCTTGCGCCTGAGCACGAAAATGCAAATATCGGATGGTATAACCGTTTTGCACGTCATCCATTTTATGGACAACTTGGAGTAAACTCTGGAGTTATGCTGATGAACCTCACACGAATGCGAAAATTTAATTGGGAGCAACACGTACTGCCTATATATAAAGAGTACAAGCTACGTATTACCTGGGGCGACCAAGATATCATAAATATCCTTTTTTATTATCATCCTGACAAGCTACACATAATGCCCTGCGAATACAACTATCGCCCAGATCACTGTATGTACATGAGTATTTGTAATACTTCCCACACTGGGATAAAATTAATACATGGAAATAGAGGATATTTTCACTCTAATAAGCAACCATTATTTAAAGCAATTTATAGTGCTATTGAAAGCTATCAGTTAGGTACCAATGCATATACAAACTTTTTATTACCACTTCGCTCAGCATTAACTGAACGAACTGTTAATGAATCTACTTGCGGGAAAATTGCGCGAGATTCCCTCCTTGTGGCAAACCAACTATTTGGCAAAAATTTTTGAGAATATTCTACTCAGTATTTAATAATATAATAAGTACAGGAACTAAGCATTTCAATATAAAGTTGCCTTATTAACTATGTAAATTATGTCTAATATGTATTTTACAACACACTATTTTTAAGTACATTTGTAACTTGCATGTGTATTTTGAATCTTCAACGATTCTTTGTAAAAAAGTATATTTTATAGTATTTCATATAAAAACTAGCTTAAGTGACAATTGTTTTCCCTAAAGACCGCAACCTCCTCGTGACAACCAACTCAGCTGTTTTAATCATTGTATTAAAAGTTGGTAGAATGTTACACATTAATAACAAAATGTTGCGCAGTCGTAACTTGCACGCACATTAGATTTGCACGAAATAAGTTTCATCGGTTTTTTATATTACATTGATTTATGGCATCTCTACTTTTTCTTTAAAGTATTAACAATAACTTATCAATCCGCAGCAACTAATCACTCCGCAATTCCCAAGATATCGATGGTAATTTTCACACTTATTCAATCAAAACCAGGTGATTTTCCGGGCTCTTTGATAACTGTCGAAATCGTTATTAGAAGTCAGTGTCAGTGTTAATTCAACGTATGAACTGAACATGCATATTTTCAATACTTCACCCAGTTTGCTCTGTTCTTTGAGATCATTCACTCGTTAATGTCCGGGTGATGCAGAAGATAAGGTGGGACTCAGCTGCTACCATGTTTCGCGCGATCTTTCTGCTGATTCTCAAACCAATAAGAACTTGAGTTTTTAGGATCTGCTAGCCATTATGTAGACTTGCCAAGAGGCACATAGTCTTCGACTTACATGACGAGACCCTAATGTGTGTGCTTGGCTTTATAGTCATCATTCGCTTCCCTAGCGTGTTAAGCAATCCGATAAATTGGTCTTCTTATACTGCAGCTAGAGTCACTTCCGCAACTGGATTGCAAATTTGTAGATGTAGACTGCAAGTACATTGTTTTAAACTTGTGCAAGCTAAAATAAATTATTCAAAAAAAAAGTGCAAGAAGTCGTGTTTAATACGGCATCTAATTAACAGACTACTGACACCGTAAGCTTCGTTATAGACGACGCAAGTAGACCTCAAACAGTAGGATTTAGTGTGTTCGTATAATAAACTGCTGTATAAATCAGGTTAAATTTGTCCGATGACATGAGATACATATGTTGTTTTTGATGGTCTTTTTTTTTTTTAACTACATCGAGTTTCAGTGGTAAGGAGTCTCGGAAAACGCTATCTTTTTTCCTCTGACTCAATATCCTATCAACGATTCTTTCATTACACAACTTCAAGATTCAATGTTTAGAATGATTAACTCCGCCTCATCCTTCATTAGATTGATCTTTAAAGTCTTTCTCTCAAAATAAATCAATAATTATCGACGAAAATATGCTCCACGATCAATCGAGAAAATATGGTCCAGAAAGGGTGAATGATAATGATTAGATACCTTCATATCCTCACCATCAAATACACATCCTCAACACTTCTTTCCAATATAAATACTAATCTCGCGCTTACCACTTTTCCTACAGGCAGACATAACGCTTCTCATTTCAGTCTCAAGTACACGACTATGTGTAACGTCGGATTGAAGAGCTACATGAATCTGTTTTACTCTCCCTCCTCTTTGTAGAATGGTGCTAGGACTTCCAATCCAACTTACCTTCCAACTCAGATGATTTTAGGTATGAAATAGAATGGGAATCAGAATGGGATGATAATTGCAACATAGAAATTGGTTTCTCGACATCCTTTTGAATCGCTGGTTCACATCTTGGTGGTGGTGTTTCTACATCTTATAAGGGATGATGTTCAATCAATTGGGTTGAAGCTTTTGGAAATGAAGACGAAATGTACTTTGGAGCATGTAAACGCGGTTGTTCAAGCACAGGTGCTGTCGGACCTCTATTACCTTGATGTTGAATGTGATTCGTATCATTTCCTTTCCTTCCTTTAACACTTCAAATGTGTAATTAGGAGAGAATGATTGTAGTATAAACGATACACTTCTAAATATCTGGACCAGAGATTATATCATTATACTTCAAAGTAATCCCCTATCGATGAAATACACTTATGCTAACGTTTTTTCCAATCCTCGAAACATGCCATTCCGGTATAGCCATAAGCACCTTCTTCGATACAGCTTTTATCTCCTCAATCGACTCGAAACGCGTTCCCCGGAGTGGTCTCTTGAGTTTTGGGAATAGCCAGGACTCACACGGTAATAAATCTGGCGAAAAAGGTAGCTGCGGGAAAATTTTGGTCGAGTTTTTGGCACAATGGTCACGAAGAACAGGGGCAGTATTAAAGGGCGCATTATCGTGTCGCAAGAACCATGAGTTGTCAGCCAATAGTTCTGGCCTGATTTTACGCATAGCTTCGCGCAAACGACGCAAATCTCTCAAATAATATTCCTTGTTGACAGTTTGGTCCGTCAGAAGGAATTTATAATGAACTACACAACGATAATCGAAAAAAACGGTCAACATGACCTTGATTTTTGAGCGAATTTGACTCGATTTTTCGGTCTCGGCTCACCTTTAGTCGATACTCGCTCGATTGATCGGTAGTTTCCATATCGTTAGCGTAGATCCAAGTTTCATCGCCCGGAATAATGCGTTTTATCTTATCCTGATAGTCAGAAAACATTGTTTCACAAACTTCCACGCGAGGCTTTTTTCCGTGAAATTGAGCGTTTTTGGCACCAAAATCGAAAAATGAACTCTTGGTCGTTTGGTAAACACAAGCGTAAATATATTACTGATAATGACATTGACATGAAATTTGGCCCAGATGTTATTAACAGTGCTGCCAACTCATAAAAAAAAAATAACTAGCGCGAAATTTTAATCCCGCGAAGTGTTGAAAATTCACCTAACTTTTTGCCCACAGTAGTAAATATCAAATCCAGTATATATTTTCCTTCCCTTTGCCCAGTTAATAAACCTTTGGATTTCATTAACGTGCAATAATATAGCTCCATACTACAAAGCTTGTTCAACGTCATCATCAAAATGACAAACGACATCTTGAGTAATGTCCTTTTCAAATGTAAAGAATAGCGTAACGTTTGAAAATTCAGAATAGGAGTGTTGATAAGAATGCTTGGTCAGTGGTGTCGGGTAAATTACGTAAACGGGACTCATTTTGAAAACTTTTTACTCAAAAGCCATTTACCAAAAGTCTTTAATGGCCCCTTCCACTGCAATCTATGTATGCTTTATGCAGAAATTCTCAAAAAAGAAAAGAAAACGGCCGATTTATGATGAATTAAGGTGAGCAAATTATATCAGGGTCTCCTCTAGGTTTTTTAAAATTGAATTTTGAAATTTCAATGCAAAATTAACTTTTGCATGGTTGTTAAAAGCAATTTTTCGATAATATAGAACGTTTACCAACACTACATGACGTCAATTTTTAACGTTTTTTCCAACACAATTTAGAACAGTATCTGTTAAAAAAATTATTCGCGCTAAATTTTGGTGAAATGTCCTGGCAAGTAAAACGTTGGCGATAGAGGATTTTCTTAAATTCAGCCAGAGTGAATTGTTTGATTGATTGTTTGTCCAACAGGCGGTCAATCACTCCAATAACTTTAAGGATCCACACGCAAGCGCACACGCAGTATATTGAGAGATTGTGGCGTAACATGCGAGACAACATCCCACGTTTTTTTTTTTTTTTTTTTTTTTTCATAAAAATTTGTATATTTTATTTAAACTGGTTTTCTGCTACCATTAGTGGCAACTTAATCTAGTTTTACATTTAAGGGAAGGAACAATTGATCACAGGAGATACATATATAGAATTATATTATTTACAGTATATTATTTACAAAATTTACAAATTAATGAAGGAATCTAGTAGGGAGATCCAATGGATGGCATCTTTTGAGTCTTCTCTTTCTGGGTTTGGTAGTTAGTCGTCTGGCTAGCGCGTTAGGATCCCACGTTTTGGCAAAAGGAAGGAGCATTATATATTGGATACTTGGATGAAGCTGCTCATGCAACCATGCAAAACATCGCAGGCGAATCATTTTTTTTTAAAATCACAACGCAATTTTTTTTTTTTAATTTTTGCTTGCGGCGCACTTAGCTTAGAGTCAATCTTGTTTATGACCATATGCTTTCCTGACCTTGCCTTTGACATGTTTTACGATTTTGACGATGCCTATGATTGATGATGAACCTACCCCTTGTTGGAAAACACGCCAATACGTGAGAGAAAATTTAGTGTTGGTAAATGTTTCATATTACTGACAACATGCACAAAACAACCATGCAAATGCTCATTTAGTATTCAAAATTCAATTTAAAAAAAACTATTGAAAATTGTTTTAACCTAAATTCATCACAAATCGCCCTCTTTTTGTGTTAGAAAAGTAATGTCAGGCCCTCCTGTGGAATGTCACCCTCTTTTTGTGTTATTTGACCGACGACGATAAAGTGTCGGCACTTTAACTAAGTCCGCATCAGAAGGATAGTGGCTTTTGAAGAATTACAGGCAGTGTACATTGGATTTAATATTTTTATATCCTGTTAGAGTATGTAAAATTTGCTATATCCTGTCCGTATGAACAAAAAGATCTCAGAGACAGTAACTGATAGAAGTATAAAATTAGAAAAGTAATGTCAGGCCCTCCTGTGGAATGTCACATTTAAGTTAATGTGTTAGACTCTTAATGCACGATTGAGCCATTAATAGTGCAGATACTCATGGTTTGTGTCAAGCACTGTGTTCTTGTGTAGTTGCCTGTTTGGTCCAATTGATCAGTTCGCACTGAACATAGTTAGGCAAGCGAAACACAAGTTTCCATATTAGAATCGCGGTAAATCCAGGACTATTTTTTGATGGGTTTTGATATGTTGGTGCAAATTATGTTAGCATCAGCCAATTTGAATTTGAACAAACTTATAAGAATATTAAAACATCTGATGAGCGTGCTATCGAGAATCATGTATTTAAAAAAAAAATTTACTTTGATTTCTTCACGATTTCAAACAAACTGTCAATTACTTTCACGAGGCGTAAGATGGTAATAGGCTATTTTTCTATATTTATAAGCAATTTGTAATTTTCCCATGAACGGATAAGTATTAAGGCTAGATTCAATCATAAAATCAGATGCATTAGAACCAACTGAACCAGATACATAAATCTGTGTTCTATCCTAAGTAAAATGGATGGTGAGCATTCCATTTAAATTACATGATGAGTTACCTCAAATCACTTTGCTTTTAGCACCATACAGTCAAGAAACTGATTTATTCCATTTGTATTATTTATTATTATATTATCAGGCCTGTTCCGGTTTTCACTTGTTTTTTGCGAATTTCAATCCGCAAGATTTGACCGAATTTCCCTTAAAATTCCTTTACATTTCCTACGAATTACCCTCCGAATTTCCCATCCATATTGTGTTGAGTAATTTTTTGCAGAACAGTGCTGGAAAATGTTCTAAGCGAATCAGACATTTGCGTCAATAGAATTTTCGCCTGTTAAAATAATTATTAATTATGTAATTTATTCATCAAATATTTATTTAATCATAAGTCGAAACATTTTTCAAAGGTAAAACCTACTTTTCTTATAACTTTTGTATTTTTGAAAGCGCGGGTTGATTTCAGTGCTGGAAATGTCTTTTTGCAGAGTTGTCAATTGTTGCACAGTGTTTGTTTACATAAATAAGCAGTTCTTTTTTGCATTAAATTACAAACAGTTTTGTCCAAACTTGCATTAAAAAAACTAGAAATTTAATTCTTTATTTTACGCAACACATAAAAACACCTAAATTGTGGTTTAAAATATGTACCAAAGTATTTACTACTTTCTTCATATACAAGGGCAGCCCTAATAAAGTTGCCATTCATTTTCACAAATATTTGCGGAAACCAGAACAGGTCAAGCAAATCCGACAAAAATGTTAGGTTAGAGTCTTATCGATTTTGAGGTATGATAAAAAAAAATGATTTAAAAATCAAATAAAATATTTTGTTGTTATCTGATAATGTAGTTATATTCCCAAAACATTGAAGTATTTTAAAAATATTTTATTTTCACTTTAATTTTATGCTAAGCATGCCAAAATCATCGATTTAACCCTTCCGAATTCAAACTCACTTGCCCAATGTCACGTGAATTCAATTCGCAAAATCTTGCCGAAAGTGAAAACCGGAACAAGTGAGGGAAATTCACTTTCGCAAAATCTTGCCGAAAGTGAAAACCGGAACAGGCCTGTATATAAAAATTATGAAATACAATATAAGAAATAATGTATATATCTTTTTGTCTTCATTTTAAGTAAATTGTGATTTTAATAAAAATAATGAAATTAAATAATTACGGATTAAATATAGTTGAGGTAGTTGTTGTGACGAGTATACCTAGTATTAACACGCGTGCTACCAGCTTTGCTACCACCTTTGCATTTGCAAAGGTCTACATAATAAATTCAGGACGTACTGAGTAAATTTGTACAGCTTCTATTAAATATAGCCACACATGGGTAAGGGAAAATTATGTATAGTTTGCTTTTGGACAACACTGGAATATGCAGTGAAGAAACAGAAAACAGTGTCAACAAAGTCAATAAAGACTGTCAAAATTAAAACACGTGCTTTGAGTTAATGATGCAAAACATTCGTTATATGCATTTCTGTATAGTGTAAAATATTCATATTTTGAATACTCTTCTTGTGAGAGTAAAGTAAATATTTTTTTTACTGCTATGAGGTACTAAATTAAAAAAATTTAATGTGTTTTTCTTGAAATGTTGTTTTTGGCGTTATGACGAGAAACTAAGAAACAAAATAACCGAATTAATCTCTTTCAAGAACCGAAGGTAGGTACATTATTTTTAAAAATTTGTAATATTTCATAGCTAACAGCTAGATTGTAACATTTTCAAAAACAACTTTTATTTAAATACATATGTTTCGTCAGATGACAAGAAAAAACTATAAAATAATGTTGGTTTAAAAATTTAGTTTTTAAACATTTTTCATAAGTGGTGATAATTTATATTTTCTGAAATCTAGTGAATGTACCCTGCCTACTCAACCAGATAGGTTCACGATTTCTATCAAATTCTCTTTGATCAACTTCAACGAGAAACTAGTCGACGGTGCTACAGTCGAGCATACTCGACTGTCGGAGACCCCGTACTTACTATGGAAAGTAAACACAGCTTAAAATAAAATAATATAAATCGCGACAAATATTAATATAGTTATGTACTAAAAGTACTTTTCGCCCAACAAAGGGGCTCCAGTCGGCTACAGTCGAGTGTGCGAACAAAACGTAAGAAACTTAGAATATTCCCAATCTATGATTTCGGTTGAGAAAATAAAAAAAATTTCATACTAAATGATATAGCGGTCCGATGTTAACCAAATTTGAACAGGACGTATAGTACCATGCCATATGCAAACAGCAAAAAAAATGTTCATACTAAGACTTGATTTTAACTTAAAACCTAAAGTTAAAGGTGATGTCAGATTTTTATGAAGTTCACCCCCCACTGTGGGCGTGCAAATTTTTAACATAAACTTGTTCTGCCTGACATTATAGGTCTTCATTCCAAATTTGGTTGTTCTGGCTCTTACCATCTCTGAGATCCTTTCGTTTATACGGACATGGATATATTGACTCGGCTGTTGTTCAAGAATATATACACTTTATGGGGTCGGAGATGCTTCCTTCTCCCTGTTACATACTTTTTAACAAACTGAATATACCCCAGGGTTTAAAAATGTTGAGAAGTGGCTCGAAATTAATGTTGACATTGTGATTGAAATTTGTTCCTATGGGAGCTATATGATGTAGTAGTTTGATTTCAACCAAATTTGGTCAGTGTGTATGGGATCATCCCATTTGCATATTCTGTCAGTTTATTTCAGTTATATTAAACAACAAAAAAGTTTTTATACTAAGATTTGACCTTCGACTGATCGTTCCTATGGCAGCTATATGATATAGTGGTCAGATTTCAAACAAATTTGGTCAGCATATATGGGACCATCCCATATGCATATTCTGTCAGTTTGGTTGAAATATCTCAAACAGCAAAAAAGTTTTTTTATTTTATTTTTTTATTTACTTTGTTCTTTCTTCCTAGCGCGACAAGCATGCTTAAGCTTTTAAATTAGAGCGCTAGTCACAACAAGTGCAATAGTTATATAGTGATTGCAATAGTAAGTTAAACTTAAATTCTAACATAAATCATGATTACAATTACAATGACAATTGAACTTATATTCTAACATTTAAAAGTTGTTACAATTACAAGATCAACAATTCGACATAAGTTTGGTGATTTACTTAATTTTTAAATTTGACATTAGCTTTACATTTTGTTCTTTTTTTTTTTTTTTTTATTTATTTCTTTCTTTAGGTTTTTTATTTAAATTAATGTAGTTAAGTTAAACTAAGTTCTCTGAATAACATTTCTCTCACTCTCTTCATCTATCCCTAGTATTTTATATTCTAAAAAGAAAATTAATTAATTGAATATTTAACAATTTATTTATTTATATATTTATGTGGTGCCCAGATGGTTTTCCAGTGCGATTTTAAATTTTGAAGCGCTACTGATTGCCTTGATGGCATGGGGGAGTTGGTTCCAAATGCGAACAGCATATACAAAGAACTGCTTCATTGTGCAGGAGTACTTGTATTTAAAACTCACAATATTTTTGGTTCTTCTTGATGAGCTAAACTTTATTCTTTCGTATAGGTAGGACGGCTCTTGCGTGTATACAATTTTTTGAAGAAGGATTAAGACCCTATAATTTGTCCAGGATTTGAGAGACATGTCAAAAATGTTCATGGTAACGTCAGATATATGGTCAGTTCTACGTCTGTTGTAAATATACCTCGCAATATTATTGAAAGCAACTTGCAACTTGCGTTGGCTGGCGGAGCTGCAGTCACTAAAGACTTCGATTCCATAAAAAAGTACCGGTGTCAGGTACATTTTAGCAATTGTTTGTTTAATTTTAAGTGGTAAGAAGTCTTTAGTTAAATATAAGTTTCTGAGCATTCCATACATTTTCCCTAATGATTTATTTATGTGATCATCCCATGTTAATGTTTGATTAAAAACAAATCCTAAGTTGCTTGCACTTTTTACATACTCAATCGGAATGTTTTCAATAGACAATCTTTGTAGAGTATCTGTATTAAGACCTCTTTTACCTATTACTATACATTTTGATTTCATTGGATTTAATCCTAGTCCGTTATTTTTTGCCCACTGACTTACAATTTCTAATTCACTGTTACAAACACGAATACACTCATTAATTCTACAAATAGGTCGACTAACATACATTTGAACGTCGTCAGCATACATGTGAACTTCACTATTAGACAAAATACTAGGCAAATCATTTACATACACAGAGAATAGTAGTGGCCCTAAGACGGATCCTTGAGGGACACCACGTTTCATACAAAGAAAAGACGAGTATACATCATTAATGGACACAGACTGCTTACGATTACTCAGATACGAGGAAATCAGACTTGTTGCTGAACGCGAAAAATTACATTGACGACATAGCTTAATACAAAGAATTTCGTGGTTAACCGTGTCAAAAGCTTTACTATAATCTAAAAGGGTCAAAAACGTTATATTGCCATTGTCCAATTTTTCCCTGATGCCTTCAACTATATCTATTATTGCTGTTGTACAACTTCTGCCAACACGAAATCCTGACTGTTTATCAGTCAAAAGTTTGTTACTTGCCAAGTAACTAGTCATCTGACCAGCCATTAGCTTTTCAAGAACCTTTGATAAGAAAGATAAAATTGAGATTGGCCTATACTCATTTGTAGATTTAGGAATCGGAATTATTTTGGCTACTTTCCAAGAATCAGGGAAAACCGATTTTGTCAAGGCTGTATTATATATATATGTTACAAATGGCAATATTCTTGGCAATAACAACTTTATAAATTTTGGATTTACATCATCAATTCCAGTGGCATTCGACTTAATTTTTAACATTGACTCGAGGACGTCTGACTCAGTTACACATGAAAAACTAAAACTATTATCACAGGTATTATTATCACAGAAGCAGTTTGTATTATCACAATTACTACAGGTATTTTGGGATACGCACTCAATATAGTCAGCTCTGGTTATAACAGGTACATTGCAGTCTAAGAATTTTGCATTCAGTTCATTTGGATCAGCATCACAGATTCGGGCAGTATTAGGTTTGCCAATACCCAGCTGTTTAATGCACGCCCATTTCTGCTGGTTTGATGTTGCAATATTAAATTGGTTAAAATAAAAACTACGTTTCTTTGAGTTAATTAATTTAATCACTTTCATCCTAAGTGACTTATATTGTTCAGCATGCTGGCCAGTTTTGTATCGCTTCCATTTTTTAAATGCAGTATCACGTTTGTGAATAAGCACTTTAATTTCTGAACTGAACCAGGGATTTACACGAGGCTTGAACATTTTTGATACAAGTGGAATTGTTCGTTTATATAGGTACGATATATTATTTTGTAGGACAGTCAGTTGTGAATTAATATTAGGATAGTCATAAATAGAGTCCCAGTCACATGAATTAAAGTCAGCACTCAGCAAGGCGTAGTCAATATGTTTAAAGTCCCTATATACTATTCTGTTTTCTGTCAAGTCTACATTAAGATTATAAATTAAGAAGATTAGGTCATGTTTTAAAAACATTGGCATGGAGAGTTGACTATACGTGGAAATTTTACCACAGTGATTTACAAAAAATAAGTCAAGTAATGTATCACAGTAATTTGAAAAATGGGTAGGTGAAGATGAATTTACTAAATTTAGTCCTATAGATTCTATGTCGTCCAATAACTGATTTTCTCTCAGTATATTGCTGTTGAAGTCTCCAGCTAGAATAACGTCTGTGTAGCTAAGTGTAAGCGTGGACAGCAAATCAATTAAATTTTGGTATGCAATATAGCGATGAGGTCTATAAACACAGCCTATTAAGGTTTTTAAAGAGCGCATTGCACTTGTGATTTCAACAAATATCCATTCAACGGCACTTTCACTAGGATGTTTACATACAAATTTTGCATTAAGACGCTTACTTACCTATATGGCGACACCTCCAGCATGACTATCACGATCAGATCGAAACAAATCATAGCCATTACACTCTACTAACAAATCACTAACATGAGACGAGAACCACGTTTCGGACATACATATAACATCAATTTTTGAATTAACAAACATGTACCTAAATTCTTCAATTTTGTTCATTAGACTTTGAGCATTAATGTGACATACACGCAGGCCTGCTCCTTGATTGCCAAGTACTCTAAGCATTGTATAGCTGCTCGCACCTGACGACCATGGGCCATCATCCATTGTCAATGAAGTAGACAATCAGTACTAAAACCGCACATATCAATTTTCTTAAAAAAGACAATCTATACACCACAATATAAAAGGTAGGGTGGGATGCTGTGAAGAGAGTGAGATTTTTAACAAAAACTAAAACAATAATATAATGAATATTAAATCTAATGTAGAATACTATCAATAATATAAAATATCTAACGAAAATTACTGTGCCCAGCTTGAGATACTCCGGCTGATAGGGCCGCAGTCTCAGTCGCCGCAGCAGAATCCAAATCTAGAGCAAGCAGATCTTCCATACTCTTAAGGCAAACGAAATCATCATTAACCCTCTGCCGAACGTAGACAAGAGCACGACGGGTGAAGACGGCTGATAAGACTTTACGCTTCTTCATCTTCATTGCCTCTTTGAAGATGTTGTAGTTGCATTTTGTGAGCTGCTCGTTAATGTAGAAAGGAGCCTGGGACTGGATGCCAAGCAACTCCAAGCTCAGAGGTTGCTTAGTCTGTCTGCAATTGTTTTTGCTTGGAGTTTAGCCTCTAACTCTTCTACTTTGCTGCATAGCTCACGAACTTTATCATTTCTCTCCTCAAGCTCTTCAACTCGTTGACCCAGCTTCGCAAATTCTTCAGAAAGGCTCAGTAGTTTAGTCTCAAACTTATCTGCCAGCTCCATACTAACACTTGATTTTCAACTGATTGTTCATATGGGAGCTATATGATATAGTGGTCCGATTCAAAATGTAGAACAAACTTGATCTGCGTGCAATATAGACGAACCTACATACCAAGATTGGAATCTCTAGCTCTTATAGTCTCTGAGATCTAGGCGTTAATACAGACGGACAGACGGACATGGCTATATCGACTCGGCTGTTGATGCTGATTAAGAATAAATATAATTTATGGGGTCTGCCACGCCTCCTTCTTCCTGTTACACATATTTTTTTTGTGACAAAGTTAATAGACCCCTATAATTTTTTAAAGTACGGTGTCTAAAAGTATTATTGTATAGAAACATAGAATCAATTGTTAAGCATAGTATCCAGTAATGGAGCTCACGCCACTCCATGGTTCTTTGAACTGCAACAAAGAGCGACTCTGCTAAGGATAGCACGAGAGGGGGTGGGAAGCATTCTTAGCCACAGAGACGCAGAATTGCTATTAGGTGATCTCTCCTTACTAGTACAGCCAAGGGACGAGATGACTGCCGATCAGAATTTCAAAGTGAACCTGAGCAGTAAGAAGGATTGGACAACACTTAATGAAGTCCATCCAATGGCTCAACACACCATAAAATGGTACACCGGTGGATCTCTTACAGACCAAGGCACAGAACTTGAAGTTGTAGGCCCTCGGATATCTTACCATTAATCTCTAGGAACATATACCAGCATCTTCAAGGCTGAGGTATGTGCAATAGTGAGGTGTGCTGACCTAAATCTCAAACGCAACTATCGGAACAGAGACATAACCATTCTATCCGATAGTCATGCAGCTCTCAATGCACTAAGCAAGGCGAAAATAACGTCTAAAGTAGTGCACGAGGTGCGGAAGAAGCTAAACCAACTAGGATTGCATAATAGGCGTACCCTAAGATGGATTCCAGGCCAAAAGCATATATCAGGAAACGAAGCAGCTGACAAACTAGCCAGAATGTGTGCATGCAGGCCCCTAATATGTCCTGAACCGTTTTTGGAATTGGAAGACACACAATACAGGAGTACCTACGCAAAGAGGAGAGACGACTCCAACAGTCGAATTGGACGCAGACCACAGGTCTTAGAGAAGCCAAATACCTCCTAGGTAGCTACAACCCAAAGCGGTTCAGGCAAGTAATCGCATTGGGGGAGAATAGACTCAGAAAACTTACCGGTCTATTGACAGGGCATTGTAGACTGAGGAGTCACCTATCTAAGTTAGAAATTGTAAGCAGTGAAACCTGCCGGATCTGCAATTTCGAGGAGGAGTCCTCGATGCACCTACTAGCAGAATGCACTCTCTATCCAGACGTATATGTAGTTTTCTAGGGAAACATGTCCTACCGATGGAGGACATAGCAGACCTCAACCCGGTGAAAATTCTCGACTTCGTGCGAGAACTAGGGTTGATGGATGAGCTATAGGCTCAGAAGGGGGCACAATAGATCCAAAGGGTCGCAGTGCAAGTTTCCCCCATTATAATAATAATAGTATCTAGTAGCTGAACATATTTTGAGCGCTCGAAATGTTCAATAGTTTGATATCTAACTTGTGAACTTACTTGTGATAGCATAACACTAAAAAAAGAACGGACCAAATGGACATGATGAGAAAAGTGGCAGTGATTTATACCCTAATTATGGGATTAATTGCGTCTTATGCTGCTCTGAAAGAGGGTGAACCCATATTGAAGAGAATGGAGCTTTAAGGTTCGATATACTAACCCCAATGGATACTATGCTAAAAATTCAATCAAAATGTCAAAATTAATTTCGAGCCACTTCGCAACATTTTTATACCCTGGGGGTATATTCAATTTGTTAAAAAGTATGTAACAGGGAGAAGGAAGCATCTCCGACTCCATAAAGTGTATATATTCTTGATCAGCATCAACAGCCGAGTCGATATAGCCATATCCGTCTGTCCGTATAAACGAAAGGATCTTTGGTAAGAGCCAAACAGTCAAATTTGGAATGAAGACTCCCTATAATGTCAGGCAGAACAAGTTTATGTTAAAAATTTGCAAGCCCACTATAGGGGGTGTAATTCATAAAAATCTGACATCACCATTAACTTTGGGTTTTAAGTTAAAATTAAAAATTTTTTATTCCAACGTGTGTAAGAACATGTTCAGAAACAAATCACAAACTTTCATCACGCCAACTTATCAAACGCCTTTTAATGGCAATTCTATAAATAGATTTAATAGTCAACTGTCCTTTTTTATTGCCCAGCATTCTGCAATTGCTCCAGTTGACCATATGAGTGAGCAACAAACAGTTTTGTTCTAAGAGTGTGCAATAATTACAGCTGCACAGCACTAAATGCAGCAGCATATTAAAAAACGTCCTGGCTCCTCATTTCAATGAAGATTTTTGCGCTGATATTGGCATTTCCAAAATCAGCTTATAATATTATTGTATAATAATAATAAAAAAAAAATAATAATAATACCATACCTGTTAAATAATGATTAGTAATCATAATCATTAGTAATTAAATTATTTTTGTTTAAAAGTCGAACCAATGATTAAATTACGATTATTTTGGGTTTTGCCCAATTAGATAATGATTACGATTACCAAAAATAAAAAAAAATCTTAAATTATTACGATTATTCAAAAATAATCAGAAAAAATAAAAAAAAAAAAAAAAAAATCGTTTTGAGTATTTCGGATTATTTTTGATTTTTTCTGATTTTTTCTGCTTTTAGATTTTTTACGATTATTTAGTAAAAATCCAAATTATTTTAAATTTTCACAATCAAAGTAGCCAAAGCTTTTGATTATAGTTGCTTTTTGTGCTGTCTAAAGCATTTAAATTCAGAAGAAAGAAGGAGGCAGCTACAATATTTGCGTAGCTTACTAGTTAGAGTTGCTGACCTGTCAGTTCCAGTTTGAAAAAAAGCTGGGTTCGATTCCCCCCGTCAATTGTAGTCAATCGTGTGCTTATAAGTATAAAAATATAAAAGGAATAGTATTTAATTTTTTTTTTTAATCAAAAGAGTCAAGAAAATAGTTGCTTGCAGAATATTGGAGAACTAAGAGGAGCGCTCAAGAGGTCCACATTTATTGCGTATACAATCGAAAACAAGATATCCTAGTAGTTGGATTGTGATTTGCACAAAAAAAGACTTTCCGACTATGAACATCTACAGTAAGTTTATGTTATTGATTATACAAGTACAAGTAATGCCCTTATTGCGGTTTTTCATGGAATATGTGGAAGACTCGATCGAGTTTGATCTGGAAATGCCTGCGTGAAGTACCAGTACCATAACCAGCCAAATCGAAACAAGAGTACCAGAAGCAAAGCGCAGCAAGCTAAGCTGCTTAAAATAGTTCAGAAAAAAAATAACCTCCAACTCACTTCAAATAAATAAATAACTTAAACATATCTAAAATTGTTTAATTTAAAATATATTTTTAATAAGGTAAAGATTTGCAATTTGCTTTCATTAAAACCAATTTTTCGAAAGAAAAGTCTGACAATGATTGCCGTCTAGGGCTATTAATAATGCCGGCAAACGAAAACAGCCGTTCAACCGGCGCCGAAGACGTTAAAGGAGTATTGAACGCCATGGATGCTTCCTTTAAAATTCCGTATTTCAGCCAAACATCATCCGAAATGTTGTCATCTTGCAAATAACACGATAGCTGATGGCAAATTAATGATCGTTGACCTATTTTTTGTTCCTCGGGTGAATAGGGATTATTTTCATCATCTGCAAAACAAGAAATCTTGAAAATCAGCAAATTATTACACTTACAAAAAATCTACTCACCATCAATTTCAAAATCAAAATGTTGAGTAATCTCAGAAAAACTATTACTAGTTGCTTTAGATTCAAAATTGAATGCACTCAAGTTCTTAAGATAAAAATTGTAAATTGCGTCCAAAACAATACTCCGTATATTTTCTTCTGTACATTTTGGGTTTAGTTTCTCCAAAACCTTAATCCATTTCATTTTGATGCATGGAATTAGCACGGTAGCCGCAATTGCTATACTTGCATCTGGTGTCAAGAAGAAATATTTTTGAAATCTTTGCCTTAACTGCTGCTATCAGCAGATATCAGCCGTTGTACAAAAGTATTTCGCAGAGGAAATATATGATTTAATTTTTTTTAGCATATTGGTATACTTATCAGACAATTTGAGTACAGCTGTTTGCCTGCTTATCACATTCAAGCCGTTATGCTCAAAGAGATCAATAAAAGATTTTTTTTCCAGGATCGAAACAGGCAAAGCACAGTCAACTATTGCGTGCAATAGCTTTTCGCTAAATATCGATTGCGCATTTTCGCCAGAAGCTACACCTGTCTTCATAGTTTTGTACTTGACAAAAAGTTCTTGGTGCTTGACACGTAAATGTGAAATAAATTTGGAAGTCACTCCACCGGTTCCCCTTATGATTCGGTCGCAAGCAACACACTTGGCACGCGTTGTCTTATCTGAAATCTAAAAAAAAAATTAATAAAAAAAATAAATAATTGTAAATTTAACAAATGTTTTTCAGACCTTCTCCACTTCCACATAAAAATCATTTTTGAAGACTAATTTTTGCAAGTCATAGGACGAATCCAAACATATATTTTTAGGAGGCGGTTTGGACTCTCCACTTGTTATTGACCGTTTCCTCATGCTAGTGGAAGGCTTGAAATCTGCATCTTCCAAATCGTCATCTGCCGAAAAATCGCATTCGCTCCCAAATATAGGTTGTGACATTTTATCCTAAATTTAAAATGTTGTTTTATGTTTTTTTTCACATGTTCCGCCATTAATACTTACCAAATATTATTACACAATTCGAAAAATGCACTACAATAAATTGTCAATACGAATGCTCAAATGTATTCCTCAGGAGGGCTTTATATAACCAGCACAAAGCAACTATAATCAAAAGCTTTGACTACTTTGATTGTGAAAATAATTTGAATTTTACTAAATAATCGTAAAAAACCTAAAACAATCAGAAAAAATCAAAAATAATTCGAAATACCCAAAACGATTATTTTTGATTTTTTTTTATTTTTTCCGATTATTTTGAATAATGGTAATAATTCTAGATTTTTGTTTTATTTTTTGTAATCGTAATCATTAGATTATCACAAATTTTTCAACAGTGAATTATATAATCATTACGAGTATTTCTAATAAATAATCTAATTGATTAGTAATTCTAATCGAAATTTAACAGGTATGAATAATACAAAAATATAAATATAAATTTAAATATGTGTCCTGATTTTTTGGCACCTCTTATATGTTCAACCTTTTTTGTCACTTTTTTGGACTGTTTTTGCTATCGGTTTATGGCAGCACTGATTCCTGAGCTGTGTATCAGCTGTTCTCTCAGTCCACGCACGCTATGGATAGGACATTAATCGATGTGTTGCTGTGGATTTCGTTCAAGTTGCTGAATACTCAAGCAACAAAATTAAAAAATAAAAATTCCTGGCACAGCTTTTTCTAAATCAAAATTGCCAGGAATTTTTATTTTCCGTGGTGCTCGATACCAGGCAAAATGCAGGAAAAATTAAAAAAAAAAATGTTTTGGGTACAATTTGGTTTCTTATCTCATACGATATGTTCGCTAAAATGCGTCGTTACGACAATCACAATGAAGCTATATAGGTATTATAAAAATATCAAAAAAAAAAAAATAATTATAAAAGTTTTTCCCATATTCTTCAAGTATTGTCAGTGATATATTACTAAAGCTTAGTACGCTCTAGCTGAAAACATTTTGGAAGCTCGAAATGTTCGATGTTTTGAAGTCCGGCTTTTTTTTTTTTTTATTTGAATCACCGCGAGGGTGAAAATAGGGTTGGCTGCACTGAGAACACTATTTAAGCCAGGTATTAAGAACAATGAGTGTATAAATATAGAACCTTTCGGAACGAGTTGAAAAACACAACAGAAGTCTGGCCTTACGGTCGCAACCATCGCCACGGAAAAAGTTGGTTTTTTATATTTAAGCGTAGTACGCTCTAGTTGAAAACATTTTGGGAGCTCAAAATGTTCGATGTTTTGAAGTCCGGCCCTCCAAACTTCAGTGTGACAGCATAATACCAAAAATCACTCAAAAGTTCAGAGATTGTTGGTCTTATGCTGCTGTGGTCATACTGTTGCGTCAGCTGTGCACAACAAATAAATAAATAACATTGAGCACAACAAAATAGAGCAAATGGGTCAAGTGGACATGATGAGAGAAGTGGCAGCGACTAATACCCTAATTCTTAATTAAAAAATTATAAATTATAAAAATCCCATCAAAATGAGTTTTGTCGATCAAATCCCACAATATTGGCCTCTGTTGCATCTTTTCAATCAGTCTTATTCGTTTTTTGTGTTCAAAGAGCTCAATTCGGCTATTATTTTACTGCTTGTTGGTCGCCATATCTGTTCAAAAAAATTTCGACTAGTCAAAACACTGATTCAATCAATGTTTTGAAAGGTCAAAAAAAAGCTGCCATTTGTTTACCAAACAGTGTTGTAAAACACCAGATAATTTTCTGAGATGCCCATATTTAGGTGCAGCTAATAATTTTAGTTGCTATAACAATTATTACCCAGTAGCACTTTTTGTATGGAAAAGTATACAGATTTCCAGCCGAACTTGCAGCCGGTATGTGCAGCCACTTTGTGTAAAGTTCTAATTCGCTTTTACATTAGCGTGGCCGGGGTAATTCGGTATACGCTAGCTGAAGATCTGCCGAAATTTTCCGGCACGGTTTGCGGGGGTACCCGCTGAAGACGTACGGAAAATTTTACACAGAGCTTCAGGGGTGGGAAATTTTTGCCCTGGCTGTAGGCCACTGGGAAATTGTGCCGAATTGGCGGCAACAAATTATGCACACAAGATCTTTATTAACCCTCTTTTATTTTAATGCACTTAATTTTAAACTAAATATTAGTTAATTTATAATAAAACTTAAAACTAACTATACTTATTATTTAATTCCTCCTGGCCACAGCATTCGGTTGAAGAGTCAATCTGAAATTTAGAATCAATTAATTGTTTGTTGGAAGAGCATTAGAATGATTAATTCTTACCTAATTGTTGGGCGATTTGCCAATCTTACTTTCCATTTTGAAGAGCCCCCTACAAGTTGATTATAAGAAAATACAATAATTATAACAAATTTGTTGTCTAATTGGTTAAATGTTAAATTTACTTACGTGTGACTGGACTTGCTTGCAACAGCTATGATCTTCGTCATCGGGCGACCTATTAGGCTAAAAATACAATAGAAATAAACATTTGTTCATATATTTATAGTTAAAACTTACCATTTTTTACACTTTCTGCACAATTTGTTATGATCCGACTTTATTATCGCAACCAGATATCGATTTGCCGGCTAGCTATCGGCACTACTCAGGGATGAGTCGACCTCGATACCTGGCGAGTCGGGTAACAAAATATTTATATTTTTACTTTCGAAATTAAATACTCGGACTTCGGTTTCTCAACACCTATACGGACAATCTGCTGGCAAGGATTTGGTGGACAGATGTTGTCATCCACCACTACGACGCCCTCCCTACCTATAGTCGGCTTTCGTGTTGCGGCTGCGCTGTTGCGGCTGCCGTTTGCAGGTTTTCTTCCGCCCGCTTTTTTTTCCTGCTTCTCCAACCACGAGCCAGACCAAAACTACCTTTTTTTCCAATCCCTAACCTCATTCCTTCCTGTCAAAGTTCTCCTGTCATCTCATCTATCTCATTCCTATCATCCGTATTTGTGTTTTGGTCGACGCTGATAGATGGCGTTGGTATCAGCTGGCGACTATCACTATCGATAATATCGATAGATCAGCGCCGACCATAACAAATTACGAAGTACACAAACGAAGGGCTGCAATGTCTTCGGTAGCCGATAATTGCATTGCCAGCCCTTTGTATTTATCGATAACAGCCACGATAATAATATTTAATAATAAAACAAAATTTTAGCATATTTTAAAAATGCTTGATTAATAAAATAAGTTATTGAATATATTACGTTTCTTATAAATTCTTTCAACCCTACAGAAATACACCATAAAATGTTTTCGATATTTATTGCCAGTCGTTTGCAACGTTAAGTTGGCTGCAGCTGCAGTCCCTAGGGACTTTTTTTCTTGCAGCAAAAATTACCACTGAAATGTGTAAGAAAATTTCCGCTACGTTTCAGCGGCCTCGCCCTGAAAACGTAGCGGAAACTGGCCTGTAGCTTTGCTACGTAAATTTTCCGGCAGAAGACTGTGTGTATTTTGTTCACCACATGCCTTCAGGTTCTATTGGGTAACAATCCCATCAAAATGTTTTTTTTTCGGTCAAATCCCACAATGTTGACCTCTGTTGCTCTTCTTCAATAAGTCTAATTCGCTCTTTGTGTTCCAAGATCTCAATTTGGCTCTTATTTTGCTGCTTGTTGGTCGCCATTTCTGTTCAAAAAGATTTCGACTAGTCGAAACAACGATTCAATCGATGTTTTGAGAGGTCAAAAAAAAATTCCATCTGCAAAAAATATTCTGAGCTGCCTATATTTACAGTAGCTCACAGCTTATTTCGTGCAAGGGTAGGCTCAAATTTTAAGATCGAATAACTTCCAAACTATTACAGATATCAACAAAATTTAAATGCAGTTCTTTTCAGCGGACTGTCTATATTATTAAAGATATTAAAATGTTTTTATATTTCCGTAATTAGCGCTTAAAACTAAGAAAAACTAAAACAATTGACTATTTTCATGTCACAGCTTATTTCGTGCAGGCACTTGGAGTAACTCGAAATCTGTAATTGTGATTATAATGTCGCTTCTTCTTCTTCTATCCTTAAGGACACATCATTAGCTAATACTATTTTACTTTTAATGGTTTAATTCACTTTTAAAACTTTGGTTTTGAGGTGAATTCCAAAATGATCCCTGGTTAAAATATTTATTAGTATAAATCGGTCCGAGAGTGATTAAAATAAGGTTTAACTTAGCGGAATATTGTTGAAATGATTAAATTAGGCCCTAGTTTAGTACATTCCGTCATCCAAGATTTTCTTTGAGCCAACCAAGTGGCAGAAAAGGGCCAAGATTATCCCAACTAAGTTTTCACTGATACCGATAGGAAACTTATCGGGCGGATTATCAAAGCTAATGCAAAGTTATCGGTTCCAAAAATGACTTCGTTGTTGAAGGCACATATCCTTCTCCATGATTCCATCAATAATAACCCTATTTTCAACGTCTGGAGTCGCCATGGGTGCCCAAACAAAAAAACTGACGCCGGCATTCTTAACAGTGGTTTCTAGGTGCTTATGTTATAGCTCGGTATTCGGTAATGTCAAGCCTATTGCATTCCATCGATACCAAAGATATTTAATTTGGACTCTTCTGCAGATATAAAATCATTCCAGAAGAAAATCTGACGATTTTCATGATTTTTGGTAAATTTTACTCTGCATAGCTGATAACCTGTGTTAATAAATGGCTTCTTTCGCGGTACTTGGGCATACAAGTCATTATCTCGCAGCATAAGTCCAACTGTTCCTATAGAACATTTGTTGGCCATTTCATTATCAACATCCGAGATCAGTTTTGGAACCGATAACTTTGCATTAGCTTTGATAATCCGCCCGATAAGTTTCCTATCGGTATCAGTGAAAACATAATTGGGATAATCTTGCTCATTTTCTGCCAGTTGGTTAGCTCAAAGAAAATCTTGGATGACGGAATGTACTAAACTAGGGCCTAATTTAATCATTTCAACAATATTCCGCTAAGTTAAACCTTATTTTAATCACTCTCGGACCGATTTATACTAATAAATATTTGAACCAGGGCTATTTTGGAATTCACCTTAAAACTAAAATTTTAAACTTAAATTAACCCATTGAAAATAAAATAATATTAGCTTATAATGTGTCCTAAAGGATAAAAGAAGAAGAAGCGACATTATAATCACAATTACAGATTTCGAGTTACTTCAAGTGCCTGCACGAAATAAGCTGTGACATGAAAATAGTCAATTGTTTTAGTTTTTCTTTATTTTAAGGGCTATTTACAGGAATAGAAAAACAATTAATTATCTCAGCTAATATATATAACATATAGAAAAGAACTGCATTTCAATTTTGTCGATATCTTTAATAGTTTCGGAGTTATTCGATATTGAAATTTGTCCCTACCCTTGCACGAAATAAGCTGTGAGCTACTGTAGGTACAGCGTACATAGATTTAGAAATGGCCTTACAATATAATTTCGAGCATGTTTGCAACCCTTTTTTTTATGTGGAGTTTTGGCCTTGCAAACATATTTTCGGCTAGAGCGTACTATGCTTATAATGCTAATACGAAAATATATTACAAAAAAAAAAGTTAAAATTCTGTTTTATGCGGACAGGATAAAAAAAAAAGTGGGAACAGGATTCATACAAAAATGTGAATATAGAAATAAAATGAAGTGAAAACAAGCAATCTATTTTGGAAAAAATTTGGTGGTCCTGAAAAGATCCGATTTGGTACTAATGCAATTTCAAAATAATTTGGTAAAGATTTTCGTGTTTGGAGGGCCAAAGTTCATAAGAAAAGTGCATTGAGACATGGGAAGCAAATTTTTTTTTGATTTTGTAAACTAGTGTTATCGATAGAATATAAAATTGGGCCCGATAATTGCCCAAAACTTTTATAAAAGTCTTAAATAAATATAAGTTTATAGTATAAACTTTATACCAAAATAAAAAAAAATATATATTTTTTAGGTGATCCAAAATCGCAGCAAATGATTTTTATACCACTTTGAAACCATTTCATGATATGATTTTATGAGAGGGACTTCGTGTAAACTGGATACATCGTAACAAGTGACTTATCGATATAATAAATAGGATCAGGGGAACCATCACTTATTCGATCTGTGAGTCATATCTATTCGGTTTCAGCAGATCTTACAGATTTTTCTTGGAAATAAAGTAAAACTTTAATTGAACACAGAAAAATTAAATTAAAAAGTGTTATATTAAATATGTCGTATCAACAAGCCGGCATGCCAGATCAATCTTTTCTTTGGGATATATTTCAAAGGTATATTACATATGCATGTAAATAAGTAGATATATGTACATGTCCAGCTCAATATAAATACATCTTGTTCTTGTTATTTAAATACATTTGTATGTACATATTTTGCATGTTTTAATATGAAAATGGTTATCTAAAATTTTGTAGAGTTGACAAGGATAGAAGTGGGCACATATCTGCAGATGAACTTCAAGTAGCCCTCTCTAATGGCACATGGTCTGCTTTTAATCCCGAAACAGTCAGACTAATGATTGGGATGTTTGATCGCGAGAACAGAGGAACTGTTTCTTTTCAGGATTTTGGTGCCCTTTGGAAATACGTTACCGATTGGCAGAATTGTTTCCGTTCTTTTGACCGTGACAATTCCGGTAATATTGATAAACAAGAACTTAAAACCGCCCTGACGTCCTTCGGATATCGTCTGTCTGACCATCTTGTTGAAGTTCTTCTTCGTAAATTTGACCGTTTTGGTCGTGGGACCATTCTATTTGATGATTTCATACAATGTTGTATTGTCCTATATGTAAGTATTAAGATTCGTAATGCATGCGGAATGCAGTTTGCGGAGATGACATTTAACAAATCCTTTGTTTCTTTCTTGTAGACGTTAACAACAGCTTTCAGACAGCATGACACCGACATGGATGGGGTCATTACAATTCACTATGAACAATTTTTAAGCATGGTATTCTCACTTAAAATTTAAGATTATTTACATTAGTTTAAGTTTTATAAACAATCACTTCGCAATATTCAATGGAGAAAGTTATATACAGATAAATGTAAATAGTAAGTTTACCATTTTTTAAAACGTCTTTATTGCCAAATTGAATACAACAGCAACCTCAAATTTTTAACTATTATACTTATTCGTAAAGAAACAGTTAATTTAAGATATGCGTTTATATTAAAAGTTATAAATACATATGTATAAAAAGTTAATATATATATAAAAACATGATAATATTTCCAATGTTTTAAATTTAATTTTTGCTTGGATTTATGTGAACGCCCTACCAAGCAGATTTAAAGATAGCGAAAAATGTGAAAAATATTTTGCATAACCCGCGTTAGAGTTAGGAAAATGTGCAATGAACTTTAATTTTAAGGTATGGTGTGAATAAGAATGCCTTCTATGCCTTAACATCATATAAAAAAAACCTTGGCGTAGATTGGGCTAGAAGAACATCGAAGTGCATTTATTTCTAAGCATTAGAGCAGAGAAATGGGCACAGAAGTAAGAATGAAGAATATTCATTCGATTTCGGTTAAGCTTAGTATGGAGTCAAAACACAGCTGACGCCTGCATAAGGGGCTCAATATATTTTTTTGTCCGCTAGCAGAGAATATAGTGTTGCCAATGCAACATGAAAAAATAACAAAAAGTAGAGTGGTAACACTGTTTCGCCGCCAGTCGTTTGTAAATGCCATTACTAAGCAAATAACCTATAGAGAACTCATCCCATATAAATGTATATGTCAGCCAAAATGCTTCGCGCAGCCACTGCTGCCAGAGTCGCTTTTTTCCCGTCAAAGAAGCAAATTTTGAAGAAATTATATAAAAATATGGTACTGTTTTTTAGCATTCTGTTATTTTATTCCTACCATTCTTATTCAGAAATAAAATAAAAGTTTGCTTAAAAAGCAGTTCCATAATTTTTATTATTTCTTTAAAATTTGACTATTCAAATCTGGCTATTTTTTAACGGACTAATTTTGGCAACGCTGCGCGCAGCGTCCACTGGGAAGTGTTATCGATCTGGGAATATTGTTTGAGTGGAGTTCATAAGAGAAACGATTTTATTTTTGAGGCCATTTCTTCCGAAACTAAAACTAGCGAACTATGAACTCTACCATTAAAACTTTTTTCCCACATTAATATATTTAAAAACTATATCTTAATTTTTAAAAATTCCTGTCAAAAGAATTATCAAACTTTTTTTCTTGTCATTACATTACCGTATTTATATATGGAGTTCAGGCCTTGAAGAAGGCTTTTACACCATACGAAGTTTAAGGAATCGCATACATACATATGTGATTTTTTGACTTTTTAGCTTGGTACTGAGGTATATAGAAGATAAATGTCTGGCACACAAGTGAAAACGATGAAGACTTTGAATTTCGTCAATAATGACAACATTATTGGTAGATTATAAGTAAAAACAAAAGCTAAAATTGTTTTTTTAGGCATAAATTAGATAATTATGTATTTTTTCATTAACATATGTGGGGAATACACGTAAACAGTTGTAAAGCGATGGGCCTTTTATCTCCTCTTTTTTTATCAAAATTAGTTCTGTATGTTAAAGCCTAGTACCGACGTCAGAAAAAAGGCCTAGCGTAAGGTCAAACTCCATATAAAAAAAACGCTGGCGTAAGGTGAATAAGAAGAAGACGCATTTATCTCCGCTTGTCGGTCCGCACGTCAACTAAACTGAAACTAAAAACGGAGTTGCCAGATAAGGAACGGGCGTTATCCAGCACTGTTTGAAACAGCTGTCAAGCCAAGCGAAAAATATATTTCTTTAGAGTTTCGGTATCTATCTATCTCACTCTCTCACAATAAGTCAAAAGAAATGGCGATGAAATTAACAAAAAACAGCAGATTGGATCTTTTCGAGACAGCAGACAAAATTCTGCTGATTAACGAGGTGGAAAAGAGGCCAATATTTGTATTTTTTCATTAATTTAGAGGGAGAATCTACGTGAAAAGTTCAAAAGCGATAAGTGCACCAAATACCCGCTGTGCTTGCGTTTCATCGCATATTTCTCCTCTATTAATATTAATATACATTTTTCATTGCCTATTCTCTCCTCTTTTTTGCAAATCAGCTCTGCATGTTCATATTTAAAATAAACCGCTGCTGACGCATAGAGTTACCATTCCATTTTATGTTATTTTTCCGTGCTGCATTGGCAACTCTGGCTTTACGCTCGTCGACAGCTAAATATTGTGCATTTTCCGCCGCTAAAAATTTATCTCACGTCGGTACTAGGCTTAATGTTTTAAATAAGCCACCGCTGACGCATAGAGCTACCACCCAACATTTTGTTATTTTTTTGTCTTACATTGGCAACACTGTCTTTCCACTCGTCGGCAGCAAAATATTGAGCACTTTATAGGCAATTTACACTGAGACCGGTAAGCAAAAAGACGTAGCTTCCGGCGAAAGTCGTTTACACTGAGAGTAGGCCGGTAAAAAAACCGATATTTTGAAGTCTAGTGTCAAACTGTAAAAATTCTTGTTTTACTTCTATTATAAATTAAACCAAAAATATGGGCAAATGCATAAAATAGATTGAAAAACTAGTGCCGCAAAGAAAATGAGGCTCATGCGAGTAAATCAAAGCATTTGCCGGATTTAAGGTGGTGTTAAATTTGTTTAATGATGCTTTATAGGAGCGACCCAGAGAAGTTTGAGACCAACATTTACTTCGCCGTTTTGAAGTCGCTTGGGCTTAACGTATTTTTTTTATATAGAAAACGAATATCACTTATCACAAATAAACCAACCAGAATTTTAATATCTGCATAGGGGATCCTGGCGGTTATATTGAATGAGGAGGAACAAAGAATATCAATTTATCTTTTTTTAATTCTATTGCCGTATTTTAATATGTCCGGAGTTACATATGTTTACTGGTTTTCGTTGGGCATTTCTGCACATAGTGCTCATATTTAAATTTCGAGCCCTCAGACTTTTTGTGGTGGTAAATCTATTTCTTATCAATTTTAGGCAGAGCTGTCACCTTTTTGATCAAAAGTGAGCCGGTAATGACGCCGGTATCAAATACCGGCACGCCGTAGAGCCTTTATATTTGAACCTAACTGTCGAATTATGTGTGATAAAGGCCTACTTACGGGCCTTAAACCGGTTTTTTTTCGTTACGGCTCCATACGGGTCTCAGTGTAAATTTCCTATTACGCCGCTAAAAATTTATCTCGCTTCAGTACCAAGCTTAAATGCAAACAGTGCTAGAAAACGCCCGTTCCTTATCTGACAACTCCGCTTGTAGTTGTAGTTTAGCTTTTCTCCGGACCGACAAGCGGAGATAAATGTCAAGTTCTTCTTCTTTTTAGCATTATGCAAGCGTTATTTGTATATGGAGTTTGGGCTTACGCTGAGCCTTTTATCTAATGTCAGTACCAAGCTTCTACATAGTCATCGATTATTACAAACCACGTTATGAAAATGGAACTAGTCAAAGTAAAAATGTTTCGTTTCAAATGTTTCTTGAACTAGATCCTAAGAGTTTGATTCAGTCTTTTTCCATACTGTTTCAGTAAATTACGTTGTTCCGTCTGCAAAGAATGAAAAAAGTGTATTGTCGGCTTTCATATTAGCGAAAATAAATTTGTCTTTTAAAGCAGACCGCGACTGAAAAGTAAAATTTTTTTATATTTGTTTAATTTAGAAGCGCTGCTATATAAATATATTCCAGAAATTAAGTGAAATGTCTGAACTTCAATCATCATTACTGTTGAAGAAACAATTGGCAGGTATGTTTCACATGTCTCAACTCTGAATATTTTTATATATATAGATTCATACATATGTATGTATATACATATGAGTTTATAAACGTATATACATACATACATACAAATGTACATATATGCTCATGCATGTGTTCCTGTGTACGTATGTAAGAATAGAGGAATTAGTAGAGCATTTTCCAGACATGAAAACATGTGTGAATGAATATCTCTTTGTATTCATACATATGTATGCGTGTATGTATATACATAAGTTGAAGGATCCATGTATATATTTTGTTAACTATATACTTAATAATCTGATATACCTACATACATACATATGTGTATGTATATGAAAGTTGAAATATGCATATGTATGTATGTAACATGACTTATCTACCAGATTTGGTCTCCCGGCCAGTTTAAGCATCCTTACTAAGGACACCCTTGATGGTAGTAAATAAGCCAATCTTCCTTGTTGGAGATAATTAATGTGGTTATTATCTTTGTATGTACATAAAACTGTGTGTATGTAAGTATAAATCAATTACATTTTTTGTGCGAGCCCTAAACGTGCATACATACATAAATACAGTGGCTCACAGCCTTTTTCAAACAGCCCCTAGCAAATTTTGTATTCATTTTTAACAAAGGACAAAGAAAATTCTCAACAAAGTCTGAAGCCTCTTAGAGATATCGAAGATATTGTAGTGATTTTTTAAATGCCTTAAAATTGTCTTTGCGATTTGTATTCTTTCTGCTAATTTAAAGAACAAATAAAAATAATGTTGACTGGTACTGTAGGTAAGAAGGAACAAAAAAAAGATACATTGTGAATAAACTTTCACTCCTTTTTTACCTTCTCCGAAGTTTAAATAAATGGAATATTTTTGTTTTATTGTCAAGTGAATTTTAATCCTTTCCTATTCTGACAATATTGCGACACAATCTTCATCAAGTTCATATTCCGGTTTGAATTTATTGGTTAACAATAATATCCGAAAGCTTGACTGTCAGTGCTATTTCTAAAAGAACTCTTTGGTGTACCCAATCGTATACCAAACAAAAAAAAAAGTTTGAGTCTTTTACTTTATTCAACGGAAATTCTTATGTATTGCTCAGATAAATCCAATATCTTATTGTTGTAACCAAAATTATATGTATGTACATGGGATAGGAAAACACACTCTTTGGACACCACTGGTATAAATGAATCGTTAAGAGCGGAATTTTAAATAATTCGGTATATACAGGGGTGGTCAAAAGTATTTACACAACACTTAAAGTTAAATCTACTCATAATTTGAACTAACTTCATGTTAATTTTGGTATCAATGGAAAGGTCATCTGAATTCCTTTTGAATGATAAAAAGCTTTCCTTAACCTATTGAGTACCCATTGAAAATTGAGTTTTTGTAAAAGTCTATTTCTTTTTACTTTTTTCCTCGGCCTCAATCAAAAAATGCTTTGATGCAAACAGTTTCTTCAAACAATTTAAATAGTGTCTGCAAAGAAAAAAATCTTTTCGCTAGTATTTTTTAAAATTTTTTGAAAATGTCAAAAATGGCCCTTTTTCCTTATTTTCATACAAAAAGTGACCTTTTTGCCATTTTCAAAAAAATTTAAATAAAAATCTAGCGAAAAGATTTTTGAAAATTTTTCTTTGCAGACACTATTTAAATTGTTTGAAGAAACTTTTTGCATTAAAACATTTTTTGATTGGGGCCGAGGAAAAAAGTAAAAAAAAAGTCTTACAAAAACTCAATTTTCAATGGGTACTCAATAGGTTAAGGAAAGCTTTTTATCATTCAAAAGGAATTCAAATGACCTTTGCATTGATACCAAAATTAAAATGAAGTTAGTTCAAATTATGAGTAGATTTAACTTTAAGTGTTGTGTAAACACTTTTGACCACCCCTGTAATTTAAATCACCTTTAGAAAACTTAATGGATCTTTACATATGTATATTTTAACCATACAAAATTCTAACTATTCCTTTTTTTCAGAACTGAATAAGAATCCAGTAGAAGGTTTCTCAGCTGGATTAATTGATGAAAATGATATATTTCGTTGGGAAGTCCTAATAATTGGACCACCAGATACACTTTAGTAGGTTTATTGCAGTAAATATATGCTCAATATATTTAATAAATGCTTACATATCAGTTTACGTATTCTATATCCAGTGAAAATAAATAAATAAAATATCCAGTTCGGGATCGGCGTCAATAGTCGATCGAGTTAAATTTAAATGTCCGTTATCAGTCTTTAACCTAAAATTAACATAAACTAGTGAAATAAGTAAAAAAAAACCATCCAAAGAAATGAACATGAACTAATAATCGTGTCATTGTATTTATCGTTTTCTATATTTACTTTAGAATGCAAATTTATATCAAAGCGTCTAATTCAATAGCTGGTAAAATAGACTAGTTCGAAGTTGCATCATAAAGTTAATTTTCAGGTAGTTGTTAGAATGTACTAAATTCTTATAATGACTGCGAACTTAAGGGTCACAACTGCTTTGTGCAAAATTATCGGGTGTACCAAAAATCATCTTTACAGTACACTTGATGCAATTACTAAATTTAAATTTGATCAATGGTGCCTTTCACAGCTGCACTACAAATAGGTCCAGTTAATGTATATTCAAGCATTTAAACATTTTTGATATTTCTCCGATTAATTTAGGTGTACATTTTTTAATATAATATTTTATATTTTATTTTGATATCTACTGCGTGTGTTATAAAAGGCTTTATTATTAAATCTCTTTATATCCCGTTGAAGTAGTTTTATTTTAATAAGTGTTTATGAACAAATATAAGCTTAATTTATTCACAACTGTTTTTTAATTTTTGTTCTACAGTGAAGGAGGATTTTTCAAAGCGCATTTGTACTTTCCTAAAGAGTATCCACTGCGCCCCCCTCGAATGAAGTTTGTCACAGAAATTTGGCATCCAAATATTGATAAGCACGGAGATGTTTGCATTTCGATTTTGCACGAGCCTGGAGATGATAAATGGGGCTACGAAAAAGCATCTGAACGTTGGTTGCCAGTGCACACAGTAGAAACTATCTTGATATCTGTGATATCAATGTTAGCGGATCCCAACGACGAGTCTCCAGCCAATGTGGATGCAGCCAAGGAATGGAGAGAATCTTACCCTGATTTCAAGCGCAAAGTGGCACGCTGTGTTCGGAAAAGCCAGGAGGAGTGTTCGTAGAAGTCGGATTTGCTCTATATTTGTATATTTATATAAAAAATTTGATACATTAAAATGAATAACTGAATTAATAGACATATAAACTTAAGATTTCATCTTCAGAACATGTCTTGAAAAAACAAAATTTTGTGCAGTATGATAACTTAATATTTTCCTTACAAAATTGAATGATCAAGGCCAGTATTTAAATTGATTCGCATATTGTTTATAGAGGACACATTAATCTGTACGAATTGCTTTGGGAAGGGAATAAAACTAGAGAACATGTCGTAATAGGATTTGCGCGACTAACTTTGCATTCTGGCTGAGTACAAATCTGAATTCGTCGGATCAAATCATCGAATTTTAAACTGACAAAACGCTTGCTTTTAGCACATTACGAAAAACGATTGGCTTCTTTGTACCTAAGGGCCTCGTCACTTCAAATCCGGACGCAAATATAGAAAGTTTTTGAAAACCAGTTTAATTTATTTTCCAAAATTGAGTATGCATGTTATTAAATGTTATACACTGCTTTTTGGAAAGTTTCGATAAAATTGTTGCAATTTTGGCAGAATGGTAAACAATGGAAAAGGCGTAACGTGAAAAAAATCTGCACACTTTCTTTAAAAATCGCAATTGGTCACTTTCAAAGTTTGCAAAGGCCTTGAAAATTGCCAAGTCAACCGTTGGTTATGTTACCAAACGTTTTAAGGAGACTCACACTATAAATAGAGCCAAACACCAAGCCCCGAAACGTGGTTGTAAAAGCCGTGAGCTAAGACTGAAGGTAATAAGGTCATTGCGAGCAAATCCTGAGATGAATTACGGTGATAGGGCGAAAAGACTGAAAAGCAGCGCATCCACTATTTGACGAATACGACTTTTCGAAGGTATAAAGGCCTACAAATGTGCACAATGACTTAGCAGGTCGGTTAAACAAAACTTAAACGCAAAAAGACGTGCTCGTTTGTTCTACAAGCAAGTTCTTAAAGTGCTTTCAGACGAGGATTTTCTCACCGACACTTTCTGTCAAAAAACTGTCGGTGTCGTGTGAACAGTCAGAATTTAAAAAGCGCCGGCTTTTCACCGGTGTTCGCCGATGGAAATAGAACACGTCCTAATTCCATCGGTTTTTTGTGTCGGTCAAATGCCTACTAGATTGAGGCACTTTTGTATGAAACTTTTCAGAGTGTGACCAGGTTCTGTGAGAAAAAAAACCGATGGTATTTTTGTATGACAACCGATGCGAATTATGTGAATGGCAAAACTCACCGACGGTGAAAAAGTGTCGGTGAGAACACGCTCGTCTGAAAGCACTTTAACCAAATTTCTAGGGTGCATAATAATGGATGATGAGACATATGTACATCAAAATAAATTTTAAGCATCTTCCAGGCCAAAAATTTTACTTTTCCCATAAACGTGGATGTGTTGTCTTAAATTTAAAAATATAACGATGGACAAATTTGGAAAGATAACTTTAATCTGGCAAGCTCTCTGTAGATGTGATCTGAAGTCGCGCGCTTCTGTAACGACATCCTCAATGACGTCAGAGGTGTACGTGAAAGAGTGCCTCCAAAAACGCCTTTTGGCATTAATACTCAAGCACCGATCCCCAGTTAAGTTCTGGCCAGATCTGGCGACGTGCCACTATTCAAATACGACGAGTCTGTCAAATGAAGTAAACAAGGTCGATGTGCTTCCGAAGTGGCTCAACCCACCTAACTACCCCAAACTCCGTCCTATCAAAAGATATTGGGCAATTGTTAAAGGAAAATCGAAAAGGACTAGTAGAATCGTGGAAAATGAGAAATCAATGCTGATTGCCTCTAATAAATATGCTGCGAGAGTAGCCAGAAAATGTGTGCAGAAATTATTTTCAAGCATTAAACGGAAAATTCGCCACTTTATTTGCTGTAAACTAAATTGAATTTTTATTTTTAATAAATATCAGTGAAAAGCATACACTTTAAATTAAGCCATCTATCATTCAAATCCAACAATAGTTAAAAAAGTTATAACCTGATTAAAGCGTCCGGATTTGAAGTGACGAGGCCCTTAAAACTCAAAAACTTTTTGTCCCAAAAGCCAAACCTTCTTTTTCGATTATAATATATTTTAAAACCAAAAGTATACTTCGGAATTCGGCACTTTGCGCGAGCATGTCCTGCTTCTTTAAACCGGAAAATAACTTTTTGCGGAGTGCTGAATGTCAAACGAAATTTATTTTTTTTTTATTTAATGTCTTGGATATCAGAAATGTTGGGACTTGAAGTGGCTTTCGCCACTAGACTTTTATCTAGTAATTGCATTTTTTTAAAAGAGTATTATAAGTTTTTTAAATTCTATATTTTTTTAACGTTGTTACTTTGTTAGAAAGGTAAGAATACATACGCTTCATATTAAAAAAAATTGTCAAAAACTGTTGCAGAAAGACACTAACAATTTAATTTCCTTCAAAGCTAAGTACTCGGGACAAAAACATGCTTTTTAACTCCATACAACAAAATTAGTCGAAATTATTTATATTATAGCTTGTAAAACCCCTATCGGGACACTCCGCTAGGTGATAACTCCAATGCTTGACAGGGCTTTGGTCACTTGATCCTGTCAACATATCTGAGGTCTCTCACTTTTTCGTTATCCGCCTACCACCACATCAAACACCTGAGCTGAAGTTTGTTCTTCCATATGTACAACATTACTTAGTCAAGAAAGTCGCTGTGTGTACATTCGACTGACTATGCTAACCTTATCATACAGCTTGTACAGCTCGTCCTTCCACCTGATACATGTCTCCTTCTGTCGTGCCTACTGAGTCCAAAGTAGCACCTGGGGACCAAGGTAAATAAATTCCTTGACGGACTTAAATATATAGTTTCCTGCAGTCAGCTGAAAATAGATACGCCAAGATTCTCATCTAGAGAACACCATCAACTTTGTCTTGCCCATGTTTAGGACTAACATAATTTTATAGCTCCAAAGCTTTAGAAGAAGCGGCTACATCACGCTTTGAGCATTCATTATCATTAGCGTATCCAAGGAACTGTACACATATATTTGTCAGTACTGTTCCCGTTCGATACACATGCGTGGTCGATTTTTCAGTTCGGAAACAGCATTGATAAGGTCTAATATGTACCTCAGCAAGTGGTATAAGTTTCGAGTGTTTCCTATTTCTGCTACACTCTCATTTCTCATCTTGTCGTGTCCCTCTACCACAGCTTGAGTAGCTCTAGTTAGCAGCCTTTGCCTCCCGGCACTCCTGGTCGTAGCATAATTTCCTGCTAGAAGGGCTCTGGAGCACAATCACTGCTTCCACCAATGCTCGCAGGAATATGTGCGGCCATATATCGCTGGTGTTTTCAGGCATTGGAGAGGGCTGGCTCAGTAAGTCAGAGAGTTTAGTGGACATTGCATCCCTTGCTGTTGAGAGTGCAGCTTTCCGAGAGTCAAATAATCAGAGTCGATGCTAGACCCCGATAGAATCGCAGTTCAACTATGTTAGATGCATGCCTTGCATCAATCTTAACATGACCGATCTGATGCTTTACCAATGTCTAGATGAAGAAGTCGAAGTCGCACTAAAAACGACTTCTCCCTCAACCTTAGCATTAAAATCAACAAGAATAATCTAAAAATAATGTGAGGGGATGCAGCCGTACGCTCAGTCGAGCTTCTTATAAAAGCATCCTTGATGCCAACGTAAAATCAGACTGATGTTAAAGAACTTGGCAGCTATTTGGATCGTTGCAATTCTCTCGCTTAATGACAGAAGGTGAGAGACGCGGTGTCGTAGTTTGGCACATCAGGATAGTTACAGGATTAGTTACAACAAATACCTTTCATAATTAATTGGACTTATTTTGGGAGATTAATAGAAGATGAATCTTTCAGGCGATTGTTTAGCGAGACCAAAATCACAAAAATGAGCTCCAGGTCTATAGCAATTTAATTCAGATTTTTTCTAGTACTCCACAGCAGGGGTGGGCGCAAAATTTGACCTCGGGAGCACTACAACAACAACTACAACAACAACCTTTTTCGCGTCTACCTACTTTGTCGATCACCCAAATAATGTGCGAGCTGCCTGTGTGCGTTGTTGTTGCTAATGCCTCGACTCGAGCTGCCTGTGTGCGTTGTTGTTGCTAGCTTGTTCGCGAGCTGACCGTGTCTAATTGATTTATGACGCCTCGACTCGAGCTGCTTGTGTGCGACATCACGGCGCCGAATAAGTATGAGAGTAGCTGCTTAACTCCGAGAGTACAGGCCGCCCACCCCTGCTCCACAGTGTTGGTCCCGTAGCTTCCTAGTTAGAGTTGACGACCTGCCATACCAAAAATCAAATTTTATTTTTTTTTTTTTTAGAGCCGATTTTTGTGTGTGGCATCATGTTGAGGATGGAAAAAAACGACATTCGTTTTTTTATGAAACATTATTTTTTGAGAAACAAAACGGCGAAGGAATCAAATGAAAAGTTGTATACACTGGCGAACATATTTATTGGCACAGCAAACATTTTGAGATTTGGGGGCTTAATTGTTCCCTAATCGTTAACATATTGGTATCAATGGAAATGTCATTTAAATTTCGTTTGAATGATATAAAACTTTCCTTAACCCATTAAGTACCCTTCGAAAATTTCGAATTTATGTAAAAGTCAATTTTCAAAACTGTTTTCCTCGATTTTTCACAAAAAATATTTTTATGCAAAAAAATTCTTGGAACAAATCTAAGAGTAACTGCAAAAAAAAAATTTTCAAAAATATTTTTGCTAGTATTTTTGATAATAATTCGAAAATCCTAATAATGACCATTTTAACCCATTTTTCCTCATTTTCATGCAAAAGTGCCTTTTTTGCAGCTTCCCCTGGGTGGCTGTGACCCAACTCATCCGACACTTTTGTCCGCTTCCTCTCCGACGCCTAAATGTGGTACTTGTAGCGACCTCCATGTTTTTTTTGCAATCTTGTACTGAAGTTAATGTATTCATCTTCGAAGTATTTCTTGTCGATGAAATCCCACAGGATCGGCCTACACTGTACCTTTTCAATTAGTTTTACACGCTCTTCAGGCTCGAATAGGTCAATGCGGCTCTTATTTTGTTGGTTGTTTGCTGCCATTGCTGCTCAAAATGATTCGACTAGTCGAAACATTGAACGAATCGATGTTTTGAAAGGTCAAAAAAAAGCTCGAAAATTTTCTGAGCAGAAAATAATTATAATGAATTTAAGCATAATATCCAGCTGTTGAAAATATTTTGGACGCTCGAAATGTTCGAAGTTTTGAAGTCCGGCCTTACAAACTTCAATGTGACAGCATAATACCAAAAATCACTAAAAAGTTTAAAAATTGTTGGTCCTATACTGCTGTGGTCACACTGCTCGTCAGCTGTGCACAACAAACAAATAAATAACATTGAGCACAAAAATAAAGGGAAAATGGACAAAATGGACAGGATAAGAGAAGTAGCAGCGACTAATACCCTAATTATTTAATTAAATATTATTAATTACAAAAATCCCATCAAAATGTTTTTTTTTTCGGTCAAATCCCACAATATTAACCTCTGTTGCTCCTCTTCAATAATTCTAATTCGCTCTTTGTGTTCCATGATTTCAATTTGGCTCTTATTTTGCTACTTGTTGGTCGCCATTGCTGCTCAAAATGATTTCAACTAGTCGGAACACTGAACGGATCGATGTTTTGAAAGGTCTAAAAAAAAAGCTGCCAGCTGTCATTAAAGAGTGTTGTAAAACACCAAAAAATGTTCTGAGCTGCCCAAATTTAGGTACTGGGTACAAGGGCTTAGAAATAGCCTTACAAAATAATTTGTGTGGTCCGGTGGCTCAGTGGTTAGAGTCGCCAACCTGTCACATAATTAGAACTTTCAGTTTAAAAAAAAAACTGGGTTCGATTCCCCCGTCAATGTAGTCAAACATGTGTTTTTAAATTCTTAGGAATGAAACGCAAAAATAAATACTTTCCGTCACTTAAAAAAGAAAAACAAAAAAAAAAAAAACAAAATAATTTCGAGCCAGTTTGCAACCCTTTTTTTTATATGGAGTTGACACCTTTCAAACTGAATTTTCAGATACTGGATACTATGCTTTAGGTGAAACAAATTTTAGGGCGTCTCTTCTACTTATTTTTAAAATGAATTTTAAAATTTGAATTCAACACGATTTAAAAAAAAAAAACAATTTTTTGACTACGGCGCCAATTTCTCACATAACTAATCTGACATTCCTGATCATCAACTTCATTGGGGTCCCTGTAAGGGTCATACAGAGTATACAGAGTTGGAAAACGCGCAAAAAATTAACATTTGGGAGAGTGTGTGAAAATTCAGTGTTGGAAAACGTTTCAATTTATTGAAAGCAACCCTGAAAAGCCCAAAGCAACCGTGCAAAACACAAAACAAACATGAAAAAAGTTCTTGTTGCATTAAAATTTCAAAATTCATTTTAAAATAAAGTAAAAGAGACCCCCTAAAAATTGATCCGTCGAAATTCATGATAAATTGCCCTCTTTTTGTTAGTATTTTTTATTTTTTTATTAATTTTTAATTTTATTTTATTAATATTTAGCTGTCGACGGGCGTAAAGCAAGAGTTGCCAATGCAACACGGAAAAATAACAAAAAGTTAAGTGGTAACTCTATGCGTCAACAGCGGTTTATTTTAAATATGAATATGCAGAACTGCTTTTGATAAAAAAGGAAATAATAGGCAATAAAAATGTAAATTATAGTTAATATAGGGTATGAGTGAACTTAGAACTTTTTACGTGAATTCCCCCCTCTATATTAATGAAAAAATACAAAATTATCTAATATATACAAACAATTTTAGCTTTCGTTCTTGCTTAAGCCTAGTACCAACGTGAGATAAAAGGCCTAGCGTAAGTCAAACTCCATATAAAAAATACGCTAGCGTAAAGTGGAAAAGAAGAAGCGAAATTCATCTCCGCTTGTCGGTCCGGACGTAAACTAAACTGCCAAATAAGAAACGGGCGTTTTTCAGCACTGTTTGCATTTAGCTGACAGGCAGAGCGAAACATTGAACTGTTTAGAGTTTCGCTATCTATCTATCTCACTCTCTCACAATAACTCAAACGAAATGACCGGAAGATTATCAAAAAACAGCATATTGACTCGTTTTGAAACAGCAGACAAAATTCTGCTGATTAACGAGGTGGAAAAGAGACCAATATTTGTATTTTTTCATTAATGTAGAGGGATAATCCACGTAAAAAGTTCTAAGGAGATGGGTTCACTCATACGCGATGTGCCGTCGCATATTTCTCCTATATTAACTATAATTTACATTTTCATTGCCTATTATCTCCTCTTTTTAGTAAAATCAGTTCTGCATGTTCATATTTAAAATAAACCGCTCTTGACGCATAGAGCTACCACTCAACTTTTTGTTATTTTCCGTGCTGCATTGGCAACTCCGGCTTTACGCTCGTCGACAGCGAAATATTGAGCATTTTCCGCCGCTAAAAATTTATCTAACGTCGGTACTAGGCTTTATAATCTACCAATATTGTCGTCGTTATTGACCAAATTCAAATAGTCTTCATCGTTTTCACTTGTGTGTCAAACATTTATCTCCCATATGCCTAGCGAAACTCTAAACAGTTCGATGTTCCGCCAGGTCTTTTAGCTAAATGCAAACAGTGCTGAAAAACGTAAGTTCCTTATCTGATAACTCCGTTTTTAGTTTTAGTTTAGCTTACGTCCGGACCGACAAGCGGAGATAAATGTCAAGTTCTTCTTCTTCTTAACATTACGCCAGCGTTTTTTGTATATGGAGTTTGGGCTTACGCTAGCCCTTTTATCTCACGTCAGTACCAAGCTTTTACTACAAAATTCGATCACTTTTTTTCAAAAGATGGAAAGGTTTTAAAACATCGGAAATTCATCGATTCATCGAAGTTTCGACGCGATGTATCAAATAGAGGTGGAGAACTATCGATGGCACTATCGGCACTATCGATGGTCAAGCACTATCGAGCCACCATCGATGGCAGATCTGCACTATCGATAGTGAGCGATAGTTTTTTATGACGCTCAAAGCGTCACAGGAAGGCGCTCTTTTGGCATCTGCAGAGCTTTGGAAACATTTAAGTTTTGTTTTTAATAATTATATATTTTTATTACATGGACAAGTTCCTTACTGTAGTCAAAAAAGGTCAAGAGGAACGTAAAGGAACTGAACCGAGTCCGAGCGCATGTTCAGTAGGCTGGACAAAAAGATTTAGATCGTCGAACTTTGGCTTTTACAACAGCTAAAAGCGAAACATTATTATTGATAACGAATTTTATTTGATTTAATTTTTATACTACCTAAATTAATACCAATTTCAAATTTCAATTTGAAATTTACATGAATGCTCAAATTAACTCACTATCGAAAACTATCGATAGCTATCGATGGTTTGAAAAATAATATCGCTGACTATCGATGGTGCCGACTATCGATAGTTCTCCACCTCTAGTATCAAACCAAGATAATTTTTACGTTTTAAAAACATCGATGAGCATCGGCATCTACTTAAATTTTCATCAATACTTCAGCACTTTTTGGGGTCAGCTTTCGACACTTTAGGAACTGCCGTCGCAGGGATATCGATATATTTTCGTATGTTTTTAAAAATATCAACATTTTTATGAAAAAAATATTTTTTCTTGATGTTGTCAACAAAAAAAACTATCGTTTTTCCACCCCAAATTTGTTCTGTTTCTTCTAATGCTTACTAATAGAGCTGGGAAAACATCGATAGTGGAGATATTCGATATTTTCGATGTTTTCTAAACAAAAATTTTATAGTAGTGGGATTCCGGTAAACGTTTTTGATTTGCTTTTGATTATTTTTAACCAAATATAAATCAGTTGACGGAACGACCCTTTTTGTACACTGATTTTTTTTTGATTTCGTGAACAGCTGACAGCCTGGGCGAACAGTAAGACCACATTTCCCTGATTTGCTCTGGGCACACTGAAAATTTTGTATGGAGCAGCTGTGAACAGCTGACTGAAAAATCAAAATCAAATCAAAAGCAAATCAAAAACGTTTACCGGAATCCCACTAGTATCGTCCAACTTAACAGCAGGATGCAATCTTTTAATATATTCGATCTGTATATATGTATTCGAACAATGCACACATTTCGCCGTCTTGCCATCTTTGCGAGCGTTTTTCAAAGCCTTTTACTAAGCTAAGATTATTCGTCGCTCGGGTGCTTTTTAAAAATTTGTCCATAACTTGATAATTTCCGCTCGACAACACCAATTAATTTTGGACTTGTGATGCAAAAACGCGGGCCACTATCTTTAACTATCGAAGTCGAAACATCGATGGTGTGAAGCTAAAATAAAAATTCGATATGTATTCTATCGTGAGTGGTCGACCAAGCTCTACTTATGTACTAATTTATTGAAAAATTTGCACTTGTACAATGTATCATCGACAAAAAATTACTATCGATATATATTTATATTATATCAACAACATTGGCATATTCGATGCAAAAACACAGATGCTTAAATTTTTTCATGCAAGTCTGTCAGTATCAAAAATAGGAGCATTAAAAAACTCATTTTTCACAAAATATTTTTGAACTTACAGCCAATTTTTTTAAGACGATTTCATGAAATTATATTTATATGAATGTAAATGAGTATTAAAGCGTAAGTCTTGAAGGCGTTGCTCAATATACTGAACTTCAATGACAGGATGAGGAATTTAATTTCGGCAGGAAGACGTACATACATATTTGTGTTTGATTTCATATGTATAGAATAGCAAACATACATATGTTTGTAAGTGTGTATGTACCTTCATGCAGGTATTAAATTTCAACATGCATGGTCAACATACATAAATATGTTTATATATTATAATACGTACATACATATGTACGTATGTACATATTTCTAATATTTAAATATGTATGTATTTTTATACATGTCTTAAGTATATACATATTTACATACATATGTAGATTTAATTATACGTACACGCATATGTAAGTATATATTAAGTGCATGCATTTTCAAACATGCATTCCAATATATATACATACATCATACATGCGAACGTGCATACACATACATACATATTTATGTATGTACATACATATGTATTTGTAAGGTACACACTAATGCTTAAAGATTTGCGTTCTGAAAGTGTATAGCAGCAGCTCAAGGTTCACATCCAAAATTAAAGCTTTTTAAGCTACTATCGCTAGCTTTAAATTTACTTTTACTCTAAAGCTTTACTAGTTCATCCGATTCCTTGCAGTCTTCGTTCAGATTCTACCGCGCACTGTGTTGTCCGATTAATTTACATTATCATCATACAAATAATTCATTTAAGTAACAAATTTCGTATTACCAACAGTGAATATAGTAATTGGTTTAAGAATCATGAAGTAAAATGTGTTTTTGTTTAATATGCACATCCACACGTACGTATACATGTACAAAGTATTACAATAAAATGGATTTACATTCATACATATGTATGTACATGCATACATACATAAATATAAACGAACGCTTACAGTATTATCCTTTTCGGTCACCGGGCTATTTTAAAAATGTTTACTTGTGTGTTTAAACAAATCTACATATGTACGTACATATGTATGTATACTGTTATGTGTGTACGTGGAGAAATATTATTGTTTGTGTGTTTACTAACATTCGTATGCACATTGCTTATGTATGTACATTATATGAAACGAGACGAGCTTATACGTGTATGAGCGCCTGTATGAAGTTACCAAAAAAATTCTTTTTATATACAGATGCCATTTGCACTGATTACGTACCGTAATGTACGATTATTATTGTTTTCAAATATTTTTTGCTAAATCGACGTAAATTGACTATAACGTGTAAGGTTGGTTTAGTTCTGTAGAAGTGATGGAATAAGAGCTTTTTATGGATGTTTATAGTATATATGTATGTATGTACATTGTACATACACTGGCGAACATATCTATTGGCACAGCAAGCATTTTGACATTTGGGGGCTAATCTGTACCGTTATCGTTAACATATTGACATCAATGGAAAGGTCATTTAAATTCAGTTTGAATGAGACATAACATTCCTTAACCCATTAAGTACCCATTGAAAAAAAAAACAATTCTAAGAGTGACTGCTAAAATTTCTTCGATAGAATTTTTATGATTTTTTGAAAAATACTAAAAAATTCCTTTTTTGTATGAAAAGGAGGACAAAGGGGCTAAGATATTAATTTTTTTCCGTTTTCAAAATTTCAAAAAATATTAGTGAAGAGATTTTTGAAAATGTTTTTACTGTTAGAATTGTGTGAATAATTTATTTTGCATTAAAACATTTTTTATTTAAGCCCGAGGTAAGAAGTTTCTAAAATTGACCTTTAAAGTGCTTTCAGACGAGGATTGTTTCATTGACACTTTTTGTCAAAAAACTGTCGGTGTCGTGTAAACACACAAAATTTTAAGGTGTCTGTAAAAAAACAGACGCTCACCGATGGAAATAGAACACGTTCTATTCCATCGGTTTTTTTCGTCGGTGAAACCGTGCCAGTAACATCAATACGTTATCATTGCACTTTTTTGGTATTTTTTTGCGCTTTACGGCAAAAATAAAGTGTGCGCGAACAAAAATTGTGTTGAGGGTGACCAGCTTCTGTGAAAAAAAAACCGACGGGATTTTGGTGTGAAAACCGATGCGAATAGTGTGAAAGGTAACATTCACCGACAGTAAAAAAGTTTCGGTGAAAAAATCCTCGTCTGAAAGCACTTTTACAACAATTCTTCATATTTGTTTTGTATCATTCAAAAAATTTAAAAAAATCACAACGCTAGTATTTTTTATGGTATTTTGTAAATTGCGTTCACTCTTAGAATTGTTTCAAGAATTTTTTTCAAAATTTTTTTTTTAAATCGAGGATTAAAGTTGAAAAGGTAGAAGTTCACAAAAATTCGAATTTTTCAATGGGTACTTAATGGGTTAAGGAAATCTTTGCATCATTCAAACGGAATTAAAACGACCTTTCCAAATATTTTTTTTTACTAGGAAGACTTGACTTACAATAGCTGTTAAAGTAAAAGAAAGGTTGTATGCTTAGTTTTTCTGACTAGTGTAGTTAGATCCTTTTAACTTAGAGGTATTCCAAAAATAGATTAAGATAAGATTTTGATTTAACTAAGGCAAATCTTAATCTGTTGACGGAGCGACACTTCTTGCGATTAGCTTTCATTTCGTGAATTTTAAATAAATACGCGAAACAACAAATAGCTGTTTTAAGAGACTAACCCCACTTGTAACACAAGAAAATTGATTATTTTCATGTTTATTTTTTACGAAAACTACGAAACTTTTTTAGTCAACCATTATATCATCTTAAGGTACATTGAACACAACTCAGTATTATTTTTATTAAATGGTCGCCAAAAACATTGTATTTATTTTTTACGTTTTGCGGTGACCAAATTTGTGGATCATCCGAAATAAGAAATGTTGTTAAATAACATTGTAAGCTAGTGTTTGATAAAAGGATCTAAAAATATCAATTTTTCACAAAAAGGCAGACAGTCAAAGTTACACTTTAATTTACAATAAAAAAAGGTCGTTTTTTGAGCGGCCAAGTTTTATCAAAAAAAAAAAAAAATGGTACAATGAAACACTACATTTTTATGTATTGGATAAGTAATTTTGGTAACCGACTTCATTAATGTAATTTCGAGCTTAGAATTTTAGTCGTCTACGTAACTTTGGCTAACCTCTATTACCTTATTGCACACATGTCCTAATGGCCTAAATAATAAGTTTATGCTTATGAAATTTCTTTCACGTCTCGTAAAACTTTTTTAATAAACATAAAAAAAAATCCAATCTCTATACGGTGGCTCACAGCTTATTTCAACCAGCACAAAAAGCAACTTTATTCAACTAACTAAAAAACAAACCTAATGAAAAGTATTCACAGAAAACTAAAGTTATATCAACTCATAATTTGAAAATATTGAAATTTTTCGAAAATATTTGAGTTTTTGTAAAAATCAAGTTTTTTAACTTTTTTCCTCGATTTAAAAAAAAAATGTTGGGATGTAAAAAATTTTGCATGCAATTTTAATAGTGTCTGCAAAAAAATTCCAAATGTGTCAAACAAAAAAAATTATTAAGATAAATTAATGCATTACATTTTAAAATTGGTCGCATTGAACTATACCTTTACGTTTTGCCAAAATCAGTGTTGGAACTGGTTCCCGAAAAAACGACTTCTATTTAAGTCGCGTGCTTCGGTTTTTTGAAATTTTGAAAACGAACAAATGCCCAAATTCAACCTTAGCCCCAACTATAGGGCTAATCAAGACCTTTAAGTTTCGCTTTTTGTTTTATTTCACTTTGAATGCGTACGAATGTCGCATCCGACATTAGAGAATTACCCATACGTAAAACTCGCGAGCGAAGCGAGTTTACTTATAGTTTTCTGACCTACAATACAGATAAATATTTTTTGATCTTTTATAACTACTCAGCCAATATTTTTTATTATTAGTAATCTTATGCTAGTGTCCAATACGCGGCAAGTCTGCTCTGAAATCGTATACGGTTTATAACTACTCAGCCAATATTTTTTATTATTAGTAATCTTATGCTAGTGTCCAATACGCGGCAAGTCTGCTCTGAAATCGTATACGGTTCTTTTTTTTTTTTTTTAAATTCTTACAATGTTTTGGCATTTCAAAACATATTTGTACCAAATCGACGTTTCAGTTCACCCCATAGGTTTTCAATTGGGTTTAGGTCAACTCATTACGTCTACCTTGTTAACTATAAACTATATCTTGATCAGCTTTGCGGTGTGCTTTGACATGTTTTCCTCAGCATATGGTTGCGATATGTGTTAATAATTGAGTCGCAGTACCAGTTATGCTATGTATCGGCACACAGCTCAATTCGCAGAATAATTTTACGCGGAATAAACTAGCGTTAAATCCGCTGGCGCCCGATGCTGCCACCTAGTTCGATTTAGATTTTCGAAGTCAATGGCAGCGATGCCACATTTTTTTGTCAGAATTCGAAGTAAGGTATTTAAAAAATATATATGGAACCATTTCTGTTATCTTTAAATTAAGCATTCAAAAAATAGCTCTTTTGAGGTAAATCAAGTTTTACTGAAAAAAGCCCTTTAACTATTTGTAAAAACATTTGTCACGAAGAGTTGCCAGACTAATGACAGACAGTCGCTAGAGTTGTCGAGTAACTTTTATTTTGTCGCGCCAATTGCTTTTAAATTTTTTGTAGCTAAACAAAGTCAATTATTATTTAAATGAATTAAACTATATTATTATTGTAATGGGGAAAACTGCACTGCGACCCTTTGGATCTATTGTGCCCCCTTCTGAGCCTATAGCTCGTCCGTCAACCCTAGTTCTCGCACGAAGTCGAGAATTTTTACCGGGTTGAGGTCTGCTATGTCCTCCTTCGGTAGGACATATTTCCCTAGAAAACGACATCTACGTCTACATAGAGCAGAGCATTCTGCTAGTATGTGCATCGAGGATTCCTCTTCGCAATTGCAGAACCGGCAGGTTCCACTGCTTACTATTCCTAACTTTGATAGGTGACTTCTCAGTTTGCAATGCCCGGTCAAAAGACCGGTGAGTATTCTGAGTCTATTCTTTCCCAATGTGATTACTTGCTTAAACCGCTTTGGGTTGTAGCTACCTAGGAGGTATTTAGCTTGTCTGAGACCTGTTGTCTCCTTCCAGTGCGACTGCTGAAGTCGCCTCTCCTCTTTTCGTAGGTATTCCCGGATTGTGTGTCTTCCAATCCCACAAAACGGTTCAGGACCTATTAGGGGCCTGCATGCGCCCATTCTGGCTAGTCTGTCAGCTGCCTCGTTTCCTGCTAAATCCCTGTGTCCTGGGATCCATCTTAGGGTTATCCTATTATGTGATCCCAGTTGGTTTAGCTTCTTCCGCACCTCATGCACTACTTTAGACGTTATCTTCGCCTTGCTGAGTGCATTGAGAGCTGCTTGACTATCGGATAGAATGGCTATGTCTCTATTCCGATAGTTGCGTTTGAGATTAAGATCAACACACCTCCCTATTGCACATACCTCAGCCTGGAAGATGCTGGTATATGTTCCTAGAGATTCATGGTACGATATCCGAGGGCCTACAACTCCAAGTCCTGTGCCTTGGTCTGGAAGAGATCCATCGGTGTACCATTTTATGGTGTGTTGACCCATTGGATGGACTTCATCAAGTGTTGTCCAGTCCTTCTTGCTGCTCAGGTTCACTTTGAAATTCTGCTCGAACATAAGCTCGGCAGTCATTTCGTCCCTTGGCTGTAATAGTAAGGGGAGATCACCTGATAGAAAATCCGCGTCTCTGTGACTAAGGATACTTCCCACCCCCTCTCGTGCTATCCTTAGCAGAGTCGCCCTTTGTTGCAGTTCAATGAATACATGGAGTGGCGTGAGCTCCATTAAAACTTCTATAGCCGTTGTCGGACAGGTGCTCATAGCCCCCGTCATACATACGCAGGCCATCCGTTGCAGTCTTAACAGCTGCTTCTTGACGGTGATGAGTTGGGCTCTATCACCCCAGGCTATTGCTCCATATGTGAGCATTGGCCTGACTACCATAAGGTATAGCCATCTAATAATCTTCGGTGATGTGCCCCATGATTTCCCGGCTATGCTGCGACAGGCATAAAGTGCTCGAGTGCACTTTGCTATCGCATTTTGTACATGGGGGCCGAAGTTAAGTTTACTGTCGAAAGTGACTCCTAGGTACTTAACCTCCTTACTTGTTTCTATTATGCTATTTGATAGCCTTATTTGCCTCATTCTCTGCAGCTTGTATTTCCTAGTGAAGGGAACGATGACTGTCTTGGCAGGGTTGAGGTTAAGGCCCACCTCTCCACACCAGTCGCTCGTTATCCGTAGACCTAGTTGTACAATGTCACAGAGTGTTTCTTCGAATTTGCCTCGTGCTATGATGACAATGTCATCAGCGTAGCCTTGACATTGAATTCCATAGCCGGCAAGTTTCTGGAGTAGTTCATCTACTAACAGACTCCATAGTAAAGGAGACAAAACACCCCCTTGAGGACAACCTTTTGTGGTTGTGACAGTAACAGTGTTATCTTGGACTGTTGCCGTGGCTTGTCTAGACCCCAGCAGTGAGGAAATCCATCTGCCTGTGGTTGAGTCTAGGCCCCTTCTGGTCAGGGCAGCCTTGACAGCATCGTGAGATGTGTTGTCGAAGGCACCTTCTATGTCCAGGAAGGCGCATATGGCCACCTCCTTATTGTCGACTACTGTGCTTAAAGTGCGGTGTAGTTGATATAGTGCCGTGTCCGTGGATCGGCCTGCTCTGTATGCATGCTGCGTTGGTTGCAGCGGGGACTGCACTAGAAGAGTACTTCTTATCTTATGGTCCACCAGCTTTTCCAGCGTTTTCAGCAAAAACGATGTCAAGCTGATGGGTCTGAAGGACTTGGGGCTGGTGATATCTTTCTTCCCTGCTTTGGGGATGAAGACCACCCTAGCTCTACGCCACGCACTCGGTATGTATCCGAGTGCAAGGCTGCTTATCATTGCCTTCCTAAGGATGGGGAGGAGTATATCCTGCCCCTGCTGTAGGAAGGATGGTGATATCATATCAAGGCCTGGCGATTTGTAGGGCTGGAAAGTGCCAATTGCCCATTGTAATCGTTCTGTTGTGACTGTCGACTTAGCAATTTTCCAGTCGGCAGACACTGGCCTAGACATGTTACTTGTTTCGACTGTATCTTCTTGTAACGGGGTGCTTCCCGGGAAGTGTGTCTCAAACAATAGCTCTAGTTTTTCTATACTACTGCTAGTGAAGGTGTCATCCCTTCGTTTCAGGGCTAAATTAGCCTCTGGCGTGCGTCTCGAGAGTGCCCTATGGAACCGGGCACCTTCGGATGTGCTTTCTATACTTTCGCAGAATTCGCGATAGTTCTTCCGCTTGGCCTTTCTGATCTCCTTGTTGTAGGAGGTAAGGCTTTCACGGTAAGAGTCCCATAACCCGTCTCTCTTCGCTCTGTTGAAGAGGTGCCGAGTGGTGAGTCGTAGCCTCTCGAGGCTATCGTTCCACCAAGGGGCATCTGTTGCTTTGCGCTTCCTTCCAAGAGGACAGCTTTCTTCAAAGGCATTTGTTATGCTGCTGTTTATATTTCCTACAACTCTTTCTAGTTCCACTTGTGAACGGGGTAAGTCCGTCCTTTCATTGGATAGATTGAGTTGTAGGGTCGCTTTAAACTTTTCCCAGTTTGTCTTTCTGGGATTGCGGGCTGGTGTGATACTGTCTGTGTTAACTTGCAGCTCAAAGAGGATGATTCTATGGTCAGACATAGATTCCTCCATAGAGACATGCCAGTTACTTAGGTGTGGCTTAAGGCACCTACTGATCAGGGTGATGTCTAATACTTCTTCCCTGATTCTAGTTACGAATGTCGGTGTGGAACCGACATTTCCAATTTCTAAATTATATCTAAATATAAAGTCAAGAAGGTACTCACCTCTTGTGTTTGTGTCTGTGCTTCCCCAGACCACATGGTGTGCATTGGCATCACATCCGATGATCAGGGGGAGCTTCTTCCTGGCGCAGTGCTCCGCCAGCCCAACGATTTCCGTTGGTGGACATGTTCCGTCGCCAGCAAAGTACGCCGAGGCCACCACAGTGTTGCATGCGCTGCCAGCCGTCTGCACGGCTATTGGAACGCAGTCCCTGCTTAGGAATTCTGAAAGAATAGTATAGTTAATACATTTTCTCACCATTATGCACGTTCTTGGTACTGGGTCTCTTTGGTCCCAGATTACCTTTGAGTCCGCTGTGTACAGGCCTTTGATGCCATTGTTGATCCATGGCTCCTGTACCAACGCTAGCCCAAGGTGTTGGTTGGTGAACATCCTGGCTAGGACGGCCGAGGCCGCCTTCGCACGGTGGATGTTCACCTGGGCTAGCTTAGTGCTGATGACTTGCGTCATCGCACTAACACAGCGGCTCCATTTCACATGACGAGGAGGGCCGGGAGTTCCCCTCGTCATCGCGAGACGTCAGAGTGACGTCCGCTTCTTCCAGTTCGTCTTGCAACTCCTGGGACGACATGGCCGGCTGCTGGTCCATCTCCTCAACTGCAGCGGGATCCAGTGTGAGATCCGCCAGATCTTCGTCCTCGGCAAGATCCTCCAATGAATTGGAAGGACCTGCCGGACAGACACTGGACACGCTCGCTGCCGGGGACGGCTCCGAATTCTGTCCCGCTGGAGGGAGGTCCTCGCTTGCGGGTGCGGTTTTATCCGCCGTCTTTTTCAGTCCGCTAACGGGGATTTTCCCGAAGCGGAAGAAAAGTTGGTGACCTCTGGTCACTATGTCGTTCCTGGCCATCTCATCGATGCCAAGTACCAGAAGGGCGCCTCCTCCTTCCTCCTTCCTAGAGATGACACTCCATTCCTGAGTCTCGATCTTGTTCTGGTTGCTCAGCATAACCAGCAAGTCGTCCGTTTCTCTGTCCGTACTTCTCGGCAGGTAGATCGTGATGGTATGGGGTGACGGTATGTCATCCCCCATCCTACAATCAAGGGGTACACCCTTCCAGGAATGTAGCTGTGATGCTACCGTCGCCAGCCAGTCTGCCGAGTTCTGGTCTGTGCACTCAATGACCAGGTAGCCTACCCGGAAATGAATTCCAAGGAAGGAAACGGCAGTGTCCCATCCTGTCAGTATGACCTGATCGAGGATGGCCTCCTCAAGCGCGGAGAGGTCCCCGCGACTGAGAATTACCTGGGGATACTCCGCAGGCAACACGGCCACTTTCACCTTACTCGCGACAGCCGCGTAGGACGCGCGAGGCTCAGTGGGCGCCGAGGAGGTGGACTTCCTGGCTACTGGTTCAGCGACTGCTGCCACTACTGCTGCTGCTGCTACTGCTGCTGCTGCTGCTGCTGACGTGCTGGGGCGCTCATCCAGAGCTTCCTGCCGTCCTGATTTTGGAGCCTTGTGCTCTGCTCGGACAGGAGTCGCTGCTTCGGGTCTCTGAGCTAGTTGGCTCCGCCGCGCGACACCCTTTTAGGGGTGTCGGTTGGCGGTGTAAGCGCACTGCTCGACCTTTTGCCAGGTGTCCTGTTATCCGCTGATGACGTCGCTCTTGGCTCTTTGGCCTTGGCCGAACGCATCCTTCCTGCGACAACCCCTGCTGGAGGTACCGGAGGTACCACTTGGACCTTGACCCACAGAGACTGCGCCTGTGGGGGTCATCCACCCCACCCGGTTCCCCTCGGCCCGGCAGAAGGATTCCTTTTCCGGCGGCGGGCGTGGTTATCCGTGCCGTCTGTCAGCGGCTAGCGCCGGGCGCAGCGGTCGGAATTGTCCTACCGTGCTCCTTTCAGCGGCTAGCGCAGGACGCATCGGTCGGGATGGTCCTACCGTGCTCCTTTGCGAGTGTTTTCGCGATGCTCCCAGACTTGGCCGTCTTTGCTGTGCCGGTGGCACTCTCCTATTTGAAGTCGGAGCTTGGCTGCGTGGACGATGGTCTACCACGTTGGAGGGCCGGTATCAAGGTTACGGTCCTCAAAGTGTCTGGCAACACTTTCCGCAGGGAGATTCTTTTATCCATAAGAGATCCCACGAGTAGCGCGACAAGGGTGAGGTCCATCCGAGCAGAGGTCCGCATGCCCGGATAAGGCTGATTAGAACAGGCGGTCGCCACTTGCCTGAGCCCACCGTTAGCCACTGAGCTAGTTTTTGACCCGGGCCCCCAGCCAGGCTGACTCTCAGCACGGTACGAGTAACACTCTTAGTCCGGCCCGGGGTGAGATAAGGGGAAAGGAAGAGGTAGGTGCTTGTGAGGGAGTTGAGGGGTGTGTGAGGCTATGCTTTAAAGGCGGCAACACAAACGCCTTGTCGGTACGATGATCGGTATCGTACCCGCTGTTTGTCCGGGACTGCTTATTTACTTGATAGACCCGCTATTCGCAGCTAACCTCCCCGAGGGGTGGCCATTCGCTATCCGCGACCCGCCTGGTGGCCCCAGCTAAGCCCCCTCCGAACCATCTCACAAGTTCTTCGGAACAGGCATTAAACTATATAAATTAAATAAGATAAAAATTAAAAACTTATTGTTCTACAATGAAAAACGTAAAAAAGTTGCTAAACACACCCTGGGTAATATAGTTTGAGAAGGTGTCAACCCTTAGCAGCCTACTTCGAAAAGGTTGGTGAAAATTATAAAAAAATTAAATCTCGCGAGGTTCTGTGGTTTCCGTGCGGAAATGCTTTCTGCGGAATTCTAATTCGCTTGCGATTTCCGTGGCACGCCTGATAGCTTTATCTTAAAATTTTTTCCTCGGAGTAAGATAACATATTAAAGTCTACGACGAACAGGCCGAGGTGATATTTCGTTGCCAATTTCAGCAGAAATAACCTTATAAGACATGATCGAATTCTTTAGTTTCACGAATTGCGTATTATTTGTTGCAATATAAAATCCTCCGTAAAGAAAGTTTGAGCGGATAAGCTTAATTGGTATATAAAGACTATAGCTTCAATAAATTTTTTAATGGAACAAAATATGCTTTCATTTTTGATATGTAGATAATTAAATTTTGCAGAAATATAGCATTTACAAAACAAATCATCAAGTATTAAATTTTACAGCAGTCGGGGTTTGAAATGGATTTCGAATAAAGCCACTCGACAGAAAAAAATCTGTTATAATACCACTAAGCAATTAACCTATAGAGAACTCATCCCATACAAATGAATGTGTCAGCCAAAATGTTTTGCGGAGCGTCCGCTGGAAAGTGTTACCGATCTGGCACTATTGTTCGAGGGAAATTTGAAAAATTTTAGGTGAAATTATTAAAAAAAAACACGGAAAAATCATACGTTCGTTACAGTACGTTTGTGATCGGTACTTTAGCAGAGTACTCTCTAGACGAAAACATTTTAGGCGCTCAAAATGTTCGATGTTTTGAAGGCAGGCCTCACAAACTTCAGTGTGACAGCAAAATACCAAAAATCACTAAAAAGTTGAGAGATTGTTGGTGTTTTGCTGCTGTGGCCACACTGTTGCGTCAGCTGTGCACAACAAACTAATAAATAACATTGAGCATGACAATATAGAGAAAATAGAGGAAATGGACTTTATAAGTGAAGAAGCAGCGACTAATACCATAATCATTAAATTAAAAATTATTAACTATAAAAATCCCATAAAAATATTTATTTTCGGTCAAACCCCACAATATTGGCCTCTGTTGCACTTCCTTAATCAGTCTAAATCGTTTTTTGTGTTCAAGGCGCTCAATTCGGCTATTATTTTGCATCTTTTTTGGTCACCATTTCTGTTCAAAAAGATTTCGACTTGTCGAAACACTGATTCAATCGATGTTTCGAAAGGTCAAAATAAAGCTGCCATTTGTTGACCAAACAGTGTTGTAAAATGCCAGAAAATTTTCAGATCTGCCCAATTTTCAGAGTACATAGGTTTAGAAATGGCTTTACAAAATAATTTCGAGCCAGTTTGCAACTTTTTTTTTATATAGAGATTTGACCTTACAAACCTATTTTCAGCTAGAGCGTACTGTGCTTCACCGATGAAAATAGAACACGTCCAATTTCCATCGGTTTTTTGAATCGTTCAAGTATCTACTAGGTTATAGCATTTTCGTATAAAATAGTTTAGAGTGTCAGTGAAAAAATGCTCGTCTGAAATTCGGATGATGTCAGAGAACTTGGAGTAAAATCTTGCTTATTGTTTTTCGTTACCCACCTAAAATCGGAATACAACTTTTTGGATGCTGTTAAGTTGTCAATTCTAAGAAACTCTCGTTTTAACGACTTTTTTAAATCCCGCTTATTTAATGGGTAAACTCTAAAATCCGCTAAATCACAGTATCCAAAATTTTTGTTTTTAATTTTAGAATAGTTCACATATTTCATTCAATATTGTACTTACAAAAAAATATGTAATCTGCGAGATTGGTTAAAATATATTAAGAAATAAAAAAGTTTTTCATGCTAAGCAATTCCCTGAACTTTGACCCCGAATACGGGGTTGAATTTCGCAAAGCGTTGCCTTATTGCACGATTAAAGTGTCTCAGCTATGCTGTGTGAAAATTTCATCTTTCTACCTTTAACCGTTTGGCCTTCGGTTGATCCTCAGTCAGTGAGTCAGTCAGTCAGGACAAAGAGTATTAAAAGTTGATTTTAAATTTTAAATAGTAAGTAAGGGAATGATCTAATTTTATTACCTATTGATTTGATTTCCTCGCAGTTTCTTCTACGAATTACGCTGCTCCTCGCATGATTTACACTATTTCATCTGAATATTATTTCTGAACATTAATTAAGTACTTAAAACTTCAGTCATAAAGAGACCACAGAGATGGCGCCCCACCACTCCGTGTGTTTATTTTTCGACCCTACTATTTAATAATAATATTGTATATTTTACAGAACCCACAAACCAAAAGATGGTTGTTTCCAATTCAAAGTTAATTTTTATATTTTTAAATTTATTCTATTTAAAATTTTATAATAATTTGTACTTTCTTCAGAGAAAATAGCATATATATTAAGTTTTTATTAGTAGTAAAGGTACGCAAAAGATATCATAAAAGTCCTTTAAACGATATTTTTACTAACTATCGCGTTCGAGCCTTTCGCTGCTACAAACTGCGCGATTGATGATTCGTTTGCTTATCGTTTTTAGATCTGGGTTGCGCTGTGTATTTTCAATCAGATTTTTAGCAAGTCAACACATTGAGTTTTATATTTATATACATATTTAAATGTGTATATATATGGAATTGAAAATAATTTTTCTGATAACGCGCATTTAAGTATATAAAACACAACCTCATATTATTGAAAAAAGTGGACCAAGCACCTTAACTGTACGATTTTTAAGCGCAATTGTTAATTTTGAAATTGACTTTCTGCATATAAAGACAATAAAGTATAAATAATGTGTATACTCTTCTAAATATTGTAAATATAAAAAATGTCTCTTTGAGCCCACCCTATTCTGGTTGTTGTTGAATAAATTTAAAGTGACTATTCAGAGACTTGTTGAGCTTATTCTTTTGCGATGGGATGTACTTCAAGAGCAGTGCTGGTTATAATACTATTTGTTTTAAGGCTATCATCCGTGAAAAATGCTGCGTCCTGTGAAGAAACTGCCCAAAATATTTCGACTGATTCTGAAAAATCGCATCATCGCGACAATGTGTTGATCAAGGCAATCGCAATATTGGATTCATTTTTTACTGATATGAACAAACCTCACAGCAAAGATATTCCAACAAAAGTGCTTAACTTGGTTGATAATCTGATATCTGAAATATCTCGAATTGACGTAGCCAAAGCTCTTCATCATTTTCGAGTCTTAGCCTTACGACATATAATGATCGCAAAAAAAGAACTCATGGAGATTGCTCAGAGTGCTGACAGTCAAGTCAACAAAACAATAGCGACAAAGCCAAGGACAACCATATTGAAGAAAAACCAACATTTAATTAATCCAGATCGATTAATTAAAATAGTTTGTCATATCATGGATGGCCTGATTAACATGACTGCTATAGAGTTACGTAACTGTTGCAATGTCACTATGAAGTCAAATATATCTCTATGTCAAAGCTATCAGTCATTAGTAGTCACTGCCTCTGGTTATATGGATGAAATGGCTCGCCTGCTTGATGAAATTAAATTTTGTTTGGAGAACCCTAATTCAAATAAAAATTATAAGACTCGATGTGCTAATTTGGCTTCTAATGAGGTCACCAACTTTATTGAAGACTTTGATCAATTAATGCAAATATTTAAGAAACTATTGCGCATAAGACTCTTATACTCAAAATGTTGTATATTTTTTGTACTCGTCGACGTTAATGAACAAAATAAAAATGTTATGTAGTTAATTATGCTTGTTGTTTATGGCGTTTTAGGTTTTTTGTCAACTAAAATTATTGAATAGAAAGAAAACAGAACAATAGGTAACTAGTTTCTGAACTGTTTCTAAATTCAATGCTGAAAAAAAATTAACAAAATAATTTATAATTTGAGTTCGGGTTGAGTTTATTTTTATTCTATAATTATCTGCAATATTAGCAGATTCAACAAATATCTGGTCTACCGTCCAGTAGATATGGACACGGTCATTCTTTTTGAGATCAGGTCCAGACCGAGCCCGAAACCAAATTTTTAGATCAGACCCGGCCAGGCCCAATAAATATTTCAAAAGCCCGGCCCGAAATCACTATATGCATATATGATAAATAAAATGATCAGGCATGATTTATTATTTGTCTTAAATCTAACAACATAGTCAATGATTTACATATTGCTATGTAGTAAAATTTTTTTATCCAAATTAAAACTTCTTTGAATATTTGGATGCTGAAGAAACTCGCCTTTCGTGAGTTATCGTGCCTGCCAAGCGTCCGAGTTTTTTGTTGTGGCTCGATTAAGATAAAGCCTATGGCCGCATCATTGGAGTTGCGTGATCTGTTAAATTTCTTTTTGGCTCCATTCCATTTATAATCTAACAATCTAAAATAAAAAAAAACTATGAAACTGTAATTTAATATTTTTGAATATTATAAAAACATTGCTTTAAGCTATTATGCATTTGTCCGAGTGGAAATTCGTTTGGTATACAATCAGTATGAGCTCTTGGCATATTTGAATCCTCTTCAGTATTACTTCGACGTCGTAGTCTGAGAGAAGTTACGCGACCATTCTTTGTTTTAATATCATAATATATTTCGAGATCTTCGATTTTATTAAATAGAACTTCGAAGTCATGCTCGGCATTTTGAAGAAATTTACATCGAATTTCATAGTTTCCGAAATAAAAACAGTTAAATAGTCGCTGAATACGAAATTCTAGTTGACGCATTATATATTTGCTAGAAAGTTCAGTCATGGCAAATATGTCAAATGCGACGTTAAGCTTATGACCAGCAGCGCATTTAAATATTTGGGCTGAATACAGCTGTAAAAATTCCATATATTCTTTGCAGCAGCTCGGGTCGCTTTTAAAATTCCAGTTTTCCAAAACAAATCTCTGAACATCCGCATAGTATGAGAATGTATTTTGAATCGCGAGCAACGTGTTCTGCGTGTATTCCAGCACTTCGTCAATAATTTCGGAAAACATTATGTGAAAAAATTCCATTTCCGCAAAATAATTTGTTAATAACAACTTAACCAGTGTAGGTTGCGTCGAAGGAATCTGACGAAGCTGCAGCAAAAGCGTATAGCTTGAGTTTTTTGCAACTTCATAGTACATTTCCGAATCATGTGAGAAATGTTTAGCCACTTCCGCACTTGCATAAAAGAAATCTGATAATTCTCGTAATTTCATTATTTGATTTTGTGTGTTGTGATGATTGTCCTCAATAATATTTAGCACATCAGATGTTGTCAGATTTTTTTGAAGGTTTTCGAGAAAATTTCTTAATTGATTTTGTAATAATTGCTTGGACAGATCAGCCGATCTCATGGCATTGAAGAACTCCATTGGTATATACTCTCCTCTAATCGAATGTGTCCATCTGTCAAGTCTAGAAGAACGATTGATGATGTTTTCATTGCTTTTCAAGGGCTGTATTATTAACACTGTGCAGAATAACCATAAAGTCACATTAATCCAGTGTCTGGTCATTTTTTACTAAATAAAAAGAAGTATTCTTGTAGTTGTTTTCATTTCGTTTTAAATGTTTTTGCTTACACTACTTTTTGTATAATTGCTCACATCGGGTGTTGGAAAGAACAGAACTGATTGAATTAATGGAAAGATCTAAATATAGCTCAAATTAATTCAGTGTGCGCTTGTTTAAATATGTGAAAGTAAAAATAAATATTTACAGTTTTGCTAGCTGGCACAACTCATTATTTATTTTTGCTCTAAATTTGAGTACACTATATTTGCAACTTTTGTTTTGGCTTAAACAAATTAAACTATTTCATATATTTCAATTAACCATGGATAGTGTTTAATAAGATATTATTTTTAATTAAATATACATATTCTGCGCAATTGTTTGAACATTTGGAATTAATTTTATGGCATTTTGAATTTCATCAAATGTATCGCACTGAATTTGAGACAAATGCCAAAGTTTCAATAGTCATAAATTTTCGTTGCAGTGTACTCATAAAACAGAGCGACACAGGCCTGCTTCTGAGAGACGATCCGGACTGACATCGGCTCATGTCTGTGTGAATAGCCGTTTTTGATTTTAGACCGATGGTTTCGTTATAGATTACGATTTTCACAACCGCTTGGAACCGAACAAAATTTTTTTTACACTATATAAATTGACCTTTTCTAATGTATATATATATACTAAGGGCTCCGCTCCTGCTGCGGGAAAAAAAGTCAGATTTGGTGAGAAAAACCCGATTTGACAGGAAAAAGCTAAATCATCGAAATAGTCGAGATTTGGCAATAAGAACTAATCTGTGAGTTTCATACTAATGGTTTCATACTTAACGTTTATTTGCATCCGATTGTTTCTATGACAGCTATATAATATAGTAATCCAACTTTGACAATATCTGGTCGGGATATAAGAGTTTGGTTGAGATACATATCTTAGGAAACAAAAAAGTTTTTCATACTAAGCAATTCCCTGAACTTCGGCGCAGAATTTGACCCACTTACACTATAAAATTATCTCAGCTACGTTCTGAGAAAATTACCGCTTTCCCCCTTTAACCGTTGGTTCTCAGCCAGTCAGTCAGTGTGTCAGGACAAAGAGTATGTGTGTATATTTATTTATTAATTAGCTCAATTTATTTAGAAGACCGTGAGAAAACTTCTGAGGATTTTTATGCTGACACAATCAAGTATTGCAGAATTTAACCGAGCCACCTTATAAAACTTACGTACATACATATTTACGAGTGTGTATCCAAATTATTATGTAAAAGTATATAGTATATTGTATATCTATTTGATGTGTCGTAGATAAAATATCCTTAAAGAGTATTTCTATAGCAGTACTGAGTCATTAACAAAACCATAAAATATGTTTCTTTTCAATTTTTCTGTTACCTAGTGTAAAGCGATAACCAGCGACTAATTTTTATTTGTTCCACATTTAAAAATAGCTTGCTGGTCTTTCCGTTAGATATTTAAACTCCCCATACAATATTGATTATTCATCCCCACGCTCTTTTCACTTACACACTCTTTGTACGGTGTGATTTATTTAAGTTTTCATTTTGACCTTACTGATTGTAACCTGGTATCTCTTATTCGAGTATTTTATTATTTGTATTTGTATTTTCTGCGAAGTGTATATAAAATATTTGCTAACTAACATTACACTTAATAAATTTCTAGAAATGAATCTTAAATGTGACTATGAGGATATATGAAAAGCCATATAATGTCGGATTTGAATATAGCATCAACAGCCACTACCAGCACAGGGAAGATGTTGGAAACAGATGACAACAAAATACTAAAAGCAAAGAAACTTCAATCTGATGCACAAAATGCAACGTTTCATAACTGTGATAATGATGACAACGATGTTATCGTTGTTAAAATAGGGGAAGGTTGTAAGCAGGAAGCGGTCAACTCAGCGACTACAGGGTCAACTTTGATATTGGATAAACAGTTGGAAAAGCTGCACATTGATTCAAATGATTCAATTTTAAATGCTACAAAAATAACTGATACATGCGACTGTTTGTGTGTAAGCTCCGCCGGTGCGAAGCCAAAAAACACAAATAAAAGAGACCAGACTAATCAAAACATAATATCTAATGTTGATACAAAAGCTGCAAAACCTCATTGTGATTGTGAAAGCCTTAGAAAACTTAATTGTGCGAAAGGAACTGGAGTTATCCCAGATGGTAAACCCTTACTTCCTCCAAATAACATTAGTTCGTCTTTATCAAATAAGACACCTTCAGTACTTCGTAATGGCGGACAACGGAATACAGATGGTCAACCTACGCAAATGAATTCCTTATCTTCAAAACAGCATCTCCCCACACTCTTAAAATCACAGTCGCTTGACTTATACAATGATGATTGCGCATTTTTAAATATTGATCAGAAGTTGCACAGCCGTCATCTTCCAAACATAAATGAGTATCGATCAACTGATAGCGAAATTCAATCCCCAACTAATGAAGCAATACCGATTTCTAAAGAAAAGGCGCAGATATCTACTTTAGAGACAAGCCAGCATCCAATTCAGCGGCCAAATGTTGCAGCAACAATTCTTCCGTGCAGTGATTCTCGTCCAATTTATCCGAACGTCCCATACAGTCCATACGGTAGTCCGTTCGGCAGTCCACGTTCAGTTCGACGTCGGCCTCCTTTGCGTGAGTCACGTCGAATATCTATTGAACGATCTGGAAGCTTTCTGCAGCTAAATCAGTATAAGCTTATGGATCAAATTGGACAGGTAATATATAAATATTTAATTATACAGCACAATAGTTTTACTGACCATTTTCATTACAGGGCTCATACGGTCTAGTAAAGCTAGCTTATTCTGAAGAGGATTCGACACACTATGCAATGAAGATTCTCTCCAAAAAACGTCTACTACGGCAAGCTGCTCTCATGCGACGCAGTCCAAAACAGGCAACATCTCCACTGGATCGTGTTTATAGAGAAATTGCCGTTTTAAAAAAACTAGACCATCCCAACATTGTGAAACTTGTAGAAGTTTTAGATGATCCAATAGAAGATTCACTCTATATGGTTTTTGAATTGGTTAAAAAAGGAGAAGTGCTATGTATTCCTACCGATAAGCCGTTACCGGAAGAGCGTGCCTGGAGTGTGTTTCGGGACTCATTACTTGGTCTTGAGTATTGTAAGTATATTTTATATAATTATTATACATTATTCTATAGCTTATTGGGTCCACATATTAATTGCTTTTTCTTCTATAAAAGTGCATTATCAAAAAATTATTCACGCTGACTTAAAACCAGGAAACTTGTTACTGACACAATGTGGACATGTTAAAATCGCAGATTTAGGAGTATGCAATGAATTTCTTGGTGAGGATGCTATCATGAGTAATGGCTCTACAGCTGGTACACCTGCTTTTCGGGCACCCGAAACCCTGGTTTTAGGCAAGGTATGTAAAACTACAACAAATATAAAAATTGTTAACCAATATGTTTTTGCTCAGAACGTATATTGCGGTCGTGCGGCAGATATCTGGGCGTTGGGTGCTACTCTGTTCTCTTTGGTTTATGGCAATGTCCCCTTCGTAGCAAACTCAATACCTATACTGTATGAGAAAATTAAAATTGAGGAAGTGGTTTTTCCAGAGACACCAAAAATTAGTGGTGATATGCGTCAGTGCATTATTCGAATGCTTGAAAAAGATGCTGCACACAGAATAACTTTGCCGCAATTAAAGGTACTTATACAATTTTAATAAATGTAAAATATTGTTCTAATTGATTACGTATAACTTATCTTAGATAAATCCGTGGGTCACCAGTAATGGAATGTATCCCTTACCTACGGAAGATGAGAACTGTTGTTTGGTACAAGTAGACGAAGAAGATATAAACTCGGTTGTCCGCAGCATTCCGAAGCTTGATACCCTCATCTTAATCAAAACAATGCTCAAGAATCATTCCTTTGGCAATCCTTTTATTAAAGGGATTTCCGGAAGGGCGCCCCAACCTGGTGGTTCTAGGTTACAAAAATTTATTCAAGCTGGTAGATCAAACTCAGCACCCGGCTCTTATCCCATGGCTTTAGACAGGTATGCAAGAACGGTGAGAATATTTTTCGATAGTAATAAAAATGTATTTGCTTTTCAGACAACCATCCGCGGATAATGTACTTCCATCTTTGACTGAACATTGTCCCAATCAAAAAAATGATGATTCTTAAATAATTACTCAAATATAAAGCATAGAAATTCGAATATGAATATTAATATGAACACCATTAACTTATAGGTTCTTGTATTAGTACATTTAAAGGATTACCGGCAAAGCCGTCCAATCCTAGTGATAGTTATTCACTAGTGCTTTAAACATACATACCTATGTATATTCCAAGGTTTAAATTATGGCCTTTAGAGTTAAATTTGTTAATTTTTTTTTACTTGTTACATTTTCAAACCTTTATTAAACAAAGCTTTACCAACACTTTCCAATCTTAAAATATGTTGTTAAATTACTATATACATATACTTGTAGTACTGGGATAAAAAAAAAAAATAGTAATATTATATTTACAATATATATGTACACATATATACACATATACACATATATATTATTTAAATACAAATTGTGCCAAATGTATAAATAATTTCTTGAATTTGTATATTAAAATCTCACGGGTTATATATTATTCACCGATTCATACTTAAGCTTCTGATCACGAATAGAAAGCACGAATTTGTATACCTCAGAAGAATATTAATTTTGACAAATAGATGCCATAATATTCGGTGTAACACTATCTCTGTAACATGACTCTTTTTTTGTTAAAAAAAATGGTGAGCAAGTGAAACACATTTTTGTTACTTAACCATTTATAAAATCAATTATTGGAATTGTTTACATATTGTTAGTTAAGTTCATTACACTTGCTTCAATACTTTTAAATGTTTTCTTTTTTATAACTGCTGAATAGTTTTTCTTAATCGATTAATGTTGTTATGTTTATAATTTTGTTATTATTATTATTCTTTATATTATATGATATTCGTCATATTTATAAAGACAAAAACTGAATGGTTGTCAGAGCACTGCGCTGCACAAGACTTAAAGGCAATAACTACAATTTTGGTTAGTTACTTGCAATTAAATTATAATAACTTACATCAAACCATAAGTAAATAACATACCGTTAAAATCCTTACTAGATTATGCAGTGTTTGGAAAACTGTTACATTTACTAAATATTTTGTGCGATTTATAATAAACAATGAAACATCTAAAAATAAATATATTACACATTTATATATAATATAAATATTAAAAACAAGCATTAGTAGCTAAGTCAGAAATTGCCATGTTTTTTTTATTATATTCGGGTATACATGTATGAACAAAATTATTATATCTAAAGACTATAAAATATGTTAGTTTAAATATATATATATATCGTCCACACTCCATATGTACACCTTACACCTCTAGCAGCTGGGAGATTAGGTGAACAATTTCTTGAACAATAACTGCATATATAAATTAATACAAACGTCCCCGCAATTGTCATTATAACTATTTAACCAACTTTAAAAAAATACCTTGCTATTGTTGAGATCTCCACAAACCAAAAAAAAGAATCAAATGAGACCATACACTTAAAATTTATTATAAAAAAAACCCTCTTCTTTGTGAAATAATCATTCACGAACATATTGATTTTTCATTGTGTGCGTTTGAAATTAAAAAGGTGAACGATGCGAGATAGGGTCAAAGCCCCGTTGTTCTTCAATATTAATTTTTAAGAGGGGATGCATTATAAATATAAATATTATTCCATAAATCTCTCTTGCAGCAGAAATTAACTAAACAAAACGCTTTAATCTTGATTATTTTATTTTGCTTATTTCGTAAATCATTTATATTATTACCGACCTAATCATGGTAGAGAATATGTCGCGTTCTAAACTATACTTAAGCTTTAAAAAAAAGAACCCACGCAGATATAAGAATAAATGTAAATAGAAGAATATTAATATAATATAAAGCTAGCATATTATACATACAATCTCTTTTTTACTATACCTATTTACTGCATATGCAGATTGTTGCGTATATGCAACTATGCGCTTTCAATGTAGATTAGTTTATGAGAGATATCTTTATTATAGGTATTGATATACACTTAGACGCATACTAGTAAATACATTTTTTTAATTTCTTTTTTTGTCGGACAAAGCAAACAAATAAATACATATAAATACCAGTTTCTACCTTAATAAGATCAATTTAAATTTTAAAATGTTTTAAAAATATTACAAAATATCTACATTTTTAACTGTTTGATGAATATTTATCTAAAATGACTTTAGCTTTCCTAAGACACAAAACCATTCAAAAACCTTTTCGGATATTTTGCCATTCATATCATGTTTCAGAGATGCAAGGTGCAATGAGTAGAAATCTGTTTTTGTTAAGATATGTAAAATACCTCATTTCTATACATGGGTGATATTATTAAAAATATAAAGTAAATATTGAGAGAAAATACCCTTCCTATTGGAGTAGTTTAAGTGAAATTGAAGTTTCGGTTAGCAACAAGTTTCCACGATCAAACCCCAGGCAATGGGTATGAATGCTCTGAACAATTAGCAATATAGTCTATAATCAACCCACTAGTATAGAACTGCTAGTTATTATAGATTAAATATATATATTGTATCTTTTGAATATTGTCCTAAAAGGTTTACTTAAAATAACATTTAAATAGTGTTATTTAGTTGACTTTAGGTCCAATATGAATGTGTGAAAAGAAGACAACAATTTATTTGATAGGTAAAATTATAAAAATTTGGGTTGTTGGTAAATAAATTTTGGGACCATTATTAATTTAATTAATGCGCAGAGTGGCACAATCAAACAACGAAATCCCTAATTTAAAATGTGGATGAAGTCAAAATCTAATTTTATAGAAAATTAAGTGTTTAATTATATAAAGTTGTGTACAATCATGTACTGACCATTAGACCAGAAATATTATATTAATTATATATATCAAAACAAACAATCTTGAAAGCCAATTTATAAACATATTGGCGGTTATATTTACGTTTATATAGATACATAAATATAGTAATATATTTTAAATTATCGCACATATTTTGCTTATAATGCCTAAGTAAATAAAAGCACATTTATATGTATAACTAACGTCGTGTTTAAAATTGTGTTGTGTCATTCCAGCTGCTCTGTCATGGTAGGAAGTGACAATCCGATACTTCACTGCGTACGTTAGTCCACGCTAGTGGCGAAAGCATCACGAAGGGTGCAAAAGGCGACTAGCAATATACTACTGTGGGCAAAAAGTAAGGTGAATTTTAGATTCAAACTTCGCGGAATTAAAATTTCGCTCTAGTTATTTTTTCATGAGTTGACAGCACTGTTAATAACATCTGGGCCAAATTTCATATCAATTTCATTATCAGTAATATTTTTACGCTTGTGTTTACCAAACGACCAAGAGTGCATTCTTCGATTTTGGTGCCAAAAACGCTCAATTTCATTGAAAAAAAGCCCCGCGTGGAAGTGTGTGAAACAATGTTTTCTGACTATCAGGATAAGATAAAACGCATTATTCCGGGCGATGAGACTTGGATCTACGCTAACGATATGGAAACTACCAATCAATCGAGCGAATATCGACAAAAGGTGAGCGGAGACCGAAAAATCTAGTCAAAATCGCTCAAAAATCAAGGTCATGTTGACAGTTTTTTTTCGATTATCACGGTGTAGTTCATTATGAATTTCTTCTGACCGACCAAACTGTCAACAAGAAATATTATTTGAGAGATATTATTGTTTGCGCGAAGCTATGCGTAAAATGAGGCCAGAACTATTGGCTGACAGCTCATGGTTCTTGCAACACGATAATGCGCCCTCTCATACTGCCTCTCATACTGTTCTTCGTGACCATTTTGCCAAAAACTCGACCAAAATTGTCCCGCAGCTAAACTTTTCGGCTGATTTATGTCCACTCCGGGAAACGCGTTTCGAGTCGATTAAGGAGATAAAAGCTGAATCGAAGAAGGTGCTGATGGCTATACCGGAAAGGGACTATTTGGCATGTTTCGAGGATTGGAAAGAACGTTGGCATAAGTGTATTTCATTGAAAGGGGATTACTTTGAAAGGGATGAAGTTGATTTACAAGAATAAATAAAGATTTACCGAATGAAAGGTTTAATTTAAGCTAACAAAATTGCATACTAAGACTTTTGGATAAACAGGTGTAAGTGGGAGGGGCATTTAACTTTTAGCTTTAGATTATTCCTATTAAAAATACGCGTCGAATGATACCACGATCATCAAAGTCAGACATCTGGTAAAAGAATGCAATTTGAAATTTTTAGTCGCCTTCCGAAAATGAGATGAAATGTCTGAATGTTTGTTTGTATCAAAGCGTTGAGATAGCTCTAATTTGTGAAAGAGGACTTATTCCCAATCATAAATCTAGAAACTTTAGTTCTAAAACCAATGCTGAAACAGCAAATATGCCCCATTGCTAAAAGTTATCTTAATAATAAGTTATAAATTTATAATATTAAAACTAGTTACAAAATAAACATAAATTAACTATAACCTAGCTAAATGGGAAGTAGTTAAGGTATTAAGTTAAGGAATGGAAGAAGAATTGGTTATAAATTGAAACAGATTATTATAAAGGGTGTTTTTTTTAGAGTTGTGGTTTTCAAGAAGAAATAAGACGCATATAAATTAACATAATGTTATGGCCAAGAAATTAGCTTTATTATAAAGATAAGAGTTTGCCATTGCCGTCTGGCTGGCTCTAATAAATTCCAGCCGAGAGGCCCAATTTTCGACCATTTTTTGCAGCAATCCGTCTTGCTGAATCCACATGTAAGCCAAGTCTAGCTCTTCCATTTGGCCAAAAAAAAGTTTGTAATCATTCCGAATAACAGCCTCAGAAGGACGACTAAACTGACCATAAAATAGAAAATATGCAAAATGCTATTTCTTAACCGAGCATGTACACTGCCAATCAACTGAATAGGTTCATGATCAATTGGGCTGTAATTCCTAAACCAATGTTCCGATTTACATGAAATTTGTTTTCTGTAATTCTCTGATTCTTTAATAATTAGATGCCAAATTATGATTTGAATAAACTTAATATTTATTGCTTATTTATTCTTTCTTCTGAACGGGTATTAAATTTAATGCTTTATTTTTCGTTCAGCTTAATGAAGTTTCATTTTATGATGAAATTTGTTTGTAAACTTGTAATTTAATATATTTTCTTTATATTAAATAAAAAATTAGTCATGAATAGCAATTGTCCGAGTACTAAAGAGGCCAAATCGAGGCCTATCATAAAAATGGTCTTGGCCATATCAAAATCGATACAAAAATTGGAAGAAGCCAAAATTTTGTGAGTAACTTTTGAAGATACAATGCCGAATATGACAAAAATATGAAAGATCGAGTCAAAAACGCAACCACTGCGGCAGACAGGTGACATATTGCTCGAAGTACGTCCAATTCCCACCTCTCAGCACCCAAAACTAAAGAAATATGTGGTGTTAAAGCAAGTGTATAAAATGTAAAACGTGTGATTTTGTCGGCTAATCATCTAAGCTGATTGAACATATAAAAAAACCACATTAAAATCATCCACGTAAAGCTTCACGACTGGTAAAAGTTTCGAGTATCATTCCTATTTCTACTACACTCTATGCTCTCACTTTTCTGATTTTCGTACTCTCGGCCCTTGCGTCTGAAAAATACTTTCTATCCTCTTCTCCTCATTATATTTACTACTATCACAGCTCGAGTATCTCTAGCTGGCAGAGTTTTTTTTGGTAACCAACGTCTCTTACACTCTTTGCTTTTCGGCACTCCTGATTATACCATTGATTTCTTGTTGGAGCGCTCTGGAATCTAATCACATCTTTCGCTGAACCTCGCAGGATGGGATACAGTATGTGCGCTTACATATCGCTGTTGCTTTCAGGCATTATCTCAGTAAGCCTATTATATATTGTGATTGCAGCTTTCCGATGTCCAGCTGTCTTGACATTCTTTGATAGGAAATTTTGGACAGACTCAGCCGTGGGCGAAGCTTTGGCGAACGTTGGGACCTCAACAGAATCGCACGTATAGTATGTTAGATGCATGCCTTGCATCAGTTTTAGCGGACAGTCAGAATGACGAAATCCTGTACTACGAACTACCATATTGTGCAAAGCAGCAAAACGAAGTACTCAGGACCCCAAAGCTCTATTAATAAACTACATACATACATGTATAAAAAACGGTGTCAAAATTAGAACACGTCCTCAGGACCTTAAGACAGAGTTGGCAAACAGCTGAATCGACCAAATTATAAAAAATTTTCGTTTTTAATTTATTAATAAATAATTTTAGAGAATATACAGGGCTGCCACAGAAATCGCAGCGTTTTAGCGTTTTGCGTTTTCAATAACATGGCTGCTAAGAGTTGACACCTTTTTAGATTAAATTATCCAGGGGTTTGTTTAGCAACTTTTTTAGGTTTGTTATTGCAGAACAATAAGATTTTAATTTTTTTCCGTTTTAATTTAAATAATTTAATTTATTTAAATAATAATTGATTTTATTCAGATGAAAAAAATTTAAAAGGAATTGGCGCGAGAAAATAAAAAATACTCTACAACTCTTGCAATTTTTCGCCATTAGTCTGGCAACTCCTCGTAACACTTCTTTCACAATTAGCACAATAAATAAAAGGTTTTTTTCGGTAAAACTTGATTTACCTCAAAAGACCCATTTTTTTAATGCTTAAGTATAGTATCCAGCACCCCGGAAAATAAAAATACCTGTCAAACTTCATATAGAAAAAAATGTTCTAGGAATTTTTCTTTTTCGTTTTCGTTGCTTTAGTATCCAGCAATTTGAACGAAATCCACAAATGTGGAACGAGAGAACAACTGACAGACAGCTCAGGAATATATTGTCGACAATTATTTCGTTAGTGTCGAGTGAGAAGATGGAGCCAAATACAGTAGGCCAGGTCATGGCTATGGTGAATCAGTGAAAATACGCATTTTATTCATGTATCTGTGAAAAGTGCATAGGAAAGTGTTTCGGCTGAAATAAATAAATAACGATCTTCCCTTCTTCTTCAGCGGATATACGGAGGTGGCGATTGCCAATCTACTCTATTCGAAGATGCAGCAGTTTGGCAAGCAATAGACCCTCGGGATCAAAATACATATTCCATGCCTTAATCAAATTAAATTCAAAATAAATAAAACAAAAGTAAATTTTATAGACATTAATAACACAATTCTTTATTATTTGCGCACACCAGCAGATTTACGTGATGCCAGATTCTCTTGCGTTTACTCGCATCATTTTGAAATATTCCCTTTTCATTTCATCAGCTGCAAATATGGGTTCATCCATCATTTGTGGCGCCTCCGGGTACGCTGTACTTCCTCCTTTTTTTTTGCAACAATATATGCCGCCTCCAAATCAACTACTTCAATGTCCGAGTTCATTTTTTTGAGCTTTAGTTGAATTTTAGTTTCACAATTGACATTGCTTTCAAAACACAGGTGATTCGTCACACTGTTTTATTTATGTTCCACAAAAACGAAATAAATAGCAAATTCCTAACATAAAAATTTCGAGGTGCTGGAGACAGGCCTTTAATTTAAAGAAAACTGAAGTGGTTCCATATATTTTTTTTAAAACCTTATTTCAAATTCTGACATAAAATGTGGCATCGCTGACCCTGACTTCGAAAATCTGTCTCCAGTCTCCAGCCTGTCTCCAGCACCTCGAAATTTTTATGTTAGGAATTTGCTATTTATTTCGTGTGTGTGGAACATAAATAAAACAGTGTGACGAATCACCTGTGTTTTGAAAGCAATGTCAATTGTGAAACTAAAATTCAACTAAAGCTCAAAAAAATAAACTCGGACATTGAAGTAGTTGATTTGGAGGCGGCATATATTGTTGCAAAAAAAAAGGAGGAAGTACAGCGTACCCGGAGGCGCCACAAATGATGGATGAACCCATATTTGCAGCTGATGAAATGAAAAGGGAATATTTCAAAATGATGCGAGTAAACGCAAGATAATCTGGCACCACGTTTGAAAGCCTATTAATTGAAAGCCCAGCAGACACTAATGCTAAACTCTTCCAAATTACACCAAGTATAATTTATTAGAAATATTATAAAGGATTTTGTCAACTCTGCAGCCGGTTCAGTACTTTGGCAAAATAAATCTGCTGGTGTGCAGCATTATTAATGTCTATAAAATTTACTTTTGTTTTATTTATTTTGAATTTAATTTGATTAAGGCATGGAATAAGTATTTTGATCCCGAGGGTCTATTGCTTGCCAAACTGCTGCATCTTCGAATAGAGTAGATTGGCAATCGCCAACTCCGTATATCCGCTGAAGAAGATGGGAAGATCGTTATTTATTTATTTCAGCCGAAACACTTTCCTATGCACTTTTCACAGATACATGAATAAAATGCGTATTTTCACTGATTCACCATAGCCATGACCTGGCCTACTGTATTTGGCTCCATCTTCTCACTCGACACTAACGAAATAATTGTCGACAATATATTCCTGAGCTGTCTGTCAGTTGCTCTCTCGTTCCACATTTGTGGATTTCGTTCAAGTTGCTGGATACTCAAGCAACGAAAACGAAAAAGAAAAATTCCTAGAAAATTTTTTTCTATATGAAGTTTGACAGGTATTTTTATTTTCCGGGGTGCTGGATACTATACTTTACCAAACAAAAATCTTTAAACTATTGTGCAATTTGTGAAAACATTTGTCACGATGTGTTGACAGACTAATGGCAGACAGTTGCTAGAGTTGTCGAGTAATATTTATTTTCTCGCGCCAATTACTTTTAAATTTTTTTAAGCTAAATAAAAACAGCTGTTATATAAAAAAATTAAATTATATAAATTAAAACTGAAAAAAATTAAAATCTTATTGTTCTGCAATAACAAACCTAAAAAAGTTGCTAAACAAACCCATGGATAATTTAATCTTATAAGGTGTCAACCCTAATTCTAGTTGGAAAAGGTTATTGAAAACGCAAAACGCTAAATCGCTGCGATTTCTGTGGCACCCCCGTATATAAACTCACTCAAATATATACTTACCCAATAAGCGCGGAGCTTATGTTCCTTCCCTGACCCAATAATTACATATTTTGGACATTTTACATTGCCTATGCCTCTTTGTATCCTTATCAGTTCTGTACAGTTGAGCTGACGGATCATTGTGTCTACTTTACTTTTAGATATTTTCTGTGTTGCGTCGGGCCCACATTGCCTTAAGCGTAGTACGCTCTAGCTGAAAACATTTTGGACGCTCGAAATGTTCGATGTTTTGAGGTCGGGCCTTACAGAATTCAGTGTGACAGCAAATTCCAAAAATCACTAAAAAGTTGAGAGATTGTTGGTCCTTTGCTGCTGTGGTCACACTGTTGCGTCAGCTGTTCACAACAAACAAGTAAATACAATTTCAAATAATCAAAGTGACAAATGGACCAAATGGACTGGATCAGTGAAGTAGCAGCGACCAATACCATAATTTTCGGATTAACGGCCTCTGCAATACTTTCCCATGCACTTTTGATAAAAGTCGCATCAAAATGCTTTTTATCGGTTAAATCCCATATGATTGGCCTCTCTCTCACCTCTTCAATTAGCTTTATTCGTTCTTCATTTTCGAAGACATCAATTCGGCTCTTATTTTGCTGCTTATTTTTTCCCGCCATTGTTGTTCATATATTTCGACTAGTCAAAACAACGATTCAATCGATGTTTTGAAAGGTCAAAATAAAGCTGCCATCTGTGGACCAAACAGTGTTGTAAAACGCCAGAAAATATTCTGAGCTGCCCATATTTAGGTACAGCGTACATACGTTTAGAAATGGCCTTACAAAATAATTTCGAGCATGTTTGCAACCCTTTTTTTATATGAAGTTTTGGCCTTGCAAAAATATTTTCGGCTAGAGCGTACTATGCTTTACAGACTGTGACAGCGCTTTAGTGGTGCAACTAGGACTTCAAAATCCGACATTTTCTAGTAAAGCCTAGTACCGACGTCAGAAAAAAGGCCTAGCGTAAGGTCAAACTCCATATAAAAAAAACGCTGGCGTAAGGTGAATAAGAAGAAGACGACATTTATCTCCGCTTGTCGGTCCGGACGTCAACTAAACTGAAACTAAAAACGGAGTTGCCAGATAAGGAACGGGCGTTTTCCAGCACTGTTTGCATTTAGCTGACAGGCCCAGCGAAACATCGAACTGTTTAGAGTTTCGCTATCTATCTATCTCACTCTCTCACAATAACTCAAACGAAATGACCGGAAAATTATCATAAAACAGCAAATTGACTCTTTTTGAAAAAGCAGACAAAATTCTGCTGATTAACGAGGTGGAAAAGAGGCCAATATTTGTATTTTTTCATTAATTTAGAGGGAGAATCCACGTAAAAAGTTCTAAGGCGATGGGTTCACTCATACGCGCTGTGCCGTCGCATATCTCTCCTATATTAACTATAATTTACATTTTCATTGCCTATTATCTCCTCTTTTTATCAAAATCAGTTCTGCATGTTCATATTTGAAATAAACCGCTGTTAACGCATAGAGTTACCATTCAATTTTATGTTATTTTTTCGTGTTGCATTGGCAACTCTGGCTTTACGCTCGTCGACAGCGAAATATTGAGCATTTTCCGCCGCTAAAAATTTATCTCACGTCGGTACTAGGCTTAAATCACAAACTAAGTTGCCGATTCAACGACCCTATTTGGTTTTGAAGCCATGGACTCAGAGTAGAATTGTGACAATTGTGTGTGAGAGTCTGTGACGCACGTTGGACAAATTGTTAATGCACTTTTCAGTCGAGCGCTTTTTCTACGACAGTTTTTTGCCGTTGGTAAATGTACTACTCACGTAATTTGCATGGGTTTTTAAACCAAAATCCCATCGGTTTTTATTCTCACAAAATCTGGTCAAACCAGAAGACCGACACAAAACCTATGGTAGTAGAAAGTGCCCTATTTTTATCGTCTATATGCTCGGCTAAAGGAACTTTAAGCGCTTTTGCTTAGTATGGAGTCACAAAAATGTTAACGCCGGCGTGAGGTGTTCAATATATTTCTATCGGCAGGCACAGAGACAGTAATGCCCATGTAACCCAAAAAAAGAGCAAAAAATTGAGATGTAAAGCTTAGTCCGCAGACTGTGGTTTGTTTTAAATTTGAACATGCAAAACTGGTTAGAAAAAAAAAGAAGAAAATAGGCTATGGAAAATGTAAATTAGAGTTAATATTGGAGAAATATGCGATGGCACGCAAGCACAGCGTATATTGGGTGCACCCACCTCATTTGAACTTCTTATTTTTATTAATAAAAAAAAAAGATAAAAATTATTTAAGTCCACAAAAACCATTTCAGTTTTCGTTCTTTCTTCTTCCAATATTGTCGTCGTTATTGATCAAATTCAAATACTATACTTCGTGGTCACTTGTGTGCCGGACATTCCTCTGCTCTATGCCTAGAAATACTCTAAACAAATCAAAGATCTTCTGGCACAATCAACAGTGCTGGACAACGCCAGTTTCTTGTCAGCTAACTCTGTTTGTCTGCTCTTAGTCCATATCGACTAGCAGGCAGATTTGTCAAGTTTTTCTTCATAAGCATAGTATCCAGTAGCTGAAAATATTTTGGGCGCTCAAAATGTTCAATATTTCAATGACTGGCTTGCAAACTTTAGTGTGACAGCATAAGCTTGGTACTCACTGAGATAAAAGGCCTGAGGTGAAGAAGAAGAATTTGACATTTATCTCCGCTGGTCGGTCCTGAGGAAAGCTAAACTAAAACTAAAAATGGAGCTGCCAGATAAGGAGCGGTCGTTTTCCAGCACTGTTTGCATTTAGCTAAGAGGCCTGGCGGAACATCGAACTGTAAAGAGTTTCGCTAGGCATATAGGAGATAAATGTCTGACACACAAGTGAAAACGATGAAGACTATTTGAATTTGGTCAATAACGACGACAATATTGGTAGATTATTAGCAAGAACGAAAGCTAAAATTGTTTTTAAAGACATATATTAGATAACAACAATATTTTGTTATTTTTCCGTGTTGCATCGGCAACTCTGGCTTTACGCTCGTCAACAGCTAAATATTGAAGACATTTTCCGCCGCTAAAAATTTATCTCACGTCACTACCAAGCTATAGCACCAATAATCTCTGAAAAGTTGAGTGGTCACACTGTTGTGTCAGCTGTTCTCAACAAACAAGCAATAGATAAATTGAAAATTGTCAAAGTGAGAAAATGGACCAAATGAACAAAAGATGAGAGAAGTGGCAGCGAGTAACACCCTAAATTTGGCACTTTTATAAAATTAAATCATGTTGATTTTGGGGGTCAAATCTCACGGCCGCTGTTGCACCACTTCAATTAGTCTAATTCGCTCTTCGTGTTCGAAGAGCTCAATATTTTTTTTTGCTGCTTGTTGGTCCCCATTTCTGTTCAAAAATATTTTGACTAGTCGAAACACTGAACCAATCGATGTTTTGAAAGGTCAAATAAAAACTACCAGTGCTGTAAAACGCCAGTAAATTGTTTGACCACCCCAAATTTAGGTACTCGATACAAGGATTTAGAAAAAGCCTCACGAAATAATTTCGATCCAGTTTGAAACCCTATTTTTATATGAAGTTGATACCTTTCAAACTCAGATTTCAGCTACTTGGTACTATGAATTAACTTAACTTAACGCAACTGTTTCTATTTTTTAGTGAAGTTAAGGTTTCTTCTAGGCCTTTTTTCGACACTATACGCTGTTACGCTGTTCTCTGAACTATCTGTGATGAGTTCGTACCATATAACAAAAATTGTTTTAGTGTTCATCTAATCTATTTATTTGTTATTTATTAAAAAAAAAAACATTAGATTATCTTTTCCCCATAATTGCCAATTCTGAGAATGGGAGCTAGCTTTTAATAGCCTTTCCTCACTGAAACTACATTTCAGCATTTTCGGAGCAAATGTCACATTTTTCCTATACATTTCATATGGGAGCTACTGGTGGGAGAATAGTACATTTCTGAGAAATGTAACTACATTTTTAGAAAACAATGCGATATTCATCGGAATTCAATCGATATTTGGAATTTTTTTTAAATTCTCGAAAGTACTATCCCCAGATTTCTCAACTTCTGATTTCTCAACTTTTAAACGATAAATAACTATACTTTATTTTTAATTTAATGAAGAATGTAGTAACGGTAAAATGCTGCAGTTAAAGCCGGGTATCCACCACCGCGGAAAATAAAAATTTCTGCCAAACTTCATATAAAAAAAACTGAGGCAGAAACTTTTCGTTTTCGATTTCGGTGCTTGAGTATCCAGCAACTTGAACGAAATCCACAAATAAATATCGATTAATTGCCTATCGACAGCGTTTGTGGAACGAGAGAACAGCTGATGCACAGCTCAGGAATATATTGCCGACAATTATTTCGCAAGTGTCGATTGAAATAATGGAAGAAAAAATTGTGCGCAAAACCAAAAAGTGAGATAAAACTGTTTTTGCAACAATATATGCCGCCACCAACACAATCACTTTATCGTCAGAGTTTATTTTATTAATTTTTTTAAATTAGATGAACTTTCAAAATTGGCGCTGTTACAAAACACAGCTGATTCGACAGAGTGACCATGCACGTTTTAGGTACATCGTCACACGTTTTACGTATATGGGCACACTGTTTTGTTTATGTTCCACGCACACGAAATAAATAGCAAATTCCTAACATAAAAATTTCGTTGTGCTGGAGACAGGCCTTAACAACAAAAAAATTAAAAAACGGACCCTTTTGGCTACAAGAGTCAACAAAACACATTACGATCGCAACAATTATAATTAAATCGTTATAGTATCTCATTGAAGATGATACAAATTGAATAAATAAAATAGTAGTTCTTATTGGTAAATATTCTAATATTTATTAGTATCAAATAAATAAATATTCCGTTGAATTGTACAAGAGGAATCCGATAAGGCCCTTCGAGCTGTTTTTACCAACAATCAATTATTAGAATCTAAGAATCCCTGACTCTTGCTCAAGTTGCGCCGACACCATAAGTACGTTGTCTCCAATTTTCATTACTCCACAGACGATCCCAACCCATAGAGCTACGGCAACCCCTTGTCCAATGAGAGCTCATTGAAATGGTGTTTTCACTTTGGGTTCCCTTTGCAATGGTTAATCTGAATGGTTTTCCAATCCGGTAAAGTTGGATGGTCTCCTAAACATCAGAGATTCTGTCCAAAGCAGCGTAATTTTCTTGAATTCCTTCCATTTATTTTCTCGTTTTTTTTAATTTCAGTTGTCAAACGAGTTTGTAAACAAATCACAAATGTTTTGTAAATGCTAAATGCAAATGTATGCTATGAGGACAGACAGTTGCATACTTATCGATAGCACCGATATTTTTATAAAATGTACATTAGTGAGGAAAGGGCATAAGATATTTTACAATGAAGACCGATATTTATTTATCGATATATCGATATAGTTCTGAAAGCCCTAAGCCGAATTGGTTATCAGAAGACAGATGTTTATATAGTATTTTGTACGAGTTTGCTGTTTTCATAAAAATCTAGACAATAAGAATGGGTAAGTAAAATGCTGAATGTTTTGAAATATTCTATGTATATGTTTGTACATTTCTCAAAAATCATGGAGCCTCCCAGCACTCGATTTTTATTAAAACAGAATGACAAGCAAATACGCATAGATGTGTGTGCAATCCACAAAATATATGTATGTATATGGCTAACTATGTACATTCATATAAATATATGTATATATACATATGCATAGGCACTATAACATTAAAATATGCTATAAAAACAATATCGTTTTAGGTTGTAATGACGCCGCCTCAATTGAGAAACTGGAAAAGCACTTGGCACTTTTAAAGGAGGAATACACAAAGCTACAGCGCAGCTATGTAGAATTAGAAAGAAAGTATAACGAAGTTGTTGCCTTAACCGATAATGAAACTACAGGAGAGTTTAGTAGTTTTGTGTCGCGACTGGCACTAACGGCATCTTCGTTATATGGGCGCTCCATATATTCGGACTTGAACATTAAAACCAATGCAAATGGTACAATTATGCCTGCACATAAATTTGTTCTACATGCCCGGTCTGAAAAGTGGCGTAACGAGGTGTTGGATAGTGCAAAAGAACTGGATTGGAGTGATTTAGATGAGGACATCGCAACAGCGCTTTTGCGTTGGATATATACCGATATAGTGGATTTACAACACGACCGACTGACATTGGGTCTTTTGCGAGTCGCCCATCGTTTTTCTTTGCCTGCCCTCCTCGGGCTCTGTGAAAGAGCATTGGTGTCTTCAGTTGGTGTCCGATCGTGTGTGCGATTTTACTGTGTTGCCGAAGAAGTCGGTGCGGCAGCTCTGCTGGAATACTGTTCAGGAATTATATCCACGCACTGGGATGATTTGACACCACAGGACTTTGAACACATGTCAGGACCACTACTCTTCAAAATGCTCAAGAACAAAACAAAGTATCCCTTACATGCGGCTGTCAGACTCCTCCGAGAAGATGTCGTCTTTTTGTGCCTTGTGGAAAATGATACTGTGGTAAGTAACAAAAATTTACCAATTCCCCAAAATGTCACTATTTTGATAGTAGTATATTAGATAGTGTAAAACAAGTAGGAATCCAGCTTACAGAATTAAGGTGTCACTAAAAGTTCAAGTTCAGCCAACCCAAAGCTTATAGAGAAATACCAGAAAAAAAGGTCTACTGTCAATATCATGATTGAACTCAACTAATGCATGCAATTTTCAGTTTTAGGGAACTTTACTTAAAAAGTATTAAGTTTGTTAAAACAACATGAGTTGGTATTGCCAAGACCGTCCTGGTTACTTTTATAACGCACAGCTATTTATACACAAAAAGAATTTATACCCTCTTCAATCCTTAACTTTTGTTATAGAAAATATTTTGTGTCAAGTCGAAAATCAGATGAATAATGTTTTCAATAAATTAAGTGAAATACGCCCCCTGGCCCTGAAAGCAGCGAATTGGTTCTAAATTTTTAAAAACTTGCAGAGCTTAGTCGATATACATACTTATATAAGAGTCGTGTCCGGCTCTTTCTATGCAAACTTGTCTCTCGGTGTTTTAGCTATGTATACATATCTGCGTTCACCAGAACAGTTTAATAATCGGCTCATGCATTGGTTTGTTATTGCAAAATTCAATATGATATATATTTAAAAAATTTCATAAATTATCACAACAATGTAAACTTCATATTGAATACATTATATCGTAAAATTCGACTGCAAAGCATCAAACGTCGAATAGTGGAATGACGCTCATTAAGATTATAACGCTTAAAATAGATTTGTTCAAACTAAAGAAACTGGATGAATTGCACAATTCGCCACGACAATAACAATGGATGTTTGTTGATCCCGCCAGGTTGTTGGCCTGTATTTCTGTACAGCCTTCCTTGTATACTTCCTGCACCAAGTGCTCCTGCTCCCACTGTTTATTGCGAAATACCTGGCAATATAAAATATACATAATTATATTAATGAATGTATGTACTTACATATATGATAGTTGTAACTCACCTGAGTAGTGTTCTTCTGCTGGGCACACCCCCTGGTAACGGTTTCTTGCTTTTGTCCATTTTGCAAATGTAAAATGGAAATTGTCTTCAAGCACATCGTAGAATATTGACATTGCACCATATATTGAGGGGACTCCGTAAATTTTGAACACAATGGTGTAATAATGGTTGCATTGTCAATAAAGTATTTTTCCACAGTTACTGAGCATTTGTAGCATTGTAAAACATCTGAACACTTTCCTAAAAATCAAACAAGATGTTATTAATTGAGGTTTATTAAATTGAATTAAAAGTATTGTGACTGCATCTTTTGTTTAGTTATTAACAAATTGCACTAATTCATCTATATATTTAAATTGGCTGGGGGTAACATTTATTTATTATTATTATATATTTATTTAAAATTATTATTATATTCCGCCCCAAATATCAGACATTGATCGTAACATATGAAAAACATTGATAATAAACAATTGTGCTGTGTCACGAGTTTCAATAGCCATAGATTTTTGTGGCAGTGCACTCATAAAACAGACTCAAAAACAACGATACAGACCTTCTTCCGTTGAAAGTCGCACTGATACTGACAATACTTTGATCTCTCGCCTACTGTGAGATATGACTTTGGACTGACTAATTCTTAAGGGGGTCTTCTCATTCAAAACCCGTTTTTTGGACCCTTTTTAAAAAAATTCTTATTTGAAAACGCAAAGAATAATCGAAAACGTTTTTTATTTATTGTATTACAAAAGGTTCAAAGTAAAAAAAAAAATTTTTTTTGCCTCGATACGAGGGCTGTTCAAAAAGTAATGAGACTTCAAAGCGGCCACGATTCAGGGTCTCCGGAGCGTCGGAAATGAAAAAAAAACACGGGGTTATAATCAGTATAGATGTAATTCTGGGCTGTACCTCAAGCTTAATTTTGTGATTTTTTTTGACAAAATGGCGGCCATTCAAAAAAAAATTTTCAATTTCGGGCTTTTTTTTTGTAGTTTAGTGTAAAATTTTTTAAAATTATGATTGAGGTAGGGGCCATAATGGTGACAATTCTGCGTCGATTCCACTTTGTTTCATGATAATCGGTTCAGTTGAACTGGAGATATCATGGCCGCCAGTTCGAAAAACGTGGTTTCGAGATAAACGCGTTTAAAGTTTTGACTTCCCTTGCATTAACATTAACATTGCTGGATAAAAATGGCCATATCTCCTTAAGTATTTCGAATTTCTAAAAATCCTTTTAGGGGCATATTCACAACTACCCAAGCTATAAATAAATGCAAAAAAAAAAAGTCGAAAAAAAAGTTGCTCAATGAGAAGACCCCCTTAACTTGGATGAAGAGAATAAAACATTATTCAGATGGTCCGCCCTGTGTAAAAACATCCTATCTCTGAAACAACGACATACAAACGGATGTTGCTTCAACGAGCATCGCGCTATAAAGTCAATTTCCTCGCTAAGTTGTAAAATTCTTATCATTAATAAACTCTGTACTTTTACAGCTTACATACAAAAGAGGGTAGCCCCAGAAATACATAACCTGACGCAAACATAAGGGTAGCTCGTAAAAAAAATGTATAATTTATCCATGGAGCGAATTAAGATAATTGCTGCATATAAATAAACCCGCTAGGAAAAAACAGTTACATTTTGTAATTTTGAGCCTGCATTTTTCGAATATTACTTGGGAGTAATGGAAACGCAAAATAAACGAGTCAAATTTTCTCATTTCATAGAATATTTATTTATATTTTAAATAATATTATTTCTCGATCATTTTTCGTTGCAATGTGTGTGTGTAATGTATATTTACAACTGTGAGCAGATATGCATTTATAAATGTATTTACATTTTAAGATACCAACCTAAAATTGTGGCAACAGCAAACAAAAGAAAGCCTTGGAACAGGCTAGCACAGCCGCACTTGCTCATCATTTTGAAATTATGCTTTCGTATGCATATGTATGTGTTGAATGTCCAAACATACAGTATTTACCTAAAAATAATACACATATAAAAATGATTGTAAATAAGTGAGCAACTGATGAAAACGGATATATTCCTCTCTAATCGTTGCTTACACGCACTCAAATAAAAAGAATTTATTCTGGTTCGTGTGTGTGCATGCATATGTATGTAGATACACTTTATTTTTTTTGATTAAATATAATATATGTATGTACGAGTACACTCTTGCTTATACACATACATTTATACTCAACAGTTAGAGAGTAGCTCCATTTAAAAACAATTCGCCGGTATGGTGAAAGTGCTGTTGAATTAATATATAAAAGTACACATACATTCACACAAGTTCATTTATACATACATACATGTATTTGTCGGCTTTCTTCACTGTTACAGATAATTTTACATAATTTTTTCACAATTTAGAAGCCTTACATATGCCTTGCACATGTAAATAGAATAGGTAAATTAATGTGTACAATATAAAATTTTAACACACATGGAAAAATATAACACGCACAACTGTTAATAAAAATAGCACAGCGAATGCTTGCCCGCAAGAAAAGAGAACAGACTGACAATCATGGGTCAATGAACATACAAGGTGACGCACAGCAATACTCGTATTCGGATGCGCACAATAGTTTGACGTCACAGCGTCACATTTATCAGGTCGCTTATATAAATACGACGCTTAAAAAATTATGTTATTGTTTTATTTACATAATTTAGTAATTACTATTTTATACTTTTTATTTATACAAATAAAAAATTAGTTAAACATTTTTTGGAAAAAATTACCCGAAGGCTAGTGCTGGATAACACATCATTAAGTTTAGTAATGCATACTAGGTTTATTTTAATAAACTACAACAACAATAACACTAGTTTACAAAATCAAACAAGTGGGAAAGGCTATAGTCGAACTCCCGACTAAAGGATACCCGTTAATTATTTAAATAAATTTAAAATATTTTTTATTGCATGCTTTTAGGCACTTACACTGCTTGAAAACTTTAGTCAGCCATTACCACCTTTCTCTTTGAGCGATCTTGTTACGATTTAGTAGGATGATAGGTAATAATAGTAGTTAACGGTAATTAGTAAACAAATGTTAATATCTTGTAAACTGTGCGTGTGGTGTCTCTTAGCGATTTACGGAGGCGGAAAGGGGCGTGCCAAAATTTGTGAAACAAACTTTACCTGCGTGGGGCTTATAGAAATCTGTGTGCCAGCGCTTATAGTCTCTGAGATCGTAGGCGCTCACACAGACGGACATGGCTATATCGACTCGGCTATTGATGCTGATCAAGAATATACAGCTGCGGTCAAAAAAATAGAAGTGCTAATAGGCAAAAAACTTAAGCTTTGATATTTTGTTTCTAAATAAGAGTTTTTGTTTTCTGACTTTATAAGATCGTAGTGTTGGAAAAGCTTTTATGGAAATGTATCATTAGTACGTAAAGGCGTCTTCCATTTTTGAGCTTATTTCGTAATTTCGTGATCTATGCTATATTTGCTCCGGTCAAAATAATAGTAGTGAATGCATTAAAAGTGGAAAAAACGGATATTAAGCAGGAAAGGTACTTGATTTGATATTTATTAATGTAATTTGATAATTTGCTATACATTTTATAAAAATTTGTTTGTTAGAGTTGTTACAATGGGGCGTGGCAAGCATTGCACTCCTCAGGAGCGTGCTCCTATTAAAAAATTAATTTCTAAAAGGATAACGTTTAAGGAAGTGGAAAATTTTATTAAATGATTGCCAACCATAATCAGAAACGCCATTAGGTACTCGCCACAAAAAGACAAAAGTGGAAAACCTCGATTCATGTCCAAAAGACTAGTGAAAAAAGTAGTGACGGTATTTGAAGCACGACCCTTTTGCTCCTGCAGTACTGCAGTGTGGAAAACATTCTTAGATGTTTGCGGAATAATAATTGGTAGAAAGAAGCCCGGGAAAAATTTCGTGATTAAAAAAAAAATACCTGTCCAAAAGCGATTTCGATTTGCTAAGGATCATCTGAATTGGCCCTTGAGAAATAGAGAAATCTTTTAGTGGTCGGATGTGTCCCAACATTTGGTTGAGGATTTTGAAAACATGTAAGGTATCCTCAAAATTCCGAATATCAGCCTAGATTCAACTGCAGGACAGTCAAACATGGTAGTTCGAGAAAAATGATTTGGGCGCTTTTTCACATTACTGTTTCGAACCCATATGTATATTGCTCCAAAACCATAATAGGCACGAGCATGTGAAAATCATGCAGGACATTATGCTACTGCACTTTTCAGATGATATGCCGATAATTTGGAGGTTTCAACAGAACATAGACCCAAAGCATACCAGTAAAGATTGGTTCGCATAGAAAAAAGTTAATGTTGTGGAGTGGTCCCCACGGTCCCCCGATCTGAACTCCATTAAAAATTTGTGGTCCGATATCAAGAAGGATATTGCCAAGCATCAACCAACAAATAATATTCATCTTTGGAAGATGTCAAAGCCTGGTGATCCGTCGTTGTAAGGCGGTAATTCAAAATAAAGGCTTCACAACAAATTATTAAATTTGGTAATTATTAGGTGCCTTTCACGTATCTTACCATTAAAATAACAAAACATGAAATTAAGGATCTCTTTCATCATTAAAATATTTGAATATGTTCATCATATTTTTGACCGCTCATTTTTCAGACTATTACAAGAAAAAAATTGCTAAGTCGAAAAATAATAACTGTTCACTATCTTTGATTTCTCAGATGGATTTACAATATAATAACGTATCTTAAAAAAATTAAATAAAAAATTTGGATAAATTTAAAGTCTTTTAATTTTGAGTTTTTGTAAATTCATTGCACGCACTACAATTTTTTGAACGCAACTGTGTACACTTTATAGGGTCGAAAATTCTTGCTTGTTTCTGTTACATACATTACAACGAATACAATATCCCCTTATATGTACTTATTTTTTAAGCAACGGGTATACAAAATTTTTGCTTCGCATGTCTCAGTTAGAGGTCTGCATGAATGGCAAAAAAACCATGTTCGAATTAGCAATGCTAAAAATGTGCTGAGTGAAATTGAATGCAAAGCTAAACATGTTTGAGTGAGTAAGTGCGCTCGCGTAAGACTCGGCCTCACTATGTTCAAACGAAAAACAAGGAATTGAATGACTGGGAATGCGTGAGAATAAGAGTTAGCGTTTCGAGTGCATTTGAATCTCATACCGACTTTTAAATTGTTGTTGTCCTGTCGTGCATAAGGAAAATGACGAAAAAAACAACAACAAAAACAAAACAAACAAAATAAAATGCAAGAAAATGCGCGTGCAAAAACAAAAAGTCTCGTCTGTTGTTTTTCCCCGTCCTTTTCTGCTGGCCGCTTGCTTTCCCGAAACGAAATGAGTGCACAGAACAATTTGAGAAACTCGCTGGTCTTAGTCTTTGCCAAAATGCTCATTCCGTTTTACGCTTTATTTATTCTCACTCATTTTACTGAGTGCCGTATGGTATGAAATAACACGCACTCATTTTGATACTTATGCGCTTCATTTGGTGCCTCGCACTCGCTCAACTCAATTCAACTCGAATCCATTCAATTTGACTTATGCTGTGAGTGAAGCCATGCAGACCTCTAGTCTCAGTGCACTTTTCTTATGGACTTTGGTCCATTTAACACGATATTCGTACTTAAAATTTTTTTCATGGAAGCGTTTTCGAAATATTAATTGAAATCGGACCACTATATCATATAGGTGTCATACAATTCAAACTTAAAAATAGTTAAAAAGATGATTTAAATAGAAGCGAAATGGCTGTAAACTAGTGTAATTTATGAAATTTTGGTAACTCACCTGGTTCGTGAGATAAACGGGTGTAAGTGGGAGGGGCAGCGGATGGGGCTGTTTGGTTAAATTGTTTAGTTTTTGAATATTCCTATCAAAAATGGGCGTCAGATGATATATCGATAATCTCAATCGGACATCTGGTTCAATAGTTAATTCAATTTGAAATTTTTAGTGGTCTTCTCAAATTGAGATGAAAAGTCAGTTTGTTTGTTTGTATCAAAGCATTGATATAGCTTAAATTTTTGGATGTGGATCTACTCTCTACAATAAAACTAGAAGCGTTTGTTAAATATTTTAAAAATAATATTTTTAATTTTTATATTTTGCAGCTACCAGAATTGGTTAACAGCTTGTCAGAAAATGGACAGCTGCCATTACAAATGGCTTTATCTGCGAAAAATATTCCGATTGCTCAGACTCTTGTGAAGAACGGATCCGCTAACCTTAACGCATATGATGCTAACGTATGTAATTAAGTAACAATATAAAACCGTTAAATATGTTTAAAAATAACTTTCCATCAGGGATCAACGCTGCTTATAGACGCTGTTAAGAGAAGTGATCATTTTGCAGCCGATTTTCTTTTAAGCCAAAACTGCCTTGTTGATCTTTTGTCCAGGTATTCGCCACAAAATATATTATATAAAATTATAGTCGCATATAATATTAACTTGATTTTTCAAGGCCTTCGTCGGATTCTGCACTTCACATTATATGCAGCTACGGAAGAACCAATAGCGATCGTAATGACTTAGCGCAAATGGTCGATATCGGATCGAAAATTTTACAACGCAAGCCGAATGTCAACATTCAAAATCTGCAGGGCCAGACACCACTTCACATAGCAATTACTTCTCAAAATACTGATATGGTAAATCTGTTGCTTGATGTTCCTGATATAAACATTAATCTACGCACTAATGACGAAAAATGTCCCCTCGAGTTAAGTCTAACACTATTTAACGAGGACAGTTTCACTATTGCTTCAAAACTTCTGAAGATGGGAGCAAACCCCAATTCCTTAAAATCAGAGACAAACGACAGCCTCTTGCAAGTGCTTATCCTAAACGGAAGTGAACTTGAAAATGCTGCCATATTTTTAGCTGATTTTGCCAACCTAAATCACTTAAATAACAGCGGGATGACCGCCATTCACCTAGCTGCGAAACAGAACATGCCGTTGCTGGCCTCCAAGCTGCTTAATGCAGGTGCATCGCCCAGTATACAGACAAGTGCAGGAGCCATGAAATCACCACTGCATATTGCAGTTGAGGAAAATGCTCCAAAAGTAATTGAAGCGATCTGCAATTTTCGAACAGATGACTCTGAGCCAATAGATTTGGACTGCAAGGATAATAATGGTGAATCACCTCTCAGTCTATGCTTAGCCTTACATAAAATGGAATTGGCACCAATACTGATCAATGGAGGTGCAGATGTCAACGCGAGAAATTGTCAGGACTTGACTTTGCTACATCAATGTATACTAAACGGTGACAATGAGAAATCAATCTTTTTACTGGATCAGGGAGCCGAAATAAACGCGCTTTCAGGTAAATATACCTATTAAACTTAGGTCAGAAATAATGTTAAGCACTTTAAGGTAAAACAACATCTATTGTCGGCTACATAGTATAAATAGATCAAAGCGTTACTTTCAGTTCAATTCTCCGTTCCCTGCTGTCAAAACACCATTTTTTTTCGATTTTCCCACATTTTTTGTTTCGATTAGCAATTGCAATTGAAATAACACCCAAAGTGGTGTCTGATTTTAATACCCTGTGCGAGTATATTAAGTTTGTGCTAATGTCCGTCCGTGAGAGCGAAGGAGCTAGGAGTACCAGATTAAGTTTATACCAGAGTACCAGATTAAGTTTATTTTAAATTTTGGATGCCCAGCCCCATTTGTTTGCTAATTCATAGCAAACAGAGCTTTTTACTATGTATGCATCTTCGGCATTTACAATTATACTCATCTTAAAACAAAATTTTCATTACGTATTTTGAAAAATAAAATATGTGCCTACTATTTCATTGTACTGGGATATTGAACTAAGGTTAGCAAATCAATGCAAAGAAAATAATCTAAAGCTTTAAAACTATAAATATATTTTCAGGCGAACAAAAATCAGCGCTACAGATGGCTATAGACTGCCATTTACCCAAAGTTGTTGACGCGCTTTGCATTAAGGGAGTGGATCTCGGAACATTGGATAAAAAGGGAGATCCACCATTGTGGACAGCATTGGAATTGGGATACGAGGATGTGGCACAGATTCTAATACGTCATGGAGTTGATACCGACTGCTGGACTCAAGGACCAGAGGGCTGCCAACAAACGCTTCTTCATCGTGCAATCGATGAAAACAAAGAGCTCACTGCAATGTTTCTCGTTCAGAATCAATGCGATTTGGACTCACCCCGTCAATTGGGCCCTAATGGAGAGGGAAGTGATGAAGCACGTGACAAAGCCTCACCCTTACATCTCTGTTGCCAATGGGGCTTAACCAAGGTGGTTCAAGCATTAATTGATCACGGTGCTAATGTAAACGCTTTGGATGTTGACAACAAATCGCCAGCACACATTGCTATTGAGAACCAACATGAAGATATTATTAATATTCTTCTCTGCCATCCTGGCATAGACTTAAAGGTTCGAGACAAGTCCGGACTCACGCCGTTTGCAACTGCTTTGGCCATTCGAAATCACAAAGCTGCACAGCGCATTCTCGAACGACTTCCAAATGCAGCTGAAATAATGGATCAGCGAGGTCGTAACTTTTTGCATATAGCCATCATCAAAGATGATCTAGAAAGTGTCCTTTTCTTGCTGGCCATATTGGTGGACGTCAACTCACGAGTACATGACGCAAATCAATCGACTCCACTTCATCTGGCAGCTGCGTCCAAAAATGAAATGATTATTCGTAACTTAATTTTAGCAGGCGCTCGAGTCAATGAACGAGATGCTGTCCAAAAGATGCCTCTTCATATAGCTATTGAGCGTGGAAATATTTCGGCAGTCTCAGCGATGATCCAAAACAATGCCGATTTTGACGCAACTGATGCTGATGGCAACAACGCCCTTCATCTTGCCGTGCACGGTGGTCAGCTGGCGATAGTTCGAGAACTGCTAACAGAATCACGAGTTAACGCCGAAGCGACCAATGTAAAGGGCCGAAATCCTTTGCATGAACTATGTAGAGTTGGCGAAGACAATAACGGTGCAGCAATTTGCGAACTATTTTTGGAATGTATGCCAAAGTATCCGATTAATGTTCCTGATATGGACGGAAACACGCCACTGTTACTTTCATACATGCGAGGTCAAGCACCGCTTTGCAAGGTTCTAGTTAAAGCTGGTGCCTGTCTTGGAGCTCAAAATCGCGAAGGGATAAGTATTTTCAATTACAAACTTGCTACGGATCAATTGCTAAGCAAATTGTTAGATCAATTGCCAAAGGAGTCGCCGTGGTCGGAATCTGAATTGTGCCAAGATTGTGGCTCGAAGTTTTCACTTACCATGAGAAAACACCACTGGTAAGTACTGTTAATTTTTGTTGTGCAGAGCTGTAAAGAATTGTACAGTCTTGGATTCTGGTCCTTATATTATAGCCATCAAAATTTATTAACAATTTATGTCTTAATTAATTATGTTCCTACTTTAATTAACTTTTATTTATTTGCTGTTATTTTTTTTATGCTCGTGTGCCAATGTGGTTTTGTAAAATATAAATATATGTAAAAAGCAGAAGAAGGCGAGGCATACACAATATTTTTACGTATTTTTTTGAGAAGGCCACTGTGCTCCTTTTTTTTACAAACTTGGTGGACTCTTTGTAACTTTGAAGAAAAAATAATATATTGGAAATTATTTATAATCATTCGGGTTAATACTCTTATTTTATTTTCCGCTTCTCTTACAGTCGACATTGTGGGCGAGTTCTTTGCTCTAAATGTTCAAATAACGATGTACCCATTCTTAAATTTGGCATAAATAAACCTGTACGTGTTTGCAACATCTGCTTCGATGTTCTTCATGGAGGAAGTTGAAACGTTCTTTAATGCTTATATAATAATGAAACATAAGGCGGTATTATTTGGTATGTATTTAAACTTAAACTAAATCATTATTTCAATATACATTTACTTATAATATACATATGTACTATTTTCCGTTTGGCAGTTGTGCAAGCAAATGTATTGGGAGCTTGAATTAAAAATAGCATTTTTATTTTTCAAAATTTTCGATTTTAACTTTGAAAAATCAATTCCATTGCTTTTAGACGTTTACTTACTGTCGACTCATCTACTTTCAATGATTTCGCCATCTCCTGAAGCGTTCGACACTGCTCCACATAACCAATCAAAATCACAACATTAAAGGCGACCAAATTACATATCACATGATTGTTTAGACAGAGCATGCTCGCCACTAAGATTCAATGAGTCTCAGCCGCGTTTATCTTGATATCGATGTAATTAAAAAGAACTCCCTGCAAAAACACTCTTCCTAATACAAAATTCGACATGTTCGAGGCAGTATTGCTGTTTAAGTCTCAATTAAATGACAAAAGCTGCGCTTATTGTCAAATCAGCGGGAAGACATTGGAAACTAGAATGGCGGCTTACATACTATTTGCGGCTGCTTGTGTGTAACGCTTAATATTGATTCAAGTACACAATAATTATAATTACTAATTAATTGTTCGTTTTTTTTTTCAGAAGTGGAAACCAAAACTGGACTCCGCAAAAAACTATATAAACATAAAACCAATTTTGGAATTTTATTCATTAATTGCATTGCAGGATACGTTATTTTCGAAACCAGTTATCCATTGATTGAAAATCGTTTTAGCTTTGTTATATTCGAAGCACTTGTAACTAAAAATATGCATAATTTGAATAACCCAAATTATTTACTAGGATTAACAATAAAATGTTATTTGTACGAGTACTCGAAGTAAAATTATAAGCAAATAAAGATGTGCTGGTAACGTGTAAGTAAGTGTGATTTGTTAACTTATTATTTTATGAAAATTAAAATCATGTAAGTGCGTCTGAAATCCATACTAGAGGTCTGCATGGCTGTGTTCAAATCGTCAAATTCATGGTCAAATGAATTAAATGAGTTCGGCTTCGTTCGGCATTCAAAAGGGACAGACTGAATTGAATTACAAAATAACGGAAAAAACGAGTGAGGGGGATAAGTGCTTAACTTTAATTTTATTTTAATTTAAAGTAAAAATCTAGTCACGAAAACATTTCTATGCTCCAAAATTTTTGATATCCAATTTTGTGACCAACAATATTAACTGTAACATAAATTATTAAAAACTAGTAGACAGTGCTACAGTCGAGCGTACTGGACTGTCGGAGGCCCCGTACTTACTATGGAAAAGCAAACACTGCTTAAAATAAAATTACAAAAAAGTTCACACTAAGACTTGATGATTGACTTATCGTTCCTATGGCAGCTATATGATATAGTGGTCCAATCCAAAATCTAAAACAAACTCGATCTGCGTGCAATATAGACGAACCTACCAAGTTTGGAATCTCTAGAGTCTCTGAGATCTAGGTCTCAATACAGAAGGATATGGCTATATCGACTCGGCTGTTGATGTTGATCAAGAATATACACTCAACAGAAAAACTATGCGTATAGTATAAGCTCAATGCGAAACTTAAATTGTCAAAAAATATTACTCGTATTTACGATATCGACTTGATTTTTTTTTAATGAACAACACATTTATCATTAATAATTTTAGAATATTTTATTCATTAGGAATTATATTCAATTTTTTAAAAATTAAAAAACTAAAATACAACTTATTTTGGCCCAAAATAAGTAAACGTAGAAACTAAGAATTGAACAAACAAGGCACTTATTCATAAAAAATACATCAAATCTAATAATAAATTTGATACTCCTTCCTTTTAAATAGTTTCTACCAATCGGTTTGGATTGGATTCGACCAGTTTTTGGGTCTCATCATTCTAAATTTGGAGCCACTCCTCCATGATCCTCCAAACAGTCATATCCTTGGATATAATTGTTCGAAGATGAATCCTACGCTCCGAAAACCCTCAAGGATGCTCTATAGGATTCAAATCTAGCGATGAGGGCGGTGAATAGAACTGACTTTTTTTATTATATAACAACCATAGCTTGAGATTGTGGGCTGTATGCTTGGGGTCATGGGCATTTTGTAATCAAAAGTCGTACAAGTGGCAAACACTTTGTGAACCGAAGCTCGCAGTGCCTGTTCGGTTTGTTCTATTTTTTTGCTTACCCGATCAGGACTATAAACCAAAACTTGAAAATGATTTACCTTCGAGTCTGAATCGGGACAATTCCTTAGAATAGAGTTTCGGATTATACGCCAGAAATAATGACAGTCAAATCAAGTTTGAAAAGTACCAACTCTATACAAAAGAGTTGCAAAATGGCTCGAAATTATTTTGTCAGGCTATTTCTAAACCCTTTTATCCAGTGTTCAGAAAATTTACTGGCGTTTTACAAAACAGCTGGTAGTTTTTGTTTGGCCTTTCAAAACATCGACTGGTTCAATAAAGGCCGAATTGAGCTCTTCGGGCACGAAGAGAGAATAAGACTAATTGAAAAGGTGCAGCAGAGGCCAATATTGTGAGAATAGACCCACAAAAAACATTTCGAATTAATTTTTATAAAAATTGCCAAATTTGGGGAAATACTCGCTGCCACTTCTCTTATCATGTCCATTTAGTCAATTTTCTCACTGTTACTATTTTCAATCTATCTATTGCTTGTTTGTTGTTCAAGCCTAGTACCGACGTGAGATAAATTTTTAGCGGCGGAAAATATTTTCGGCTCAATATTTCGCTGTCGACGAGCGTAAGGACAGTGTTGTCAACGCAACACGAAAAAATAACATAAAAAAGGAATGGTAACTCTATGCGTCAGCAGCGGTTTATTTTAAATATGAACATGCAGAACTGATTTGCAAAAAGAGGAGAGAATAGGCAATAAAAAAAGGTATATTAATATTAAAAGAGGAGAAATATGCGATGGCACGCAAGCACAGCGGGTATTTGGTGCACCTATCGCTTTTGGGCTTTTTACGTGGGTCCTCACTCTATATTAATGAAAAAATACAAAAATTAAAATTCAAGCTTTCGTTCTAGAATATAATGTACCAATATTATCGTCGTTATAGACCAAATTCAATTAGTCCTCATCGCTTTCACTTCTGTTCCAGACATTTGTCTCCTATATACCTAGCGAAACTTTTAACAGTTCTATGTTTCGCTGGGCCTGCAAACAGTGCTGCCCATCGCTCAATGCGGCTCTTGTTTTGTTGCTTACTTGCCTCCATTGCTGCTCAAAATGATTTCGACTAGTCGAAACACTGAACGAATCGATGTTTTTAAAGCATAGTATCCAGTTGTTGAAAAACCAGTTTGAAAGGTATCAACTCCATATAAAAAAAGGGTTGCAAACTGGCTCGAAATTATTTTGTAAGGCTATTTCTAAACCCTTGTATCCAGTACCTAAATTTGGGCAGCTCAGAAAATTTTTGGGTGTTTTACAACAGTCTTTAATGACAGCAGGCAGCTTTTTTTTTTGACCTTTCAAAACATCGATTCGTTCAGTGTTTCGACTAGTCGAAATCATTTTGAGCAGCAATGGAGCCAAATAAGGAACGATATAAGAGCCGCATTGAGCTCTTTGACAATGAAGAACGAATTAAATTAATAGAAGAGGTGCAACACAGACCGATCCTGTGGGATCTAACCTCTTTTAGTACAATATAAGTGGTCATTAATCCCATAATTAGGGTATTAGTTGCTACCAATTGTCTTATGACCGTATTGTCCATTTTCATTCTTCAATTATTTTCAATTTAATTTAATTGATTTATTTTGTTGTTTATTTATTTTATGTGCACAGTTGACGCAACAGTGTGACCACAGCAGCATAAGACCAACAATCTCTCAACTTTTTAATGATTTTTGGTATTATGCTGTCACACTGAATTCTGAAAGGTCCGAAATCAAAACATCGAACATTTTGAGCGTCCAAAATATTTTCAACTACTGGATATTATGCTTAAATGTGAAAAAAAAGCTGCCCGCTGTCATTAAACAGTGTTGTAAAACACCCGAAAATTTTCTGAGCTGCCCAAATTTGGGTACTGGATACAAGGGTTTAGAAATAGCCTTACAAAATAATTTTGAGCCAGTTTGCAACCCTTTTTTTATATGGAGTTGACACCTTTCAAACTGAATTTTCAACAACTGGATACCAAGGTGGATTTATACCTGGTGATGTATTCGCTCTCTCTCGGGGCGGAATTGTCAAAATGAGTCTGACGTGAGAGAGACGACAAAGATAGATGTATAGAAAAATTGTTTTGTTTTGTTTTCTATACTCTTCACTCATTTTCGTTTTGTGCGCTGTGCAATATATAAAATGAAAATAAAATGCAATGGCATGTTTGTCTTGTTGTTCCTGTAATGACCCGTAGGTAACCAATTAATTAATTGTGATTATGGATATTTGTTAAGCTCCTGTTAGCCGTCAGCATCGACGCTGTTATCCCTGTTGCTCTCTTTGTGGAAGCTGCTCACCGGTGCATGCTTCCACAGTTCCTGTTGCATTTATTTGTCTCTTTTTCATATCTCTGGAAACACAAACCAAACGACTTGCGTTCGAGCGGCATATGTATTTTTCACACAAGGGACATTTTTTAGAGAATTTAATACAACCGCTTACTACGATGTTTGCTTTCGTAATGACGTTTCCGCCCCGAAAAAGAGGGCACGTCGAGCGAATACATCACCAGGTATAAATCCACCTTGCTGGATACTATGCTTTAAATAAAACACAGTTGACGTATAGAGTTACCACCCAACTTTTTTTTTGTTATTTATGCATTGGCAGCACTGTCGTTCTGCCCGTCGTCAGCAAATTATTGAGCACTTTCCGCCGCAAAAAATTTTTTAAGTCTCCGGACTTAACTTTTCTTCTGTAATTTTTTGTTGATGCTGGAGATATCTCAGCCAAACTCGCAGCTTGGAAATTTTTTATTTTCATACATCCTGATCACTTTTGGCTCAAATCGGTCAACTATGATTAAAGCTGTCATCGGAACAATTAGCAGAAAATTTAATGCAGCGTTCTGCAAGGGCATCAAATCCTCTGCATGCCGAACGGCTTGCGATGTTTGTATGTGTACGCAAGTACTAGGCTATCGAATTGCCTGGACATAGGAGATCCTGTAGGCGAGAGCAGTAGGCAGGCGCGGAGTCCCTTTAATATCTTTGTAATATTTGCTAGGTCCCACTTAACTCATGGACATGCAACAAGGAAAACTCTAACAAAAATAGTTGCTAAATCTCAATGCTGCCAATTTAACGTTTTTTTCGTATGTTCACTTGCGGAAAAAAATGCTTGTCGATGAAGGGTATCTAATAGTGGATCATTTTTTCTTCTATTAGATATACGTAGCCATATGAATTACTTGTACAACTAAAAAACGATATTTCATTAACCAACATCTTCAACAAATTTACTCAAAGGTGACTTTAATACATGAATATGTACTTCATATTATTCATCTACTTGAGCTTGCTGAAAAGACTGTGGGCTACACAATGATCCAACTCAGCGACGTAGTCAAACAGTTCCTCCACGCACGTCTCTGTTGTTTTTGTACGACTGTTGACACGGTCATTGCATTCCTGGTATTTGTTGTACAGGGATTCGATATGTCCTTTAGACTGACAGGAATCCTATAAACGTAAATTATGAATGATATGCAAAACTCGGTGCGTTAACTAGACAAGTACTTACTCTAAGAGCAGCTTGTGGGTCAACAAGTTCAGCTTCTTCATCATCCGCCCGCACCACGGGTAGACCAAAAGATTTCCAAAAGGCCATTTTCCTTGCTGCAAAATTGAAAAATTTTATAATACAAATGTATTTAGTGACATAAAAGCACATTCACATGTACGTATGTAAGTATTATGCATGCAAACATACAAATAAACTGTCTCTTTGAGATATGTTAATAAGAAAAGTTGATTGAAATGTCCAACAGCACAATTATAGAAATTTACCAGAAGCTGACTATACAGAAATTAAATAAAAACAAGTTTAAAACCTTTTTGTGGATGAACTGTGATGCAACCACGACGGATAGAATATTGATAGCGTTGCCAGACAGTTTTAATTGCATTAAAGTGTACATCTTCGAGGCCAGTACTTTTACAACGCCGACCGGTTAACAAAATTATAGCAGCATTAGTTAAAAATTTCATGCTCAAATAGTTTCAACTTAATAATTATAAATTTAAAAGATTCTTTTAAATAATTTGCTGTTTTTATAACAATAGTTCTTAGCTATATAAGCCTACTTTAATAGATCGATAGAAATGCTTTGTCATATCGATAACATTGATTTTACATCCCTTCGAGGCCTCGTTTTTTCTGTGTATTTTTTATTCGACTGAGTCTTGGCACTTTATATGTTGTTATATATCGGGATTTTTGGAATTTATTGGTGGCATAACTGCAATGCACGATAAATAGCATTGGTATAAGATTTCCGAAAAGTGGGGAAGTCATATCCCTTCGACGGAACGATATCTGTAATATTTGGGATCCCACTTTAATACACACCCGGACAGTGTGTGCTGTGCCCGCCGACATAGTCGTCAGCCGTCTTTAGTAAAGTACAATAAAAGTAAGTAGCAAGAGTTGTGTTTGATTACATTTCATTGTTGTTGTTTGTGTTTGTGTAGACACGTGCATTTCAAAACAAATGCGAACGCTTTCATTTGTATCTTTCTGAATGCATATATATACATACATACACACATATTTATTATTTTTGAAAGATTCCGTAAACGTGGCCAACAGTTAGTCTATGGATTCAAGCAATAATAACTACTTAACTAATGGCGGAGACACGTCTGGGGATCAGATGCAAGGCTATCGTGATGGAACTGGCTTCAACTCTTCGTGCCAAACGAGAATGCACAGGAACTTTAAGCTCATAGCGGATCCCCAATTGCTAAAATGTGGTTCAAAATTGTATCGCTACGACGGTATGGTTCCCGGAGATCCAACTTACCCGACAATTACACCTCGCGATCCACGCAACCCCCTTATTCGAATAAGAGCGAAACCAGTCGAGCCATTAATGTTGGTTGTACCACGGTAAGCATTGAAGTATTTATTTGTTACTGCATGTCATATATACATATATATATTTATGTTTTTATTCACAGATTTGTGATCGATGCAGATTACGTAGGTCAGCCACCTGCTATTGAAGTGACGGTGGTCAATCTCAATGACAATATCGACAAACAGTTTCTATCCAGCCTTTTGGATAAATGCGGATCCACCGACGAAATAAATATATATCACCACCCCACGACAAATAAGCATTTGGGCATCGCGCGTATAGTCTTTGAAAGCACTAAGGGAGCACGTCAATTCGTCGAGAAATATAACCAGAAGTCGGTCATGGGAAAAGTAAGTCTTCTTTCAAATCAATAATTGGATGTGTGAAACATTTTTCTAATTTTCTGTATATTAAATAGATCTTAAACGTGTTCTGCGATCCATTTGGTGCGGTGTTAAAAAAAACCATCGATAATTTAACGAATCCCGTTATTCCTAGGCCTGTAATTGCCGCCACGCCGCATTTAACCCAAACGGTTATTTCGACAAAAGAACATTTGCACGAATATACTGAAAAGGAAGATCTGAATATAATTTCCAGTGGTGGCTATAATTCATTTAATAAGAACGCAGTGTTTGGTGAAATTGATGGCGATCGCCACAGGGAACGCGAACGCGACAGATTTATAAATGATCGAGCACGACATTCCGTGGAAAGAGCTTATGACAGAGATCGCGGGATACGTAATAAATATAGCAGCTCTCGGCATAGTCGTCATTACTATTCTCGAGGATCGCGCGATAGAAGTCCGGAGTCAAGCAGGGATCGATTGTACAACTCAAGAGACAGAGAGCGAGACGCAAGGTCATACGACTACTCCCGACCTAAGGGAAGGGATAAGTTTCGAGATCGTAATAGGTCAAGAGACCGTTCACGAGATCGAATGAGGGAGAGGAGAGATCATCGCCTTAGTGCATCGAAAGAACGAGATTACCGTGAACGCGATCGTGATCGATCTATGGACATTGATGGTGATCGCAAGGATCGCAGTTGTGCTAAATATGATAAAAGGTATTCAAGTGGTGAATGCGCAGAAGATAAGAACGCCAGTTTATCGGCGTTCAAGAGTCAAAATCAACAATATTATACTGGTATTCCGGGAAATAATTTAATATCATCCGATAATTATGGATATAATCAATATTGTTACCCCATGGCTGACAATATGCAATCATGGCCAGGCTCCATGAGAAGATGGCCCGCACCGCAACCAGATTCACAACCTGCACCGCCACCACCTCCGCCTCCAGAGGAAGAAGAAAATTGGGATGATCCACTACCGCCGACAACAGTATTCCACACAAAAGATAACTCGCATTCATCGGAGTCGGTTGTTCTAAAACCGCTGTCACCAAAGCGGTCAACATTAAGCAAAAGTAATAGCAATCTTGAGACTGTTGCTGAATCCAATCTTGATACAGAAAATGTTGATTTGGACACACGTATTGCATTGATATTCAAAGGTAAGACCTTTGGAAACGCTCCACCTTTTCTTCAAATGGATAGCAGTGATTCAGAAACAGACAAAACAAAGACCGAAGAAGCCATTGAGGCTGTTGAGTCACACTGTGATTCGAATAGTTCACACAATAAAAAGACAATTGAGAAGAACGTTTCGGCTTTGCAGCAACATGGTGCCAGTGATATTTCAAGTGACGATGACATTTTAAA